>JAEQBH010000010.1:0-418153 GCA_016808115.1 Tetrastigma voinierianum | reverse complement strand
GTGATATTATATTTTCAAATCTCAAAACAAGCTTCAATTTTTCAAAATTACTCACTTCATCCCGATTTCAAAAATGAAAAAAATTACGATTGACTCTATAATTTCAACAAAATCGAACCTCTCGGGGTTAATCCTTGTGACAAATAAAGGGGCATAGGCCGAGCCTACATCTTAGGTATATTAAAAACTAACCTAAGATGTAGGACATTTCTATCACATTTACTATGAGGGTTGTTTAACAAACTTTGAAATCGGTGAAGATGGAGAAGAAGCTTCAAAACTCTATCCAGAGATTCAGTACATAAGAATGGATGAATACCTCAAACGCTATCTATAACAAGTGTGTACTTTCCTATGTTTTTGTGTTTAAACAAGTTTTTCTGTATTGTTTTTAATGGTCGGTTAAAAATTAAGGATGACTCTTGGAAGTGTAATGAATTGATCTCTTGTCTCCTACAAATGTAGGCACATTACTCAAGCCATATTAAACTATAATGATCATTCTTTTGCAATTCCTTTCTCATTTCTGTATTTATCTAGCTATTTATTATTCAATTGCTTGCATATAGTTTTGACCCAAAAGCTAGTTCATTTAAAGAGCGAGAAATTTCAAGCTGCGTTTAAATCACGTGTACTACTCACGTGATTAAAAATAAAACCACAGCAACTATCAACTACATTTATATCGCAATAATCAAATCTCTTATGCGCATCATGAAGTCTGGTGCCCCAGCGTAGTTCTGAAATGTCGCGATGATTCGCAACTATATCACGACATAAAATGTGAAGAAGGAAAGAAGGTTGTGTAGACATTCTAAAGCTATGTCGCGACCCAGTTAAGGCAGAAAAGCAAAAAGAATATCATGACTTTTCGAAACTTTGTCTCGACAAAGGACAAGGCAAATGGCAACAGAACATTGTTGCGACATCCAAAATTATATCGTGACAAAGAATGCAAGGACGGACTAGAAAGAATGTCGCAACATAAAAAAAAATGATTGTCATGACAAAACAGAAGGAAGAAGACTGTAAGTATGTCATGACAGTTATACCTTTAGTCACGACAATAGCTAGAAGAACAAGTTTTTTCAGAAAGGGAAAAGGACATAACAAGTTTTTGATCATTTTACGAATTAAGTCTTTGAACTATCATCACTATGGATCCACCAAGTAAGTAACAAACAAATTTTTGTTATTACTTGTTATGTGAATATCATGAAATCTAAGATCCATAATAATAATAATAATAATAATGTAATGATGTGTGATAATAATAATGTGCATGTGTGTGAGTGTCAATGTGTTTTGTATGATATATTTATGAAATGTTAAAATTCTTGTTTTATGAGTTATGTTTAATTATTACACAAACCCTAGAAATCCTAGTTAAGTTTTACAATATAAGCTTTGCAAAGTATCCACTTGTTACATATAAAGCTTCAAGTATTCATTCATTCTCTTGTACTTAACCTCCGGATACAACTTTGAAGCTTCTTCTCCCTCTTCTCCGATTTCAAAGTTTGTTAAACAACCCTCATAGTAAATGTGATAGAAATGTCTCTTTCCAAGCTTGCTTTGAATAGTCCATACTATGACATTAAAATACGAAAGAATAAATAAAACCAAAGTACTAAACTAGAGAGCGATAGCGATTAAGGGTTGAATGGTCAAGTAGGTAATGGACGAGATTGATACACATGAGAACAAAACTGCAACGTTATAATGCAAAGTAAATAGATGTAATATATATATATATATATATATATATATATATATATATATATATATATATATATATATATATATATATACTGTAAAGACAATAAATTGGAAGTTATTCTTTACTCATGTGTCACCTTTCATAGAGCTAGAAGTCTTACAGCGAGATCTTAAAAACACATCACAACAACACTGTGAGGTTTTCCCATAACTTCGACTAGGCGCCTTTGGGTGAGAATGTTATAGGTGGCTAATGTAAGCTTGTCTTGTTCGATGTGGGATCGTCCCATTGTTTTGTTAGTTGTGTATGTTGCAATATCATCTTCATGTGAAAACCAACGTGTAATACCCGACAATAAATGCGATTCAAGCATACACACCATTGTAATGGAAGTAATTAAGTTGTATCACAAAATATTATGATTGATTAATTGAATGTACCTTTGACATTGCCATCTCCATAGAGATAAACCTTTTCCTTTGGAGGGGTTAGGACACCCATTTGAGAGAGGTTACCGGCAAAGTAGCTGCTTGAAGCAGTTAGCGAACGTAAGTGTGGGGATGTTGCATTCTTGATGGCCTTTCTCCTGACCATCTTCTCATCAAATGTGACTCTTCTGGTTCAAATTCATCTCCCATTCTTCGTGGTCATTCCAAACTCGAGAAGTAAGAATCGCTACCAGTTTTTGGATCAAAGTTAGTATCAATCTAGTTTATAATATAATCCCATCAAAATATATAATGAGGAAGTTACCAATATCCAAAAGCTAGAAGTCCTATGGAAAACTCTCAAGCTCATTATGGAGCACTGAAATCTTGAAAAAGAAAAGAAAATACTAAGGCTCCGTTTGGAACCTAAAAGTACTAAAGAAAGAAAAAAATAGTAAGGCTATATTTGGAACCTAGAAAGTACTATGGAAACAAAATATAGAGGGAAAGTAAAGAGTTTCATTGAAAGATAGAAAGTTTGAAGGAAAATAAAATATGTTGGCTTAATAAATTAATTATATATGTTTATTCAGAATCATTTTATTTGTTTCTCTATGTTATAAAAGGATTATGAAATTCAAAATTATGTAAATTTTGAGGAATTTTGATTATAGTTTTTTTTTTTTTTTATATTTTCCATAGTGAATCCAAAAATGAGAAAATAAACCTAAAGAATTATACATGTTTATTGAAAATCATTTTATTTGTTTCTCTAGTACTTTCCAAGTTCCAAACTTAACCTAAAGAAAATGATTTTCTTATTTTTTATTTCACCATAGAAAATATAAAGATAAAATTTTACATATTTTTAAATTTGCTTGTCCCTTTATATAATAAGAGAAACAATAAAATGAGTTTAAATAAATATGTAAAATTCGTTTTTAAGCTTAAACGCAGCTTGCATATTTTATATCATTTCTTTCATTTCTTTTTCCTCTATTTTATTTCCTTAGTACTTTCAGATTTACAAGCAGGCATATATAAAAATTGTTGAACATAATGGAAGTAAAGTAAGCTCCCTTTTTTATAAAATTAAAATATATTGTACAATGACTCAAGACATTGAAATAGTTTTAGGATTAGATTGAGTGAAAATAAATATTTCTAAGACTTTCTTCTACTTGATAATCTCTGCATTTAAATTTAACTCAAGGATGAATAACAGAGATAATATAGGTTATACATTTGATTTTATGATTTTTGTCGATTCATAATTATAAAAATAAAACAAAAGAAAATAATAACCAACATCAAACTTCTTAGTAATTTAGTTGGATTAATTAGATTGATTATTAATACGAGACAAATCTAAATTAAGAAATAATCAATTCAAACGCAACTTGTCTTGATTTCCAATACAAAGTACTCATTTTAACTCTAATTTGATTGTTTTTATGTCAAGAAAAAAAACTATAATTCGATTGTGTTTAAATCAAATCAAATTTAACAAGAATATATAATTCAAAATTCATCAATAATATTTTTTAAAAAGCATCTTATTTCTATATATTGACTTCTTTTATCGTTCTTTCTCTCTACTAAAGTGGTTTTTAGATACATTTTTGCGGTTTAACATTTGAAAGCGCATAGAATCTTTCTATAAAGCGACAATAGCTTTTGTTTATAGTGAGGGTTCTCAAAGGAATATTTTGAGTGTTGTTCCAAACATATGTATTTAATTGAAATCAAAACCTTATATTTCCAGCTTAGTAATTAATAATTCAAATCACGACAACATTTTAATGAAAATAAAAGAGTGTTAGATCTCTTTTCAAAAAAAAAAAAAGATTGCTAGGGCTAGGTGACTCCAATTCTGTCCAAGCAATGGACCTATATATATATATATATATATATATATATATATATATATAAATAAATAAAAATAATAATATAAAAATTATTTTCTCATATTTAATTTTATCATACAAAATATAAAGAAAAATTAAATATAATCAAAATTTCTCATAATTTCAGGCATTTTAAAATTTCTTAGTCCTTATTATATAACAAAGATAAATAAATAAAATGAGTTAAAATAAATACATTGAGTTAAGTTATTAAGCTTAAATCTATTTCTTATTTTCCTCTAAAATTTTCTTTTCTTCCTCTTTCTCTATGGATTCAAGTAGTTTTTTTTTTTTTTTTTTTATGCTTTTTATGTTTATGGGTGTGTAGATATTTTTCTCTGAAGATGTCGTCAAGGAGTGTAGCATAACCTATGTTTATTGTATGAATGGAACATTTTTTTTATTAGATTTTATTTCTTATATCTCTAACTCTAATCTAGATAGATTATCTATCTATAAAATGAGTTATATTTTGATACCTTTTCTTTTTATATCTATAAAATTAGATATTCTAATATCTATAATATAATTTTCCTATAATAAAAATATAGAAATATTATATTCATAATATCAATAATGATAGAATATCTGGAGCCTTAGGCGTCTCAGCGGTGGAGGAAAAGCGAAAAATAGATCTTTCAAATAGCACGCGTCTCCGTGATGAAACGATGCTGGTAAAAGGTTAGCCCCAGTGAGCGGTTATCGTGATATTTTAGCCAATATTGTTGGAAGCCCAATTACGCAGCAGTATTAGTATATGATGGAAATTTCAGTTTGGGTATGGAGTGATATAGATGAAAGAAGGATATATGATGTAATTATTAAGAAGAAAGGAATTAAAGTGGAATAGATTTAGGATAGAAATTTAAAAGTTTAAGATGTATTGTTGTTTCATGTGGCACTAGCTTTAAGGTAAATCACCGAAAAATTATTTTAGATGAAATATAGAGCTTTGAATCAGCACAGTGCTTTTTCTGAAGCTAACTTGAAAGATGCTCTTAGTTCTCAATGACTTTTTACCTATTTAGGTTTTCATGTAAATATCCGTTGACTCTCCTTTTTGTCTTTTATTTTCTTTTTGTTGCCTATTTTCATCGTTTTTACTTAACAAAGAGGATTGTTATATCTTCCCCAAAATCAAGACTATCTATCTCTCTCTCTATATCTATATATACATATATAAAAGTACCTTAATGTTTAAACTATTTTTGATGGCCTCTACAAGCTTGAGCTGCAACAGAGGTTGTAGAGATCTAGAAAAGACCCCAGACATGGCGGGAGATCACCACATCAACTTTCTTCACTGCTCCACAAACTTTATGATCTTCAAAGGCCTTCCAGAAGGGTAGCACCTTTGACAGCCTTGAAGACAACAGGATCTGCAGTTTCTCGATGTCCAAACCGATCTCCGGCCGCTGAAGGACGAAGGTGGGATGGCCCTGAGCTAGGCTTGCCTTCACTATCCTCCTTCCGAGGTACCCTGTTCCACCCACTACAAGAACCTTGCTCTTTCCCATCTTCTCTTCTACTCTCTCCTTTTCCTTTCCAGGCACACAAACATATGGAGGATTTAGGAATGGAGGATAGAGTTTTTCTTCATTGATTTGTTAGTTGTTAGGCCCCACCTGTGATGATAAGAAAATATTTTATTTGAATCTGCACATCATAATGATAAGATAAAATAAAAGATAAGGACAAAATAATTAAATCATCAACTTTTTGGTTTATCATTTATATTAATAATTATGAAAAACATAGTAATTGAAATTATTTGTAAAAGTGGAAGAATTTGGGATTAGAGTGCCAAACGGTCGTGCAAGAATTAGGCGTCTAAAGCCCATGTTTTCTTGCGAGTCGTTTTGGTTGGCCCAAAGTCGGGGCCGATGACAGCGGATATAAAAGCGCAGAACTTTGAAACCGTTCAGAAGGCCCCAGGTGCAGCGTTTATAAATAGCTGTGTACAAAAGAAATTCTAATTAATCTGATTCTTTTAGACATGTCCGATTAAACATTAAATATCTAAAAGATGAACGATAAAAAAAAAAAAACGAAAAATTAAGTATAGTGGAATGTCGAAGTGAATCAGCACATTTGTAACCATTATATACAGGTGATAAAATATAAGGTATTAATAGTCTAAATTTATTTTCTCTCTCTCTCTATATATATATCTCTCTCCTCTCTCTCTCTCTCTATAGGTAAACGATGCAGCCAAATGCTTATGGCTTGTTTTTTTAACATACTGTATCAAATTTGAAACAAAACTTCTTTATATTCTTTCTTTCCCGCCATGCTATAAAGTCTTTGCAGTGCGAAACTCGGCTAGCGTTATTCGCAATGTCGCGGATCAAATTTTTTTTTTTTTTTTTTTGCCAGTGCTGCGACGAATTTTGACTCGGCATCCTCACTCAGTCCTTTCAACTTGAGTTTTATTGTTTGAGCCCGGGTTCTGTTTCATAAATTTAAATTTTTTGTTATATATTTTATTTATACTATATATTGTCATTGTGTTTGTTTGTGTTTGTTTTGTTGTGCTGTTACGCTTTGTGTTTGTTTTGTTGTTATATAGTTTATAATATATTAATAATATGACACCTAGAAGACAACCAAGTGATTTGAAATTAAAAAAAAGAAAAAATAGATCAACTAATAGAATCTCAAAGGGATCTCTTGATAAATTTGTTACTAGTAAGAAAAATAATGTAACAAAAAATTTAGGTAAATTTTGAAAATAAACAGTAGATAATCAAAAATTGAAGATAAAATAAAAATATTGAAATAGAAAATATTGATAAAAGATAATGGGAAATAGAAATGTGAAATAAAAAATATTGAAGTAGAAAATATTGAAATAAAAGATAATAAAATAGAGGATAATGAAATAGAAAATATTGAAAAAGAAAATAGGGAAATAAAAGATAATGAGGAAATAGAGAGACAATCAAAATCTTAATGAAACAAGTGATTATGGTCATATAAATATTTATGATCCAAGTCAATGGAAAAATATTGATACTAAATTAAGAGATTTATTAGTGAAAATGGTCAATTAGTATAATAATTTAGATTTTCCTAAGGATGAACACTCTGGAGCATTTTCCACTACTACATTATATTATAAGAACAACAAATGGGAAACACTTGATAGAAGATGGCTAGTATATTCAAAAAGATTTGAATGAAATATTTTGTTTTGTTGCAGGAATTATTCAATATGAATTATTCTACAAGTAAAACCTTAGCTAATGAGAGAACAAAGATTGGAGAAATATTGGTGTTAAGCTTAAAAATCATGAAAATAACTAATGAGCATATAACTAATATGAATATTTGGATTGAATTAGAAACAAGATTGCAACTAAATAAAGCGATTGTTCAGTATCAGAACAAATTAATAGAGAAAAAGAATATTGGCAAAAATGTATTAGTAAAATTGTTGCCCATTTGTAAAATCTTAGTAAAAATAATTTAGCTTTTCGGGGAAAAAAATGAAAATCATCAAGAAAATAGCTGGCAATTTTAAGTTTAATTGAAATGATTACGAATTTGATCAGATAATGCAAGAACACGTTCGTCGTATTCAACAAGATAGAATTCATAACCATTATCTTGGACATAACATACAAAATGAATTGATAAGTTTGTTAGGAAATGAAGCAAGAAGCAATATTATTAAAAAAGTTAAAGAAGTAAAATATTATTCAATCATACTTGATTGTACTCCAGATACCGTCATCAAGAACAAATGTCTCTCATATTACGATGTGTAGATATTACAATAAGTCCAATAAAAAAATAGAAGAATATTTTTAGAGTTTATTAAAGTAGATGATACAGTGGAAAAGTTTATTTGATAAACTTATAGATGTAATAAATAATCTTGAACTAGATATTAATGATGTACGGAGACAAGGATATGATAATGGGTCTAATATGAAAGGAAAACATCAGGGTGTACAAAAAAGGCTACTCAATATAAATCCTAGAGTATTTTACACACCATGTGGTTGTCATAATTTAAATCTAGTACTTTGTGATATGGCTAACTCTTGTCCTAAGGCTATCATTTTTTGAATAGTACAACGAAGAGAAGTATATATTCATTATTTTCATCTTCCACAAACGTGGAAAATTTTCTGAGATATTCAGGTTTAACTCTTAGCCAATTTATCGCGAAACACGTTGGGAAAGTCGTGTTGAAAGTGTTAAAGCAATAAGATTTCAAGCTCCAAGAATAAGAGATGCATTATTGCAATTAAGCGGAAATTAGTGAAGATCCTAAAACAAGGGTGAAACTAATTGTTTAGCAACATATAGGATAAATTTTGAATTCTTATTGGGCCTGACTATTTGGTATGATATTTTATTTTCCGTCCAACTTAGTTTAGTAAATATTTACAATCCAAAAGACATGCATATTGATATTGTTATAAATCAATTAAAGGTCTCATTTCTTTTTTGAAAACCTAGGGAAAGTGGATTTACAAATGCTATGATTTCATCTAAAGAGAATTTTGTATGAAATGGGTATAGAACCTATATTTCGTGAAAACGTAGAGTTAGTGAAAAACAATTTGGTAAATGTGGAGTGATGAGGGTAACACAATCTATTGAAGAATCTTTTAGAATTGATTATTTTACGTATATAATTGATCAAGCTGTTTCTTCACTAAAATGATTTGAACAATTACAAAAGAATCTGAAAATATTTTTGGTTTTTTATTTAACTTAGAAAAATTAAAATCATTGACCAATGATAGTTTAAAACAATATTGTTTGGATCTCGAATGTTTCTTAAAACATGAAAATTTTTCCGATATTGATGGCTTAGATTTATTTTTAGAACTAAATGTTTTAAAAGAAATTTTTACAAGCAAAATACGCCAATTGAGATACTAAAATTATATAAAAGGTTAGATTCTTTTAAAATAAATGCATTCTTTATAGAATATTATTAACAATTCCTTATGCTGATTGTACCTGCGGAAAACTTTCAAATTAAAATTGATAAAATCTTAACACAGATCGTATGTCGAAAAGATTAGCTGGATTAGATACTATCAATTGAAAAATCGTGTAAACTTGAATATAAACGTTAATTAATACTTTTGCAACTCAAAAAAGCAAGAAAAATTAAATTTAAATAAAAAACCTTACCCCACTCAAACATAGAAGGCCTCATTTTGAAGTATCGCACCAGGCCCCCAATTGTCTTGAATACTTACGGCTACAAAGTTTGAAATTAGCATCTCCCGGCGGTGGCGTCCCCAAGGATTTATGTATCGTAAATCTATTCGATTTTATCTTTCTCTTCCTTAATAATTCACATGCGTATGCGTTCGTTCGTTTATATTCTAAAATATATTTATAAATTTTGTTGTTGAGATGAAATGCGCGATTTTCCATCCTTCAAACACCTATTGCTAGTGAATAGTTTCTAGCAATATTTGGGCAAATATTCTTCAAATGACCATTAACAATCTTTGCTCCCATTATTGCTCCTTCTTTGGGTGATTTTCAATTTAAGCGTCATATTTGGCTTTTGCTCCATTGCGAGATGTTCTAATAGGACTATCGTCGTTGGCTGCTTTAGTGTGCAGGGCCTAGAGGCGGCAATCGGCGGTAGAACGATAGTGGGTCGAGACTGAAACCGAGGCTTGGGCCCAAAGTGGCCCTATTTTTTGGGCTGAAAATTTTATGATCCGGCCTTACTAAGCGAGAATTTGATGCAGCTGAATAGTCTTTGAAGGCAAAAAAAAATTCGAGAGGTCAGTAGTAGGGTGTGGCAGGGCCACATGAGGCTGCAGTATATTTAGAGTACAGAGCTTGAGTGTAACCGGTTTTTCGAGACTGATAATTTAATATGGCAGGCCACCTGATGGCGGGATAAGACTAGCCAGCCAGGTCGAGCCAATTTTGCCACCTCTATTAGGGCCACATGCCTACCTCAAATTTTTTGAAAAAAAGTTTCAATAAGGGATTTTGAACCCTTCCCCACATTACAAATACAATTTCACTTATTACCATTGTGAGTTCTATTTAAGTTATAAATGTCTTCTTGAATTAAATACTCAACAATTGGTCCTCTCTTTCAAGCAATTTCCTGGATATGCCATTGTCTATCACATCATCTAGTGAGTGGATTTTTTGGCCGTGACCCACAACAGATGCACCTGTCTTTTAATTTGTTTATTTTCAATTTAAATTTTAAGTGGCATATTATTAGTGATGTTCCATTAATAAATGTAATTAAAATTAAGACAGTCTTTTAATATAATCAAAGAGGATTGTTATAACTTTGTCAAAATTCTATTTTAGTAGTCCTATTGAGGCATTGAAGTTAACTGTGAATCTGTGATGGGACTTGGACCCATTATCAAGGGGTGGCAATTCGTGTCGATAGGTTATGCTCGTGTTGTGTCAATATACGAATCGTGTCAGCGTTAAATTATTACAAAATCCGTATGAATAAGCGTGTCGGCGATTCATTGCCACGGCCTGTCCAGTTTATTGTGCTTTGTTAGGCGGGTCAGCGCGAATATGAAATTTCATTTAATTTGATTATTTAAAATAATAAGAATTATAATTAATTATTCATGCATGTTTAAAACAAATAACTTATTAAATTTAACATGTATATTAATTTTATTATTTAAATTCATAGGAATTATAATTAATAATCCATATTTAATATAAATAACTTATTAAATAGGTTAATTAATTAATATAATAATTAAACAGATCAATTCGAGGTCAGAATTAGGTGTTAGATAGATCCCAGCACGAATATGACTCCGTTTATTCAGCGTGTTAGGCGAGTCGGCGAATATGGCTTACAGCAGCGATTATCTTCGGCGTAAGTAAAAGCGGGTGTTGGAGTTCGTATCGGTAATCATTTTGTGGTCTTAATTATCATTAAGGAGCAAACCCGTACTAATTGATAAATTACTTTTCAAGTTTTTATAAAGTTCGAGCCCTAATATGAACAGACTTATGAGAAAGAATGTAATCCAAAGTGAATATAAAGTAAATATTAAAAAAACCTTCCTCAAAATTAACTCTCTCTAAGTATGTGTATATATAAGAACCTTTTTCTAAACCGCATTAATTGTTAGGCCCCACCTGTGATGCTAAGAAAATCTTTTATTTGATTCTGTCCAAGATAAGACCAAAATAACAATTTAAACTTTATCATTTATATCATTAATTATAAAAGTTTTTTTAAAAATATATGCACTTTTATTTTAATAGTATTTTTACTCTAAAATATCTCTAAATATAATAGGAATCTTTGAGAATTAAGAAAATAAATTTGAATTTTTTGGGTTTTAGAAAAAAATATTTTAATTTTAAAATTAAGGTATTCAAATTAAGGCAAAGAAGCGTAATTTGACTATTTTAATATTCAAATTTTCTAAAAAAATTTATTCAAAATTGTCAAAGTTAATAACTCACATTTTCTAAAAATCCAAATTTATTTCTTGTAAATCAAAATTAAATTTTAATTTTAATTAAATAATTAATTTGATTTTGTGAATTAAAAAGTAAATTTTAATAGTAATTTGAAAAGAGGTGAATTTGGATTTTATAAGAGAACTAAGTTATTAACTTTAAACACAAACGTGTGTACTACCTTATAATCAAAAATGTATTAAAAAAAACTTTAAAATAAAATTCTTGATGAAGAAAAAAATTCAATTTTCAATTTCACAAGCATGAAATTTCATAAATGTGACAGCAAAATAATAACGAGAGGTCGTAGCGATGAGGATGGCTCTCGGTTTCGGCGGATATATACGGTCGCGAATTTTCACGGATATATCGGATGCCGGATTCTTATATGGTGGATATTTTATATGAATATTCGATATAGCCGGAAATTAAGCTGTTGTGATCGTCCCATACTTGAATTTGGATCAAGTCGAGATTAATCTGGCCGTTAATATAATACCGATCATATCGATATATCGCGATATCGCCGATATATCGATATATCTGATATTTTAAAATTAAACCGCGTGCGCGTGTCTGCGAGGCCGCGATATTTCCGATATATGTCAGTCCAGAACCGATATATCGGCGATATATCGTTCATCGTTGATATCATGTCGAACATCACCGATGTCGGATATATCAGACATTTTCATCCCTGCATGTGACATGGGGCCATCAGGTTCCATGAATCCTCATGATGCAGCAAACTAAAATTTTCTATCAAAGTAGGGAAGGAAATTGGTTTTACAAGGAAGAATTAATACGATCTGAGAGGGATATATCACGCATAATGCTCTCTTGCGCCCCATTTGCTTTTGTCTCCTGGCAATCTCTTTCTTAATGGGGTGTATAGATAAATAAATAGGTGTAAATAGAATTTCTCACTTATCTGAGCCTCCATAATAAATTTGACTTTTAGAGATGAAAACATTACGTATTGGGTGGATGGGGTTGATGGGATTGCCTGATCTTCGACGAGATCATGATGAGGCTTGGGTTGTCATAATCTCCCTCATCTTGAGGTGGATTTGAAATTAGAAGGAAAAAAAACAAACAATCTTTTGATGGACCATTGCAGAGTGAAACAACAATAAAAAGATTGTTGAACTTAAATGGAATTGAAACTGTTAAATGACCAACTCTCCTAAAAGCTCAAGCTTGTAGGATTTGGGTTTAATATGAATATCATGCTTCAACACCCTCCCTCACGTGTCTGGCCCCATGCAGTACGTGAAGTAGAAGTCGAATTATGAACTTTCAAATAAACATGGGGATTAAATTACAAGGATAGGATTCGAACCCAGGACTCTGCTTGGCAAACTCACGATCTGTGTTAAATGCATTAAGACTCTCTGAAAGCTCAAGCTTGTAGGATTTGGGTTTAATATGAATATCATGCTTCAACAGAAACTAAACCTGACTGGTTTTGACGCTTCTTTGTGAATGCAATGAAGAACATCCTCATCCTCAGAGTGTAGTTATCTATTGTCTTAACATTCCACATGAGCCTCAGTCGATGTTTGGGTGCGGTGTGGAGTCCATTCCACGAAATTGGCCCAGCATAGTCCTCAAAACCCCCAATTCTCTGGACCAACCCGGATCTGAATACTAATCAAAATTGTCGCCTTTCTTCACCTGCTTCGCCTTCAACCTCTTGATCATGATCTCCAATGTCGTGGTTCGGCAGCGCCGATACCTGCAGCACCGACAATCGGCGACAAAGGAGCGTGTGACTTCCCTAGATTGTCATCGAATTCAGTTCCGCTTCCTTTACGTGGCGTCGAAATGGCGTCTGACATCCCCACCCGACTCCATCATCGTATGTCCTCAAAAGGCCGTCATAGAGTGAGCGCTACGTTGAAATCGCCCCGCCATTTGAACGCCGATTGAACGCTGGAGTTCATAGCCACCACCAAATCCGTCATTTCTTCTCTATTAAGATTTAAGACCCCCATCACAGTTGGCATCGGACTGCTGGAACATCTTCTTCACCTTTCTGATCTGCTTCACCTCGCCGCCATAATATTCTTCCTTCCTTTTCGGCCTCAACGGACGGATAAAAGAACTCAGATGGGAGTTGTCGATAAATAGGTGTCAAATACCATTTACAATCACGAACAATCTGAGTGATGTTGACACCCCTTAAGTGTTTTGCTCACAATGGTGGTGTAAAATAGATTATCGTTTAATAATTCAATTTTTTTTTTATTAAAAAATATGATTAAACTTAACGATTTATATTTTAATGGGTATATTTTCTGTGTTGAAGTAATGGATGCTATTTGTATATTAACAATTTTAAATTTTAAATTTCCAAAATTTCAGATTTAAATTCAAATTTGAAAATTTAACCACTAAAATAAAAATTAAAAAAATATAATTAAATACATAAATAACTGATAATTTTACTATGTTTTCTATTAAAATCTATCTTGTTCTCTTTATAAAATTCAATATCTCTCTTTCTCTTTTATTTATTCTTCGTATTTTCGTTAAATAAAGTTATATGAATCGTTTTCCTAATATTTTAGGAGAGATCCTCAATATTGAAAGAAGATAATGATGACTTGGATATGTTATCTTTATGACTAGAAGGTCTAGAAAGGTTTAGTCGGGGCGGATAAGAACACATTATGGTTGGATTTCAGGCCACAGAATGGTTAATCGTGATAGAATTGAAGGTCACGAAAGACTCTATGGTGACTATTTTGCTACCTCTTGTGTATATGAAAGTTTTTTTTAAGGAGGTTCCGAATGAATCGTCCTCTTTTTCTTGAGTGTAAATAGGGTTGAACAATGGTTATACTTGTCAAAGCAGAATCTTAGTTGGAGTTCTTGGTTTGTCATCCTTGAATGTGACTGCTTATAGAATTCTTGCTTACGGAACACCGACAGATTTTATGGATGAATACATCAAAATTAGAGAAAGCACTGCCATAGAGAGTCTGAGAAGGTTTGTGAAAGTTGTTATTGCAATGTTTGGTGACCATTACCTGAGGTCACCAAACAATATCGATATTGCTCGATTGCTACAAACGGGGGAACAACGTGACTTTCTTGGCATGTTAGGGAGTATTGATTGTATGCATTGAAAGTAGAAAATTTGTCCTACCACGTGGCAAGGTATGTATACTGGTCATTGTCATGAACCCGACAATCATTTAGGATTGTTGGCATCGAGATCTTTGGATATGGCATGCATTCTTTGGTCTACCTAGTTCATTGAATGACATAAATGTTCTAGATAGGTCCCCTGTTTTTACATTATTAGCAAATGGTCATGCTCCTCCAGTCAACTATATAATTAATGGTCATGAGTATAGAATGGGATGTGTCGCTAATGGTATTTATCAGCGGTCGCGTTTGTAAAAAAATTCCCTGTCCACAAGGTTTGAAGAAAAAACATTTTGTTGAGCAACCCAGAGTCGGCAGAAAGCGATGTAGAGGCGGCATTTGGGGTACTTGAGTGGTTTGGTGTGCGTGGACCCGACACGTTTTGGGATGAAGAAACACTTGCAAAATGTGCAAAGCGTCTTATGTGTAATATGGTCATTGAAGATGAAGGAGATATTGGTAACAATGGCAGTTCTGGAAGTGATGCATCCGCTGTAGAAGTGTCTGTGCATTTGCAATTAGAAGACTTCAATGAGCCCCATTATCGGATCGGGGACGGTGTTACTCATTCTCAACTCTGATCGAGGATCTTATCGAGCATTTGTGGGAGCGACATGGCGGTAATAACCTCTAGATTTCAGTTTGAAGTTGTATTTTCAATTTCATGTTGTATTTTAATTCCAATTTCAATTTCATGTTGTATTTTCAATTCCCGATTTCAATTTCAGTTGTATCTTTTCAAATTCCAATTGCAACATAATAAATAATGACTACAAATTAAAAATAATAGCAACATAATAAATATGACTAAAAATTAAAACCAGCTTTTTCATAACCTCTATCTTCGAGTTATTCCAATATGTTCGCGAAATTGAGTCCATATGATGTGCTCAGTTTCCATGATTTTCATCTCATTTTGCATTTGAATTTCTTGCACATGTCTTTCTTCAATTTCTAAGCATTTGCGATGTTGCTCCAATCTTATCTGATGAGCATAAATTTTGTCGGTAATCGCTCGACTTTTTGTCATTTCCACTTCCATTCTTTCATTCAGTGGTGATGATCTAGTGATCTTTCGCTTGTCGGTTTGCTTCTCTTTGTTTTTAAGTTGTTTCTTGAAGCCTTTACGCGATGGCCCATGGAGTGGACGAGGTTGGTGTCATCCCTAAATATGGAGTTGAATAAAGCAGGATTCCAACATGGGTGGGTCCGGCAAAACTACGGTTTAGTCAGTTTTGCTCTCTTATTGCTAGTCAGTTATCGATCCATTTAAAACTCCATTTCAATATATTCCAACAATGCTCGTATTGAAATGGTTTTCCAATAATCTTAGCAAACATTTCTTTTGCTTCATCAACCTGAAAAACATATGAAATTATTCAGTTAATAGTTCAAATATGAAATCATATTAGTGTCTAAATTAAAAGTTTATATCTTACATTATTTTGCTCGGTGTGTCCACTTTGTCGGAGTCTTTCAATTTGACTATAAAAGCAGAGCAAATTTCTTTGCATTTGCATTTATATCGGTCAGCGACTTTTTAATGGAAGATTGAGAAATCTTCATGATTGCCTCCGCTGAAGTTCTAAGTATTACCCAATATTCTTTGCCAGAATGCACTTCCTTGTTTTCATTCCCGGTAGTGCATCTTTGCTCATATTATGTACCTTGAGACACAATTAATTTATCTTCTTCTGAGAGAAGTTGCTTTTTGTCTTTAGTTTTCTCAATCTTGGAAACGACTTCATTTATTACTAGCGTCAATATTGTAGGATTGCTCTTAAGCAAATGTCATCCTTATAAATCGAATTGTGTTTACTTATAAGCAAATCGATTAAGAACTAGTCATATTGCAAATCCATCTACAAAAAAAAAAAATTATAATCAATTTAAGAATGAGTAATTTATAAAGTAACAAATAATCTATCAATTATAAAATTTATAATCCAATTTAATAATAAACTGATTTATCAATTAAAATTATAATCAATTTAAGAATGAGCAATTTATAAAGTATACAAATGAATATATCAATTATAAAATTTATAATCAATTTAAAAAATTAGCAATTTATCAATTTTAATTTAAAAATCAAAATTTCAATTTAAAGAAGGCAAGGAATTGAAAAATCACCGTCTTCTTCCTTCTTTCTTTCTTCCTCAACTATCCTTTCTCAGGTGACTTTACGCTGCTGACAACAAGGGCTAGGGTTACGGGAAGAATTTGGGGTTCGGGAAAGGCTAGAGTTTTGTTCTCGAAACGGGTCGAGTAAGTTCTTTCCCGCTGATTCTACGTATTTTATAGAAATTGAAAGGAATATGGCCAGTTTGGCAGGTGAGATGAACAGTAGCCATCAACGGCTATTTTGCATCCTCTTAATTCTCTCTCCAAAGTTTCCAAATATGGCACCCCAAAACCTCGGATGACATTTTGTCACCTCTGATGTCATCTCCGTTGGAGCCTGAATTTTTATGGTTTTGGTGTCATTTTAGCAGTTATGGGGATGATACCCCTGATAGCAACTCCCGTTGGAGTTGCTCTAAGAAACCAAAGCAACAAAAAAAAGGGAAGTGAGTGATGTTTACATGTTTCATACTTTGTAGAATATACTCGGTAAATGGTTGGTAAGTTGTTGGTTAATATGATAATTTTTTTAGGTAAATATTTATATGTGAATTGTGGATAAGTTGTCATTAATATATTGAGATAAAAATCGACTGAATAATTTTATAGATAAATATTAGTTATCGATATTAATTCCTTAAATTTTGTTGATAAACCCTTATTTTTACCTATAAAATTGTTTCAATATGTAAATTTAGTAGGTAAGTTATCAAATCCTTATAGTAAAATGGTAAAGTTATTTTAATAGTGTTAAAACCATAGTCACTGATTTTGATTTTGATGATATTGTATGAATGCATTAGTTTTGACATTTGTTTCAAAAAATAAATAAGACTACTATGGGACATAGCTCTTGATTTCGAGTGTTGAACCTAAACTTGAATGCACTAGTTATGAATTTTATTGATTTTAGTGCATGGAAGGTAGGGGGTATGGGTTGTTTGGATGATGAGAATGGGATGTTGACTTGGAGAATGGAATGTTGACTTTCATGGAAATGTTGATAGAGGACGAAATGGGTTTGATGAAAGTGACATTGGTTTCAATGAAGCGTGGTTGCATATAGGGTTGGTAAAATTTGATATGATAAGTGAACACGATATGAATTTAACATGATTTTTGTGGGTTTTGGTTGAGTATAATCGTGTTTTGGTCATATTGGTGTTGACACGATACGTGAACACGATATGAATTTAACATGATTTTTTGTAAGTTTTGGTTGAGTATAATCGTGTTTTGGTCATATTCGCGTTGACCTGTCTAATACGTTTAATACATGGGTCAAATTCATGTTGACCTACTTAATACGAATTTGATCCGAATTGACTCGTTTAATTATTATATTAATTAATTAACATATTTAATAGGTTATTTGTATTAAATATAGATTATTAATTATAATTCCTATTATTTTAAATAATAAATTAATAAACATGTTAAATTTAATAAATTATTTGTGTTAAACGTGGATAATTAATTATAATTCTTATTATTTTAAATAATCAAATTAAATTTGTCATATTCGCGTTTGATAGGGTTTGAAAAATAGGCACCATGAGCCCGCTCGCCAAACCAGAGAGTACGCCCATTGAAACATTCGGGCCTTTGGCCTTGACGAAATGAAGGCAGTCAGCTCGGCAAGGGCTGATTTATGGAGTAGTGAGAAAGCTCGTTAAGCAAATCAAACTAAATCTCATGATAAAGGGAAATAGAATAATCCCGATAACATATCCTGCAAATCAACTCAAAATCTCACGTGAGGAAAATAAGATAATTGAATCTCTTGGTACCACGTCATAACGAGATCGAGTCGGATCCACGGTAAGGGAAGAAAGATAATTCTAAAATAAGCGCTTAACAATATCCTTAATCAAATCGTCTGGAGTAAGCGGGAAATATCGAGTCAATGGGAAGAATCCTACCGTATACATCAAACTGGGAAAACATATACTATAAATACCAGGCCACCCCATCGGTGAAAGGTACGCAACACATTCGCCCTCTAAGCAGTCTATCTTTTTTCTCATAAAGAAACTGACTTAGGCATCGGACGACACGGCGAAGCCCCGTGGAAATACTTCTTCTTTCTTGTTTTGCGGAGGAGGCAAACGCCGGTGCTGCGAGACCGGCCAATGGCAGGTGGACGACGGCCGAACACGCTCAGGCCCGGTCAGGGTGAAAAAAGGCATCATCGATTTAATTGTGATGCGTAGAACGACGAGTTCCTTGATAAATAAAGAAATCCGATCTCGATTCTGATGGTATCGACCCGAAACCTGGCGAGAACCGCGCGATCCACGGGATCACGAGACCCTCGAGCGTGAGGCCAATGAACCCCACAGCGCTTCGGCGTCTGAAGCGACACGAGAGCGGTAGAGGCGCCGCCTCCTGACGGCAGCGATAGGAGTTAGAGCAACTCCACGAGCGGTCGCGCCGGGAGAGCCGCAGCCAAGCCGGAAAGTCTAACTTTCCTCTCGTGAAGAGAGCTGCTGATCGACATTCCCGAGGTGCGAAAGCGAGCGAAGTCCAGTAGAGCTAGGGGCATGGGTGCGGTGGCCTGGAGAGGAAAGCGATCGTACTCGGAGGACATGTCGGGAGCGAAGAGACCCGTCACCCTCGGCCGGGAGGCGGGAGAGCGATCATGGACGAGAGGTTGAGGCCTCCGATGAAACTCGGTCGTGTGAAGAGAGGTGGTAAGAGGGCAGCTCGACCTTTATGGACACCGTAGTGCAACCAGGTGAGTCACCGCTTCACGGTAGAGATTAGCCACTTCCCCTCTTCCGGCCAAAAATTCGAGGATCACGACAAATTGGAAGCATTCGATGGTAGCCCGAGGGGATCCGGTCGATCATCTCGACACTTACAAAAACCAAATGGAGGCGCATGGGTATCAAGACCTGTGCGATCACGAGAGCTTTGCTATCACATTAAAAGGCCTTGCCTTGGCACGGTTTGCGAACCGTGGCCATTGATCTCCTCCGTTCAAAGAGAGCATCCATTACGTTCGTCTCCTTCATTGGAGCGGGGCGTATAGAAAGCGGTGCAATCTCTCTGACCATCAAAAGCGAGCTCGCGGGGAGAGCTTGAGGTCCTATGTTCAAAGGTTCAACGCAGAATCTCTGAAGGTAGATATACCTGACGAAAAGTTTTTGATCACCGCATTCATTGCTGGATTAGGGGTGCAGTCGAAAGACTTGATGTTTTCCATTTCTAAAAATCCTCAAGCAAGCATGGCTGAGTGATGAGCTTAAAAGTCATCTATTTTTAGTCCATTTTTCTGTTCGATTTTCATCAAGAAATGAATAATTAATATCACAATACTAAGAAGAAACTCACGAATTTTTGTGCGAGGAAGAGAGAAAGAAAGTAGAAAAATACGATAAGTGGAAAGGTGCGGTGGAATGACGGAGCGAAAGGAAAGAAGTAGCTCAGTCATTGATGCGATTTTAGAGTTCTGATCCGATCAATTCGCGACATCGAAGTGAAGAAAATCTTATTCGGTCGCGACATGGATAACGCAATGTGAGTCACGACTTGAGGCTTTATCTTTAGAAATTTTGCAAGGAAGCGGCGGCGTCGCTGACGATGGTGTCATTGACATCAAGGCGACCCGATCAGCCCAGGAGAACTAAGTTGATGTCGCGACGTGAGATTGATGTCGCGACATCGATGATGTCATAATAGGTAGATCCGACATCGAGAACCATCGAAGAAAGGCGCAAGCCGTAAGGCGATGTCAGCGACATGAGATCGAAGTCGCGTACGGACTGCTCGGTTAGGTGAAGCTTCATGAAGTGAGGTCAGCGACAAGATATCGATGTCGTGACATCGAGCGACGGATCAAAGGCTTCTGAAGCGTGAAGAGAGGTCGCGACAAGATGTTGGCGTCGGCAGCGACATCGAAGCGACGATTGAAGCCCTCTGATTCCGCATAAGATGATATCGCGACAAGGTGATGTCGCGACATCCGAAGACTATCGATTGAAATGCGGATGAAATGGCGAATTACATGACAAGATATTGGCGTCGCTGACATCGAGGAAGAGGCTAGTGAAACCTACGGCATTGAGAAGATGCCAGCGACGAAGATAGTGATGTCAGCGACATCAAGAATGACCAAATCAAGGCTACATAAGTAAGTTGATGTCGCTGACGTGAGATTGATGTCGCGACATCGATGATGTCATGACAAGAAGCTGATCGCGACGAGCGATGACTTAGGCTAGATACAAAAAAAAATCCACAGCAGGCTACATTGGATTGAGGCTGACTGGAAAATATATAAATGCGTGGCTATCCCATTTCATTAAAGCGACTTGGCGGCCCGGGGCGAGAGTGCGGATGGCAGCTCATTTTCTTTATTTTCTTTTCTTTTCTTTTATATTTAAGATTTTTTATTCCCGGAGTCGTTTAGGCGGATTATGCTCTGTGTATATTTTTCGTTGTATTTGAGATCACGGATGTTATCGTTGAGCTAAAGATGAATGCAGATTTCAATTTATTTTCAAATTACTACGGAAATGTTAAGTTGGACAATTTACAGATCCGATTGTTTAGGTTTCAAATTTCGCGGTTATTCTTACGATCGAAGAATCTTTGTATCGATGTAATTCGATGGTGAGGAATCCGGCTTCCATTAAGTGAGCGTTATAGTCGAATTTATCTTTCACGTAGTCGTTTCAGCAGCTTGGTAATTTCGGTTAATGAATTTACTTCGGTTTTAGGTTTATTGTCTTGGGATGCGAATATCAATTTCTTATACCCTGAATTAAATTCGCGTCATTGCTGATTTCAAGGAAGTCCTCCCAGTGACACGGGAAGACATTCACGAGAGTAATGTACATTTCTTTGAAGGTATACTAACTTCTTATTAGGGATCTCTGGAGCTTTGTAAGTTCCTTAGATAAATCCTCTTCTCACTTGGAATCAGAAGCCGAGTTGAATGAGTTATCTATTTAAACAAGCAAAGTTCACCTCGGTCGGATAGTGAAGAGGCCAATCCGTGTTCATTTGTGATCTAATCAAAAGGAAAGGTTGATCGATTCTAAATTTCGAGGAGGAACCTTTGGAGTTGTATATCCTTGCTTGTGGAGATGGCAGGGTGGGGTTTAGTCCGTAAAATGGGTATGAAGTATTGAGAAAAATACCGGATTAAGGAAGTCCCTTTTTAAAAGTAGTTATCTAATTCCACTGTATTCGAGAGAATCGGGTCATAGAATAGATAATGAAATGTGGAGTGTGGAGAGATCGGTACCTAGCGCCTTGGGCAGATTTTGAAACTTGAGATAATCGAGGGAAATTTTATCGAGAATTAACTCACGAGGAATCGACGAGTTTCCTAGCATAAAGCTGTTTCTCTTAATGTGTCTTCTGAGGATAACTATTCAGTATTCATTTCTTTTATTAGAAATTCGTTATTCTTTATTCTTGATTTTCCAGTTTGTTGGTTAGTTCAGTTATTTTCCTTTTGTTCGTTTAATTTTCCAGCACCCTAATGCTGGATCCTATTATCATCTTGTGGTCCAAATAATATGGAAATTGAGTAGTCAAGGTAGTTGATTTAGAATTCTTGAGATCTCTGTGGGATCGATGCTCCAGGGCTTAAATCCATTTATTACTTAATAGGCACAATGCACTGAATATCAGACCAAAACCAAACTTGAAAATGATTTACTCTAAGAGATTGGTGATTTATATATAGTATAAGGTCGACAAGTTTCATGGCTGTGATTCATGGGGATTAGACGATGAATCCTTTGGTAATGATGTCATAAACTTGTATGTGTGTTTTTAATTAAGATTCGACAACCAAGTTTTATGGCAGATTCTTAGGATGAATAATAAATAATATTTGGTAATAATGTCATAAACTTGTATGTGTCTTTTGGTCCGGTCAACAAGTTTTATAGCGCCGTTGCCGGGGATTTGACAATAGTCCTTTGGTAATAATGTCATAAACTTGTATGTGTCTTTTGGTCCGGTTAACAAGGTTTTATGAAGGCGGATTATAGGGGATTAGACAATAGTCCTTTGGTAATAGTGTCATAAACTTGTATGTGTCTTTTGGTCCGGTTAACAAGTTTTATGGCGCCGTTGCCGGGGATTAGACAATAGTCCTTTGGTAATAACGTCATAAACTTGTATGTGTGTTTTGGTCCGGTTAACAAGTTATTTCCATTTTCCTTACAAGATATGGCTGCAACATGGTTTAACTCCCTACCACATGAATCTGTTAACACATGGAAGGAGCTAATGAGAGCTTATTTCAGCAAATTCTTTACTCCATCTTCCTACTGGACAAGGAATGGAAATTACTAATCTGACATGGGGAAAGTGAGAACCGAGTATACGAGATAGGAAAATCTTCTTTGAATACAACATTAGCTCATGTGAAAATTCAGGGAGAAATAAGCGAGAGGCGAAGAGCAAAAGGAATGTGATGGACAAATTGTCGACCATAGAAGCCATTTGGATGCATTGATACTGTTGGTTGAATGAAGGAAGTCGACTAAAAGCTAAGCGACGAGTTGTGGAAAGAATGGGTGCAGAAGAGGATCTCTAAATCCCACATTCGGGGCCCGGTGATATAACATGGTGGAATAAAGGGAGTCTCATTCCTTTCTCTATCTTTTATTAAATTGATTTGAAATAATTGTTAAGATTTTATATTTGAAGTAGCATGATTGCAAGTTTGGGGGAGTTTATTTTTATTTTGCATGAAATGCTTAACTGTGAATATGAAATAATAGAAATTGACAATTTCATGATAAAATAAATTGAGTTGTGGTTTGATTTGAATGACATTGGTTCAAGCGTGATATTCTTTATCAGTTAGATTGTTTATTGTTTTGAGACATAACACGGGTTGAGGATTATTGGATGTGAGAGAATGAAGACATAAAACTTGATACTTAGGACCAAAACACACATACAAGTTTATAGTGTTATTACAAAGGACTATTAGCTCTAATCCCGGCAACGGCGCCATAAAACTTTGTTAGCAGGACCAAAAAGACACATACAAGTTGCCATTACTTATTACCAAAGGACGTGTCTAATCCGACATGGCGCTAAAACTTAGCGGACCCCGAAAGACACATGAGTTTGCGACGTTATTACTGGGACTATTGTCTAATCCGACAGCAGCTCATAAAACGTTATAGGACCAAAAGACACATACAAGTTTATGGCGTTATTGCAAAGGTATTAATACAGTCACGACAACGGCGCCATAAAACTTGTTGGCTAGGACTGAAAACACACATACAAGTTTGTAATACTTCTTACAAGGACGTGTAATCCGACAGCGGCGTATAAAACTTGTTGACCTTATACTATATAAATCACCAATCTCTTAGAGTAAATCATTTTCAAGTTTGGTTTGGTCGATATTGCAAGTGCAGGGTTAAATAGTAATAAATGGTTAAGTCAGATATCGATCCCACCAGAGATCTAAAGAATTCTAAATCAACTCTGCAGCTATAATTCCATCTCCTTTGGATCCCTGAGATGATAATAGGATTCCGGCATTAGGGTGTTGGAAAATTAAAGCGAACAAAAGGAAAATGGCGAACTAACCAACAAGCTGGAAATCAGAATAAAAAATAATGAATTTCTAATAAAGAAATGAATCTTGAATAGTTATCCTCGAAGACACATTAAGAGAAAGCGGTTATAGTGACTATCGATTCCTGTAGTTAATTCGATAAAAAATTTCTTGATTATCTCAAAGTTTCAAATCTTTGTCCAAGCGTTGTAGTGCTTGTTTGGATCTCTCACACTCCCATTTCATTATCTAATTTATGACTTTGATTCTCTCGAATCTGAGGAATTAGATAACTACTTTAAAGGGACTTAGTAATGCAGGTATTTTCTTTGCAATGCTTCATACCCCATTTTATGGGTTGTAAGCCTTAGCTCCTAAGTTATCGGTCGAAACAGGATATACAACTTCAGGTTGCTCTCCTCGAAATTAAGACCAGATCAACCTTTCCTTGATTAGATCCGGCTAACACGGGATTGGCCTCGCTATCAGAGATTGAGGTGAATCTTTGCTTGTTAAATGATAACTCATTCAATTTGTTCTTGATTCCAAGTGAGAAGAGGATTTATCTAAGTGAACTTACAAAGCTGAGAGATCCCAATAGCGAGGTTAGTATACCTTGAAGAAATGTACATTACTAGGTCAAATGCCCGCCATGTCTCAGGACCTCCTTGAAAAATCGAGCAATGGCCTTGATTCTTAACGGGTATAAGAAGCCGATATTGGTCCAGAAGACAATAAACCCAAAACCGAGTAAAGTCATTACTTGAAATTAACATTCTTTGGAAGCGACTAAAGGAAAGATAAATTACCACGACCTGCGTTCATAATGGGCTGGATTCCTCGATTACTGAATTACGTCGGCATTCTTACGGTAGGAAGAATAGCAGCAAGTGAAAGCTAGGCTTATTCAATTCGAAATTTAATACGAACTTCAACATTCGGTATTAATTTAGTCGTTAATCTGATTCGACTTATTTCAGCGATAACATCCAGTTGAAATATAGCGAAAAATAAAAATCACGAGCATAATACATAAAGCAGGAAATAAAAAAATTCAGAAATATAAAAGAAAAGAAAGAAAAATAAGAAAATGAGCTTTCGGCTATCCGGACCTCTGCGTGCGTAGCGCTGAGTTGCTTTAATGAAATTTGGATAAATCTGCGTATTTATAGGGTTTTCGGTTGGGCCCTAATCCCGATGCTTTGTTGTGGATTTTTGTATCGGGCTGATCAACGCATTGATCGCGACTTGAGTTTCCTTGTCGTGACATCATCGATGTCGACATCAAATCTGCGTCAGCGACATCAACTTACTCTATGTAGCCTTGATTTGGTCATTCTTGATGTCCCGCGACATGCTTATCTTGTCGCGACATCTTCTCGCGTCTTGGTAGTTTTCAATTGTTCTCTCACGATGTCGCGGCGTCGATATGTATCGCGACCTCGCTCATTTCATGCGAGTCTTCAAGCGATGTCGCCCGGATCCAGCGACATCAATCTCTTGTCAGCGACATCATCTTATCGACCGTAGGCTTCAAGCGAGCCGGCTGCCCGATGTCAGCGGCGTCAACATGCGCCAGCGACCTCTCTTGCGTCTTTGCGGCAGTCTATTCACGATGTCCGCGACATCGATATCTTGTCGCGACCTCGCCGCGAAGCTTCACCCTTCAAGCGGCAGTGCGGTGCCGACTTGATCTTCGTGGCGACGCCGACCATAAGCTTGCGATCTTCTCTTGGTTCTTGATGTCGTGACTTGACCTCTTGTCGTGACATCATCGATGCCGCGACATCAATCGCGTCATGACATGGCTTGATTCTGGGGCTTTATTTGGTTGTTCTTGATGTCCGCGACTTCACTCTCCACGTCGTGGCGTCGGCTCATTCCCTTCTTTGACTTTCTAAAGCGGTCTCGAAGTCGTGACCTCGGTATTTTATTATCCATGTCGCGACCTGAATAAGATTTTCTTCAATTTCCTGATGTCGCGACCTCGTGGCTGAACATGTAAACCCCAGCGCATCTCGGCCGGTTCTTTCGCTGCTCTGCCGATGTGCACTTTTCCTCCACTTATTCTTTGTGTTTTCTACTTTCTTTCTCTCTTCACGCTAATAAAAATTTGGTGAGTTTCTTCATATTTACGTATAATTATTCATTTTTCATTGATGAAAATCGAGCAGAGAAAAATGGATAAAATAGATGACTTTTAAGCTCGTCAAACTCCCCCGAACTTAAGATTTTGCTTGTCCTCGGCAAAGAAAGAATTGTTTGTCCTCGAAACAGAAGGACATTTTTCTGTGATTTGTTACAGTTTCATTCAATTTAATTGCAATGCAAGGTGTACAAATTTTACGTATCTAGCGAGTCAGATTCGAGTTGGTCTCTACTCTTTATGCTATGCAAACTAACATGTTGAAATTGTTTCAAACAATATACTCCGTGGATCTGTTGAATAATGAATTGTTTTCCTTTCTCATTTTTATTCTTGAGTCATTTTAACTCCCTAAAGTTCTTCACAATTTGATTGTTTCCTTTCTTCAAATTCATAGGCTTGTTTTCATATTGATGCCATGAATGTAGGTGAATTGACCTTAGGATCGATCGGTCTTTTCAGGCTTATATTGTGAGGCTTGGGTAATGGGTAGGATGGAAGGAATTTTGAGTTAGATTACCTGAACATTTTTCTCTTCTCTTTACCCTTTCTTTGCTTATAGTTTCTCTAATAAACTCCCTTTGAACTTCATGTTTGGGATATCCTTTGATTTCTTCGTTTGAGTAATATTCTATTTTACTCTTATAATTTCTTTGGGAATTTCCTTGGTTGCTACCAGTAGGGATAATGCAATGTTTTAACTTTTTAGGCTTTTGCGATCTCTTAGCGAACTTTGGGTTAGTAACTCCATACCCGAGATGGCATTAGGGTACTAGGTGTTTTCATTACCCTAAGAACTTAATTGTTCAGAGAGTTAGGCCACAAGATAAAACTTATCCTACAAAGCCTTCTTTCTCTTGCATTTACTGCTCTTTGCCTTTCTTTTCATTCCCTTTTGAGTTCCTCGAAAATATATACCCCGAACTTCATTTCTTTCTTCCTCTTTGAATTCTGGTAATCGTAGGTTCTTTTCTTTGAAGGATTGATGTCTTAGGATGGGTTGGGGTTTCCATTCAGTCTATTTTTGAAAAAATAGGCTTGTTGGCTCCAATGGAACTCGTATGCCATCGACATATGAATAAGGATAATTTAGGAAGTATTTCGAACTATCCCGAGAATGGCTACATCATCTCTTGTCAGCTGTATCACCTAGGATTTCGCTTCAATCAATAATCTAACAAATTCTAGAATGCGGATTTATCATTTGTGACTAACTATAGAGGAATTATCTTGACCATTTTATTTATGAGTAGTTAAGTTAGGTAGTCTTCAACGGGTTCCTTGACTTCTTGTTCATACCATGAGCTTCAAAATATGTTTGTTCCATACGTTGTATTACTTCCTCTAATCTGGACTTATCGGTTAAATATAAGTGTTTTTGCACCTTGTGTTTCAATTAAACTATATGCATTTTGTCATGTTACACCAAATTTTCCTGTTGTTTACTCCTACTCTAGCTTTGC
The DNA here is from genome assembly GCA_016808115.1 of Tetrastigma voinierianum. Classification (NCBI taxonomy): domain Eukaryota; kingdom Viridiplantae; phylum Streptophyta; class Magnoliopsida; order Vitales; family Vitaceae; genus Tetrastigma; species Tetrastigma voinierianum. Next base: position 390,211 of record JAEQBH010000010.1, on the reverse strand, counting down.
TTCATTGATTAAGATAATGTCTCTCGGTAGTTTTTATTCTTGAACTATTTCCTACCTTGATTTCCTAATCATGCAACCACAAAGCAACAACATTGAACAATCAATTGCAAAATAGCACCTGACACTTCAATTTAAATTTTTTCATTTTATTTGATTCATTTGCAAGCGTTGGATACGGTATAGGAGAAGGATGGTAAGAATGGTTAAGCGAGGAGATTATTTTCTCTTTTGGAAGAGGTGGCAAAAATATCGGGGGATCGAGGTCTAAAGTGTTCAAATGATTTGAGGTCAGAGGAATTTCATTTCCCTTCTTTCCTTTCTCTTCTTAGTTTCCTGTTTATTCTTTGATAATGATCTCATTAGAGATCAACTTTCTTAATTCGTTCATCCTGCCTCTTCCCGAGCCATTCATTGTGCTCTCCATTTTGATCCACTGACTTCGAATTTAGAAAGATTGTTGTTAATCAAATCTAAATTTTCGACCATTCCTTACTGTGAAGCCCCGGCCTCCCATTGCTTTTATCTGTCGTTCGATTTGTTTTCCGGCTCCCTGCAGCAGAGATTTGTATAGTAACTTGAAACCCTTTATCTGCTCCAGTGTGTCATGCTCTTTATCTCTTTTCTCCTAACAATGCTAGGAGTTGAGCATCTCTGATCAAGCGCTTGTATAGAAAGCTTCAGCTGATTTGAGTTTTAATTAAAAGATCTTGTCTCTTTCCTTCATTCTTTCTTGAACTCTTCTCACTTCTTTGCTTGACATTTTCCCATCATTCCTCTTTTAATTCAGTTCTTGCACCTTTATTTGTTCTCTTCTTTGGATCTCGCCTCATACTCCCTTTCTTTTACGTTAGCTCTTCTTCCCTTGTTGGTCTTCTTGCTGTTCTTTTTCCTTACATCCCTTCTCACGATTCTGTTTTAAGTTCCATCTACTCTCTTTCTTATTCTTTTACGCATCAAATTGAGCTTCAATTCAGTTGTCTCTGTGCTCCTGCCAGGCTTTCTCTAGGTGTTGGAAATTTACGACAATACAAGAGGAGGCGGCGAGAGGATGGAAGTCTGATGAGTGCATCTTCGTCTTGCCTTCATTATCTGCAAACATGTCATTGTGTCGAATTGATGTCCTTTGGGTGCTCTGCTCCTTGATCAGTGGCCCTCTGGGTCTCATTTTCTGGTCCTTCAGCTTGGGCTTCACCTCTGTTCTCTACCGGCCTCCTTTTTCCTCGGTTTCTTGGCCCTTGCTAACTCGCATCGGAAGGGTGGTGGAAGCTCTAGGGACTTCTTCTTCGACTCCCGGAATTCCTTTCACCCCGACCTTCAAGCATAGGCGTGATTGTTCACTGCGATGAGGAAGCAGAGACCTCTTTATTCCCTTCATGATACCTCATGAGATAGAGTTCTCTATGATAACTCCTATATTGATCTTGTACCCCTTGAGTGGCGTGCAGTGAGTGCAGCTTCTTGTTCTCTCCTTTGTGCATAAATGTTTGTTGAACCAAAGCAGTCACGAGAAATAAAACCATACCTTCGCTTCCTCAGTAGAGCTACCATTAAGGAAGTTCTTGGCTTTCCCTTCTCCTTGAGATCCTGCTTGCCCTTCCGTGATTAGGCTTCTTGGTAATCTTTCTAAAATTAGGTTTTCAGAATTTTCTTGAATTTGGAGCTATGCTTGTGTATTGTCATCCCATAGGCCTCGTTGATAGCCTTGGCTACATATGAGACGGACTCCTCAACATAACGGCTCCATCCTTCCTTCTACCATATTGGAATAAAACTCTCACGGTCGTATACCGCAGCAGTGTGCGCGAGACTCTCCCATCCTCTACGCTCTATCATCTCCCTTGAGAAAAGGAGTCACGAGGGTTTAGATCTCTGTAACAAAACCTTTGTTAGCATAGTACTTCTTCACTTTGGGAATAAACTAAGCGGTGTACAAATCTTCTACTTCTTCTTCTCTCCTCTTTCCTTTTCCACTACGCTCTTGTCTTGAGAAGTTGTGGAGTTTACAGTGTTTTTGATGGCATCTCTCTTGCTCTTCCCAGAAGCCGAATCTCATCTAGCGTTCTCATGGCAAGTTTCTTCTTCTTCGATTGTTCGTGTTCCTCGTAATCTCGTCGGTTCAGAGGACGGGGTGGGAATTTCGACCATCGAGCGGGCTTTCGAGAAAGTTTGGAATGCCTCACGGTTTTTCGGAGGTTGAGATTCGGGAGGAAACTTGAGAAGGTGAATGGTTATGTGGGTTGGAGTGAATGAAATAGTTTCCAAGCTGTTGCAATTCAATCAATGTTTGTGAGCTAATTAATGCTTCAATTAAAATTGTCGACTTCAATTCATACTTTTACTTGAGGTCATTAAATTCAGGGCTTTTTAGTGAGTGGTTGGCACATGTCACACTTTGATGTCATGACATGTATCTCCTTCCTCCCATACTCACTAATTGTTCTTTCTTTCTTTTGAGTCCACGACATCAATGTTTTGTAGAATGACAGCTTTGTCACGACCTTGACCTTCTTTACGTCGTGACCAAGCCTAATTCAATGATTTCAAAAACTTTGAATTCTCTTATTGTTCCTAACAGTTTAGACATCTCTTCAGGCATATTTTAACAAGATTTAACAATTAATTCAAATATATCTACGAGGATTTGGGTTATGGAGAAAGTTGCTCCCTTTTTCTCATGTCGCGACTCACTTTGCAAGTTCTTTGGAATTACTCCTGTAGTTGCCTTGCTATTCATGTCTTTAACTTTGTTCGAGAAGATCCTTTGCAATATTCGAAAGTTCTAATTAAGCTACAATTTATTTCTAAAAATTAAATCTATCCTTCTGAAACAAATCGACTGTAATTTATCGACAAGCTAAAAAAAAAAAAAAAAAAAAGAAATATTTAAAATTTAAATTCGAATTTAAATCCTCGTGGGTTGCCTCCATTAGGCACTCGGTTTTGAGTCTTTAATTTGGACTTCTTTATTTGTGGTTCTTCTTTTCCTCGAGAACCGGTTGGAGTTCTTCACTTTCTCTTCCGCGATGAGATAATGCTTTAACCTTTGTCCGTTGACATGAATTCTTCCCCGTGCTCCGGTCTTGATGTTCTTGCTCAAATGCATTTTATTCTTGTGTATGGCCCAGCTCCAATGGATTTTAATTTCCCATGGAAACAACCCCGGTCTATAATTAAGCATTTTTGTTACTTTGTTGAACTCTTTCCTCAGGATTTTCTTATCATGCCATTTCTTTGTCTTGTCTTTGTATATTCTAGCATTATCGCAGAGCTGTTTCTCAGTTCTTCCAATTCGGACCAGTTGGAGCAATCTTTCTTCCCTTGCGATATGAAATCAGTTTAACTTTTTTAATGGCCCACATTGCCTTATTACAATTGAGGTAGATGACATGTTTGCAAAACAACTTTGTATGGGGACATTCAATGGGGGTCTTGTATGCGATCCTGTAAGCCCAAGTGCATCATCAAGTTTGGAAGACCAATCCTTCTGCTTGAGCTCCACGGTCTTTTCAAGTATTCTTTTGATCTCTCATAATTGAAATTTACCTTGTCCATTGATGCAGGGATGATAGGCTAAACTCGTACATGCTTGATCTTATACACATTCGTGAGTTTCTGAAATATTTTGTTTGCAAAATGGGTTCCAAATCATAATGATAGTTACAGGAGTTCCAAACACCTTTCGAAACATTCTTTTCGCGAGGAAACTCCACAATTTGTATTAGCATCATTCCTTGGAATGAATTACCGCTTCCACCCGTTTGGGCGTAATCTCTTCTTTAGCGGTATGTATAGGTTTCGAATGATGATGGTGGGAAAGGTCTCATAAAATCTATTCCCCCGAACATGAATTTGTATCACCATAATGCCTTTTAGGGGCATTTTCATTCTATTTAATATTTCCGATCCTTTGGCATCGATCACAAGAATTTCACCCTCTGCGCAATCTCTAGAAGATAGTGGGCGATAAAACCACGATTGGAGTATCTTGTGGAAGGCTGTTCTTTCACCGAGAAAAATGTCCTCCGTATGGTGATGCATGGCATTCATTTAAAATGTTGCCTTGTTGGCATACGGCTGCGTCTTCTTATTATCATGTCGGCACCTCTCTTTATGTAGTGGGTCATCCCGAATATAATCTGTTGTCGGAGTTAAGAGTTTCCTCTTACGGTGGTAGGCGAGTTAAGAGGCATTACTCCTGAAGCCGGATAATTCACAATATCGACATACAGGAAGTTGGAAGGAGACGAATAATTGCTCGTAGGAGTTCTGCATTAAGCGCACATTTTCTTCTTCATCGGCTTGCTTCTTTCTACTCTTGACAAGTGGTCGTGTCGCATTGTCCACATCCTTTTGTCCTTTATTTCCAATCAAACTCTTGCAACGCGGCACCCACCTTATCAATCTTGGCTTAAGCTTCTTTTCGACATCGGGTACTTGATTCTTTGCATGATCGGTGTGAATTACCACATGGGATCCTAAAATGTATTGTCTAAATTTTTTCTGAAGCAAATGCTACTTCAATACTTATTTCCTTTTCGATTGTTAGTAGTTCTCCTGTGCTTCATTGAGTCTTACGGCATAATTATATGGCCTGAATACTTTCTCTTTTCTTTGCTGACAGCTCCATAGCGGAAATCAAGCATCATAGCATTATTTCAAATCCACGATCCGTTCTGATGGCAATTATAGGTGCACAGTACCCGATTTGAGCTTGATTTCGTAAAAAGCATTCTTTGCGAAGTCATCAAAGTTGAACCTTGTATCTTTTTCGGTAAATACGCATAGTGGTGCGGCTATTTTGAAAATCTTGATAAATCTCTGTAAAACCCGACATGCCAAGAAGCTTCTTACTCCTTTAGCGTAGTAGGTGGTGCAAGTTTTGATAATGGATACTGAACGATCAACTTCTAGTCCGATGCGAAATTTATGCCCCGAGCAATACCTTACTGTACCATAAAGTAGCATTTTCCCGGTCGGTGCTAATTTGTTTGTCTTGTATCTTTGAAGCCTTGTTTCGGATTGTTTAAGCATTGATCAAAAATTTTGGATCCATACACATTAAAATCATCCATGAAAAATTTCATCTTCTTCAACCGTCACGAGAATATAGACATCATGCACCCTGCGGAATGCTTGGGCATTACATAACCCCAGCGGCATCCTTCGAAAGCGAAGGTACCATAAAGGGCATGTGAGCGTGGTCTGCCAATCCTCTGGGTGCAATATGTCCCGATTATATCCACAGTACCCATCGAGAAAACAAAAGTGAGGGTGTCTGCTAACCTATCCCGACATCACGATCAATGAAAGGCAAAGGAAAATGATCTTTTAAGTTTCTTTGTATTCAATTTCCTGTAATCAATACATACCCTCCATCTGTCCCTTTGTTCTTATTTGGAATCAATTCATTTTCATTTTACGATCCGCGTCAACCCGGCTTTCTTTGGAACCACATGAAGCCCAGGCTCACGAGGGCTATGCGAGATAGCATAGATAAACCGACATTGCTAATTTGAGCACCTCCTTCACGACTTCTGCTTCGCTTCATCCTTTGGATTCGGCCTCCTTTGGTGTTCTACGGATGGTCTTGAAGTCTCTTACAGCGAATCTTATGCATGCAAATTGATGGTGATACCCTTCCAAGCTTCAATGGACGAGCTGCAGATTCCTTGTGCTTATTAATATTTCAGCCAATCTTTGTTCATTCTCCTTAATACGGCTGAAATAGTCTTTGGTTTCTTTAGTAATTCTAAGTAGGCATACTTTAAATGACAGCAACTCTTCCAGCCCAGACCTTACCTTGTGGTCTCTTGATGAATTTCCTCTTTTTATTTATCTTCCCATTATCTTTTACGTTTTTGCTTCAAGCTCAACCACGGTTTCTATAGCATGAAAGCGCACTTTCTGAGAAGTGGAATATACATCTTGATTATCTTTGGGAATTCATCTCTTTTCATTGATAAAGCTGAATTATTCTGATCATTGTTAACATCAGGGTTGGAAATAGAGACAAATCAGCTACATTGTAGCCTTCCTTTTCCCTGTCTATATTTTGCATACTTTTAATCAAGTTAAACACAACTGACTTCTTCTCGACTATAGATGAGAACTCCTTTTGCATGTCGATCGAGAATTTGCTCGATGGCTAGGAATGGTCTTCCTAATAGTAGAGTGCTGTGAATCTTGCTGCATGTCGAATGATGAAGTCTGCGGGAATACAAACTTCCAGCCCATTGACCAACACATCTTATTGACCCCTTCGGTTTCTACCACCATCGATCATGCGCCATTTGAAAGTACTTGATTTGTGGGTTAAGCTCCCCGAACTTAATTTCTTGGCAGCGAGAAGGGCATCAGTTGATCTTGGCTCACGAGTCACGGCTTTCTTGGAATTCATTCCTCGACAATACAATTGTGAAACTTCTGGGTCCTTCATCTTTTACGATTCTTGCCTTCAGTAAGCGGAGGTGAGATTCACTATTCCTTCTTCTCTTATTTTCTTTTCTTGCTTTCGATGTCCTTGAAATTTTGCATAAAGTGGCGTCGAGTCACCCTTCCCGATAAAAGGCATATCGCCGATCTCGGCAAGGAAAGTTTTCAAGAACCTTGCAAGCTTGCTCCTCCATCTTTGATTTGCGGTCTTTGTGGAAATGGGATGCGAGCTTTGTTCCTTGGATGTTCTTCTTTTCACTCCTTCTTTGTCATTCTCGAGTGTCTCTTCCTTTTAAGTCTTGCTACTTTCTTTGTTCTTTGTCACCTTTTTCTTTCCTCTCTTGCTCCTTCCGCTCCTCGGCTGCCGCGTATGGATCTTTGGGTTCTTCAGCATTAATCACTTAGGAAGGTATCTTTCCTCGGCTGCGGGGTTAGGGCTAGGCCTTACATACTCAGCTCTCGAGTTCTCGGGGATGCATTGGTAGTGTTACGAAAATTTTGAGGGTGGTAGCGGCTGCTGATTCTCGAACTTGTTCATGGAGTTAACTGACTTTTTATTATCCCCGTAAAGCTGACATGCGACCGCAAAAAATTGGAATCCTCGACCACGATATTCGTTTTACGTGCTCATTTCGCTGCTTCTTTGCTGCTAACGGAACCCAGTGGCTCTTGATACCCTTGTTGAGGGTTACGTCACGCCTTTGGCCTTGAGGAAGCCCCTCCGCCCATGAAATTCTCATGGTTCTGAGTCTTTGGGTGATAATGTCTTTGGAAGGTTAGGATTGGGTTTGAAATGGTAAGCTCTTGGCTCACCAAATAATTAACCTCTTGACATCATAAAGTCAACCGGTTACTCTTTCGGCCTCCCGCCATTAACTCCTTTTCCAGTGCTCCTATTTCATGAGCGGTGTGTGTCTTTCTTTCTTGCTTGTCTAACATGCATAATGGCATCAACAGCTTCATGGCGTATCTTGCTTAGCTCCATGATTCCCTTTCCCTCTGCTGTTTCCTCTTGAAGCTCGAAGGAGTTTCATGTTACATTTAACGGATCTGTCCCGGCTCTTTGCCTCTTGTACTTTTTCGTTTGAATGCTCCACGACATGAAGCATGATGATCCCTTTGATATATCATTTATGGCACTTGATATACAATGTCCATGCGAGTCTTGGATCTATCCCATGCATTGGACATCTTCCTGTCTTAGTTTGAATCTTTCCCGAGCTAAATACGGGCTTTCGTGCTTCCTACTCTTTGGAACGGAATGATTTCCCTCGGCTAACTACGTGGTGAGTTTGGGGAAGAATCTACCTAAGTGAGCCTCTGCTAATTCCTCCCAGTATCAACGAAGAACCATATGGTAGATTCATACCATGTAGGCTGCTTGTATCTCTTAGAAGAATGGGAATAGATGCGGTTTTGCGACTTGGTCTCTTGCATTTCAACAACGGTATTGGCCATCACGAGGAATCTTCCGGTGCATTTGAATCTTCGATTAGGATGACCCGATGCTTGTCTTCTTGGACCATTGTGTCCGATGTGAGCTTTAATTCAAAATTATTAGCATCTGCGCCAGTATCTGATATTGAATATTCTTCTGTATAATTGGTCTCTCGGAAATCCTCCATTGTATCGGTGGTGGAGGCCTTCTAGCTTTCTATATGTATTTCAACCTGATCACGCCTTTCATACGCCATGGTTAAGGTTTTACGCCTTCTTGGTCTTTCAGCTTACGGCGTCCTTTCTATTCCGTGTGGTGGAATCGGATCGGTGTTACATTTCACATGCATGGGGTACTACGGCCAAACATACTCCCGTGTATGATTAGTCAAATCATAAAATATATTCAATATGGGTTGTTAAGGTCAGTGTCTACAAGAGTCTTTAGCGAAGCGTTGTTTTTGATCTTTTTCTTTTAAAAATGTCCAAATTAGTATTTGCCATCGAATATGGATTTAAGCAGAATTAACTTTCGATCCGGCAGTGGCGCCATAAAACGTTACTTGGGACCAAAACACACACTGAAGTTTATGGCGATTATTACGAAGGACTGTTAATGTCTGACAACCATAAAACTTGTTAGCAGGACCAAAGACACATCTGAGTTTATGACACTATTACCAAGGACTATTGTCTGTCCGTGACGGCGCTAATAAAACTTGTTATAGGACCCAGACACATACAAGTTTGCGACAGTACCAAGAAGGACTATTGTCTAATCCGTGACAGCTATCATAAAACTTGTTGGCCGACCAAAAACACGCCTAAGTTTATGGCTTAATTTGTGCAGAAGGATAGTATGCAATCGACGGCGCCATAAAACTTGTTAGCAGGACCAAAGACACATACAAGTTTATGACATTGTGCAAAGGACTATTGTCTAATCCCAGGCGGCGCTATAAAACTTGTTGACGGACCGAACACACATACAAGTTTATGACACTATTACCAAAAGGCTATTGTCTAATCCGACAACGGCGCCGCATCACAGCTTGTTGACCTTATACTATATAATCTGATCTTAGAGTAAATCATTTTCAAGTTTGGTTTTGAGTGCGATGTCTAGCGAATGCACGGTCGACCAGTAATAAAATGGATTTAAGTCGAGATATCGATCACGGAGATCACCGAGAATTCTAAATCAACTACCACGACCTCTTTCGATTTCCATACTATTTGGACCCTGAGATGATAATAGGATCCACGACATTAGGGTCTTCAGAAAATTAAGCGAACAAAGGAAAATAGCCGAACTAACCAACAAGTAATCAAAGAATAAGAATAATGAATTTCTAATAAAAAGAAATGAATCTTGAATAGTCCTCGAAGACACATTAAGAGAAAGCTTAGGTTATAGTGGTATCGATTCTGCCAGTTAATTACGATAAAATTTCTTGATTATCTCAAGTTTTCAAAATACATCGGCGTTGTGATGCAATTTGGATCTCTCCACCTCCCACATTTCATTATCCCAATTTATGACCTGATTCTCTCGAATACGAGGGAATTAAGGTCATATCTTTTAAAAAGGGAGCTTCGCCCAATACGGGTATTTTAACTTTTGCAATACTTCATACCCGTTTATGGTATGTAATAGCTCCAGAGTTATCGGTCGACGAGGATATCTGACTTCCGGGTTGCTCCTCCTCGAAATTAAATGAATCAACCTTTCCTTGATTAGATCTGACTAACACGGGATTGGCCTCACTATCCAGGAATTGAGGTGAACTCTTTGCTTGTTTAAATAGATAACTCATTGACTCGTTCTTGATTTCAGTGAGAAGAGGATTTATCTAAGTGAACTTACAAAGCTCGAAGTCCTAATAACGAGGAGTTAGTATACCTTGAAAATGTACATTACTCTCGGGAATGTCTTCCACCGTAATCTTTCAGAGGACCTCCTTGAAATCGAACTGATAGCCCTTGATTCTTAACGAGTATAAGAAAGCGATATTCGGATCGAGGCAAATGACGAAACCGAAGTAAATTCATTATTAAAGAGTAACAAGGCGCTGGAAAGCGACTGCGGGAAAGATAAGTCGACTATAACGTTCACTTAATGGAAGGCTGGATTCCTCAATTCCTTTGAATTGCGATACGGCATTCTTGATCGGAAGAATAGCAGCGAGTGAAGCCCCGAAACAATCGAATTGAAATTTGTCTGAACTTCTAACATTTCAGGTAGTAATTTGAAAATAAGTGAAATGCGCATTAAACGACTCAGCGATAACATCCAGTTCGGAAAATACAGCGAAAATGAAATGCAGGCATAATGCGCTGCAAAGCGTGATAAAAAATTCAGAAATATAAAGAAAGAAAAGAAAAATAAGAAAATGAGCTTTCGGTATCGAGGACCTCTGTACGTGGCCGCCAAGGCTGCTTTAATGAAATTTGGATAATTTAGCATTTATAGGGTTTTTCGGTTGGGCCCTAATGATAACTTTGTTGTGAGATTTTTGTATCCGGGCGAATCCTTTGTTCAGAAATCGCGACTTAGTTTCCTTGTCGTGACATCATCGATGTCGCGACATCGATCTCACGTCGTGACATCGACTTACTCTATTAGCCTTGATTTGGTCATTCTTGATGTCATGGCATCACTATCTTCAATCATGACATCTTCTCATGTCTTGGTAGGTTTCAATTGTTCTCTCACGATGTATGGCCCGATGATATCTTGTCGACTACTCGGCTCATTTCATCTGCCAGTCTTAGCGGTATCTTGGATGTCGCGACATCAATCTCTTGTCGCGACATCATCTTATGGGCGCGAAGCTGGCTGGTCGCTCTTGATGTCACGGCGATCAACATCTTATGCGACACTCTCTTCGTCTTTACGGCTTGATCAGTGGTTCACGATGTCACGACATCGATATCTTGTAGCGACCTCACTTCATGAAGCTTCACCCTTCAATGGCAGTGCGGTGTAGCGACCGATCTCATGTCGCTGACGCTCAGCTTATGGCTGCAGTCTTCTCTTGATGGTTGCAGTGCCGTGACTTCGGCTCTTTGTCGTAGCATCATCGTGTCGACATCGATCTCGCGTCGCGACATCAACTTAGTTCTGCGGGGCTTCCGGCCCGGTTGCTCTTGATGTCGATCACTCTCAACGTCGCGGCGTCGACTCATTTCGCGCGGCTTTCTAAGAGCGATTCTCAAGTCGTGACAATGTTTTGTGTATCCATGTCGCGACCTGAATAAGATTTTCTTCAATTTCGATGTCGCGACCTCGTGGCGGTTTGTGTAAACCCCCAGCGCATCAATGACTCAACCCGGTTCTTTTCCTTTACGCTCTGTATTCATTTGCACCTTTCCTCCACTTATTCTTTGTATTTTCTACTTTCTTTCTCTCTTCCTGCTAATAAAAATTTGGTGAGTTTCTTCATATTTCTGTATATTAATTATTCATTTCTTGATGAAAATCGAACAGAAAAATGGACTAAAAATAGATGACTTTTAAGCTCATCACTGAGGTGCTCGCAAAAGCGGAGAAGTACATCAATGGCGAAGAAGCTCTCATATCCAAGAAAGGGAGCTCCTCCACCCATAAAGAAAAAAGCGAGACGGATGACGACGGGGCGGAGCCCGAACAGCGACCTGGAGGTCTCGAAGAAAGATGGCGAGCGGTCCCGAAGAGCGCGAAAACCTCGAGAGATCGTGCAGGCCCCACACCTCAACTCGAGAGACGACAACGTTATTCACCTCAGCGGTTCACCCCCTTAACAACCTTAGTATCGAGTCTGTGCGAAATCTTGAAGCGAACAATTCTGGTGTGACTCAAATGAAGTCGAGACCAGCCACGAGAGACAACACGGTGTGCGAGTTCCATGGGTTCTGAGCACCGCCTGAGATGATTACATAAACTCGAAGGAAATAGAGTAGCAATACGGCATTAGGTATCTCGACGCTTCATAGCCCCGAATCAACCTCAGTCGGGCTGAACCGGGCTCGACTCGGCTCGGCGACCACCGCCCCACCACCTCGTGACCAATGACTCAACACAGCCGGCCTTTAGAAATCCGTGATCTCGGGAGGATTTGCGGGAGGAGGGAATCCGGCTCAGCCGGAGGAGGCCCATGCGACATCGGGTCAGCAGTGGTGGAAATCTGGCGGTGTCCCAAATTGCCTCGGCGGAACACATCCATAACGTTCTCGACTCGATGCGGAAGGATGTAGCACCCCCATGGCGACCCCTTATTAATTCGGCGGTTGGCCAACAAAGCGGTCCATCGAGTCTACAGTGGACGCGGGAGTTAGGTTGACATCATCTTGTCTCGGCGCTTGATAAGATGGGCATGGAAGGGAGAAAATGGAACCCATCAGCACCGTTTGCGGATTCTCCGAAGAAGAAAGTATTACCCTTGGGCTCAATACAGCTAATTGCTCACGCTTGGGAGATCCCCATGCCGACGGCAACTGACGGCGGCGAGATTCCTCGTCGTAAACGCCCCATCTGCTTATAATATGTTGTTAGCGGACCTCTCTCGAGCCGTTCCTCCATTTACCACATGATGAGTCAAGTTTCCTCACAGTAGCGGGTAAGATAGTTCGAGAGACCAATGAGTGGCCAGGGAATGCTACACAGCATCCATGAAGCAAAAGGCGATCGATAACATATACTTGGACAAGCTCGACATGTGCGACGAGGTGCTCACCGACTGAGCCCTGGCGGAGACTGTATACGTTGGATAGTACTGAACACCTCGCCTACATCGGCTCAGTAGCGAGAGGACCTTAAACCCTCTCACCCATTTTTTGAGGCGAGCAAGATGTCTTCGTAGACGGCGGACATGAGAGGGATTGACCCATGATAATCACACATGGTGAGCGTCATTGTCAGTAACCCGAGTTAAACAAAAAGGAGGAGCCGTACGAATGCAAGCGATCCAGCGGGAGGTCGGGAAACTCCTCGGAAAAATCAAAGAGGTGGAATATCTGAATGGTTATGCTTGTCATTACTTGTCAGCGACTGGCCAGTGGCGACTACGCATCGATTTCACTTGGCGTGGCGAACGCGCGAAGACGGTTTCATTTGCGTATCGACCTCGATGCGGATGCCACTCTAGGCCATGAACTTCTCGGTTTATGGATGCCTTCTCTTGCTACAACCCGGATTAGCATAGACAGGAGCGACCGAAAGACCTCGTTCGTCACAGCGCAGGGAACCTATTGTTATCGTGTGATGCCATTTAGGCTCAAGAACGCAGGAGCTACCTATCAAAGGCTGGTGAACAAGATGTTCCAGAAGTAGATAAGAACAACCATGGAGGTGTACATAGATGACATGCTGGTAAAATCCCCTACTGCCAAGCTCCACATAGTTCATGCGTAAAGGCGTTCCGGATCACGAGTCTGACATGGCCCGAGATCGACGAGTGCGCCAGTATCATTAGGAAAATTCCTAGGTTTCATAGTCGACCGCAGAATTGGGGCCAAATCGAACAAAATAAGGTTGTGCTCGACATGCCGTCGCTCGAGGCATAAGGGGTCGTCGACGGGAAGGATTGTTTGCTTTAATGGGATCATTATCCCGGGGCTAGTGATAAGTGTCGGCCTTTCTTCGAGTTTTAAGGCTTTCAATGGGATGCGAAGTGCGAAGAAGCATTCTCAGCATTGAAAACATGTTGGGCTCACCTTTGATTCTAGTAAGCCCATTGGGGGGGCTCCTCGCTACATCGCCATTGTTCCCGGACTTCTATACAGGGCGCTATCCTCGTCGGGACAAGGCTAAGTACAACACCAGTTTACTATTGCAGTAGGAGCTTTGAGGAGGCGGAGGAGAGGTATCCGAGGATGGAAAAACTAATCTTGGCATTAGTAACCGCAGCTCGGAAGCTCATGCTTACTTTCAGGCTCATACCATAGAAGTTCGACATAATATCCAGATCAAACAAGTGTTACATAGCGGAGACCTCGGGAAGGCTAATGAAGTGGCCGTAGAGCTAGCGAGTTCGACATGAGATATAAGCAGAAACTACAGTAAAGGCGGGGTCTTAAATGGTTGTCATGGAATTCATCTCAGTGAGCGCTGCTTGGGAATGCTTTCGAAAGTCGGCCCGACCTCCCCCGATACAGAAACTCTGTGGATGGGACCCTGGCCTCCTGACGGAGGCCGGTCTAATCACGACCTCCCGGAAGGTATAGATATTGAATGCGCTTAGTTCAAATTCAAGCCTCAGCAATTTGAATATGGCCGTCATAGCAGGCCTCGGCCTCGCCCGGCTCCTTGGAGATTGACTAGGCCCCAGAGATCTCTGACTCCAATGGTAGTAAGACGAATAGAAGATACCTCTGAGGCGAAGTGAAAGAATGATCCTATACCTTAAAAAGTGCGAGTTTAATGAAAAAGTTCGTCTTTGGTCGGGTCGAACATATCCACAGGCAGAGAACTCAGAGTCGATCTTGTAGCAAACTGGCAGCTCACGGGAGACCTCGGGTGTGCTGTCGATATGGGAGCCCATACATGGATCTACGTGGCGTGGAAGTTGCCCCCAGTCGGGTCCGTGAGTTGGATGGACCTAAATTTAGGATTACATAGCAGGACGGGGCATCTACCCAGACGACCCAAATCTAAAATTATAGCCAGGTCGGCCAGATTCACTAATCATAAGGGATGCCTTTACAGGCGAGGTTTCTTCACTGCTCCTTAAGTGCATCATTTGGAAAAGACAACGACTAGTCTTGGAAGTACATGAAGGTGTATGTGAAAAATCATATCGAGCTTTCAGACATTAGGGGAAGGTCTTAAGGCGAGGACCACTTGTGCTGGCCATGTGACCTGGTCAGGAGATGCAAGATCTGCTAGGAGCATGCAGGGAATCTCTCGCCTCCCGAGTGCGAGGCCCTTGACATCGATCCTGTTACGGCGCTTTCAACGGTGGGGTTTGGACATACTAGGACCTGCCCCTTGGGAAGGGACGATGCAAATTCATCATCGTTGCACTAGATTGCTTCGCCCAGAGTGTTTGGTAGAACCTGGCACGATCACGGAATAAAGATCTGTATTTTGTGTGAGCCATAATATGCGGGTTTACATCCCGAGAGCCACAGTTTGGGGAACTGATGAAGCAATTTGACAGCGTCGAGGATTCGAGATTTTGTCTTAGGAGCTCGGAATCGGGAATTATTACTAGTCCCAGCTTGTCCAAGTAGTCTAATGGTCGGTGAGTCACCATCAGGAACCCTTAAGACCACATTGAAGACCAAGTGGAAGATCTTAAGACGAATGGGTGGAATACCTCCCAGGGTGTTATGGGCCTATAGGACTAAGTATGGTCGATGACGAAACCCGGGTTCGCCTAGCCTTTGATGACATTAGCCACGCGGGAGTCGGGTTGGAGTCCCGAAGGATCGAGTTAACCTTGATGGAACAGCATGTGAGGCACTCACTTTAAATTTGGACCTCTTAGATGAAAGCGTGAGTAGGTCCTAAGGCGCACGGAAGATTACCAAGGGAGACGGGTATTATAGCAAAGGTTAAACCTAGGAGCCTTTACATGCCATTGACCTAGTATTGAAAGAGCTCTACCGACGAGGAAGAATCCATTATGGAAAACTGGTATTTGGCCAGGAAGGCCTACATCATATCTCGCGTCATCGAGGCCAGGGGCGATTACGAACTCAACATAGGAGGAAAATTCTACATCATGCTTGGAATGCGGAACACCTTAAGCGTTTTTATCAGTAGACCTCGGTTTGTAACCTTAAATGAAGCATTATCAATTTTCAGATGATGATTTGAGCATTTATTGGTTATTTTATTAGACGTCTCAAGCATTTCGGACATAGAATGATCGAGAAAAATTACATCACAACCAGAATGTGAAAGTTCGTGATCAAGAAGAATCTCTCTTTATTCTAATCAAATTACATTCATTGTCAGTGAGTGTCATCTATTACACCTCGGGAAGTACGGTACAAGCGGTTCCTCGAAATTACCACCGTCTGGCCAGTTCCCTCAAAAAAAACGCTCAAAGAAGGAAAGAAGAAAGGAAAATGAGATGAAAATAAAGAGAAGAAGCAGGGAATGAGGAAAGGAAGAAGAAACTGAGAGGTGGAAAGAGGAGAAGAAGAAAAAGGGATGGAAAAGAGTTTGTGCAAAGGAAAGGAAAAAGGAAGATAGAGATGTGGAAGAAAGAAGAAATGAAGGAAGAGAGAATGAAAGAGAAGAAATGAGAAGAAAGAAGAATAGAAAATATAGAGAAAGCGGCCTGAGAAATGCCGCATAGGACAATTCCCTAGCACGAAGATAGAGAATAACACTAACTCCCGCAAAGGGAGACTAGGGGCTCCTGGCTCACATGGCGGTCAGCAAAGCGGAACCCAGATCTTCAGGCGGATCCCCGGCGAAGACGATCAAGCCTCAACGCTTCATTTCACGCGGATCTCGGTTCTGCAGCGCTGAAAAGGGCGGAATATCAGTATAAACTCCATAGCAATGAAGCGCGAGATTTATAAGAAGTAGCTTGTTTCGGAAATAAAGCGAAATCGTTTCCGATTCTCCGTGAACCAACATTAAGAACACTCGCATCTTTCGAAAAATCGGAGAAGTCGAATGGCTGCACTTAGCGGCTTCGGTTGTGAGCTGACGCTACTGCGCGGAATTAAATGCGGCCTAAAGTAGGATCGGCTCAATCTATTACGGCCACGAGGCCATAGCGGCCGGAGCCCAACGGCTCGGTTGTGAGCTCGACGCTACTCTCCGCGGGCCGTGCGGCTAGAGTCGGTGCTTCGAGGTTATTCGGCCCTGAGCCTCGCGCTAGCCAATGGCTCAGTTTGGCGAAACTCGACTACTCTGCCGCGAGCCATGCAACCTAAGAGTCGGATCGGCTCAAGCTATTATTATGAGACCCACGGCGCTTTCGGGCTAGCGACTCGGTTGTAAGCTAGCTATCTGCCGGCTATGCGACTGAAGTCGGATCGGCTTCCGAGGCTATTAATTACATGAGCCGGCGCCGGAGCCAATGGCTCGGTTGTGAGCTGGCCCCTGCGCACGGGCCGTATGGCCTAAGAGTGGTCGGCTCGGGCTATTCAGCCCACAAGGCCCGCAGCGCCGGAGCCCGGCTCGGTTTGACGAGCTCGACCCCAGGTCTGCGAGCCATGCGGCTGAAGTCGGATCATTTCAGTGTCGGCCAGCGAGGCCCGCGGCGTGGCCAGAAGCGTTTCCGGTTTGTGAGCTGACTGCCTGCGCACGGGCCATGCGACTGAAATTCGGATCCATTTCGGTGTCGGCCTGAGGCCTCGGCCGGAGCCATTTCGGTTTGGCGAGCTCGACTACTCTGCCGGGCCGTGCGGTATAAGAGTCGGATCAGCTCGGGCTATTCGGCCTGAGGCCCGCGGCGCCGGGCCAATGACTCGGTTTAGCGAGCTCGACTACTCTGCTGGGCCATGCTGACCCTAATAGTCGGTCGGCTCGAGGCTATTCAGCCCATGAGCCTGGCGCCGGGCGTGAATTTCGGTTTGTGGCTGACCTCTGCGCACGAGGCCATGCGGCCTAAAGTCAGATCGGCTCGGGCTATTCAGCGCGAGCCTCGGCGCCCGAGCCCGGCTCGGTTTGACGAGCGACTACTGCTCGGGCCGTGCGGTCTAAGAGTCGGACCATTTCGGTGCCATGCAGGCCTCGGCGCGGGGCCGGCTCAGTTTTGAGGCTCCGGCTGCTCAGCTCCTGTGCTCCTGACCCGGGAGTTGCTCGACTCGGGCGCTCGGCTCGAGCCAGTATGACGAGAATTAATTCGGTTCATGCGGAAACGGCGCGGGGAAATGCATGAAGTAGGAGACAAAGTGGTAAAGCATTTATTAAAGGAAAAGGCTACGCTCGTCTGGGTCCCGGTTGACAAAAAATAAATAAAACAAAATAAGCGTCAATGTCGTAGACGATCGGGCATCGGAAGGAGCAAATGGTGAAGAAAGAGTGGGCCTCGGCGAAGTGTCAGTTCTCGAATAGTCGACAAGAAGATTCCTCGGTACTCCTCGTCATTGGGATGTCAAGTTGAAGTCAGTCGGGTGAGCCAAGCGACCCGCTGAAAGGCAAATGCACAAAGCCCATTGGTGAGGCCTCATCCTCAATCTTCCTATAACTTTATCTGGCGACGACGAGTTATTTGTTGATGAAGGTCCAACGCAGCCAGCGGCACTCTGGTCAGGCGTTCCACCGAGTTTGCGACCCTCGGAGGCCTCCGACGATAATCCGATGGGGCCGTCTTATCGCGCAGTTCATCTTTGACCACGCGTAGCTCTTCCTTAGACTCCGCGGCTTCATGCAGGATGCTAAGCTCATACTAACCATCCCAAGCTCATCTTTGGGCGAGGCTGGCGAGTCACGGCCTCGTAGCAAGTCATTTAATGCGGCCGCGGCTCATCCGAACCTCCGGCTTGCCTTGCGCTCTCAAACGTTGGGCCTCATCTTTATCTACCCTCGGCAGGAGCATGTCTTGAAGCGTGGTATGCTTCAAATCAAATTTAAACTTCCTTTGCCTCCTCGGTCATACATTGCAGAGCCAGCGGCTCAGTCCGCTCGAGATGTAAGGGGGAAGCCACCTACTCCTTATGGCTTAGGGCAGCTTTGGCATGGCCTTCGTTTAGTTTGGCCTTTTTAGCCAAACTCTTCAAATGAGTAGCCACCTGCCATATCCAACGTAAAATCAGTATCCAACACAAGATCAACACTCGGCTCGAATGAGAAATGCGGACCTGGCAGATGTAGAAGAACTTATGGGCGACCCCCTGGAGGGATAGGCAACCTCGTCAGCAGACATACGGCTTTCGACCTCTTGAGGTCAAGTCATAAGAATGGATGAGGCAGCGCCAATATGAGTTCAGCATTGAGAAGCAGAATTACGCCATCTCACTTCGAGTTTCGGAGTCCTTCCCTCTTCAATTCTTAGCCCTCGGAGAAGGTGGCCCTAACACTCTTCGCGGGCCAGTTCAACATTGATGGGCATGACGCCAACGTTTTGCTCAACAGCCTGCAGGGACCTTTTGCGCCGCGGCGGACCCGAGATGGTGCGAGCTCAAACTGAGACCTCAGTGAGAAGCGACCGCAGCCTCCATTTGGACATGGGTAGAGCGGAGAAGAAGAGCCCCCGATTTGAGCCTTGACCAAAAGCGGCGATCTTTCTCAACGGAGTCGGGGTTTAGTTTCACGCTCCGGGCTTAGGGCGGCGTCTCAGCCAGGAAACCCGAAGCTCTCCCTTGGTGGGTTTGGCAGTGGAGGGCCCGATGGGAGAGACTTTCATGGTGGAAGGAGGCAAAGGCCTCAAAGCAGCAGAGCGGGCTGACCTCGAGCTCGAAGGGCCAGGAATGTCAGACTTGATCAGCTCCGCGTAGGGGCGAGGAGGACACTCATTGATGCCAAGCGTTATGACGTTATCTTGGTGAGATCGAATTCGAGCACTGAGAGGCACGTAAACGATGTAAATTAGAGATATCCAGCAACCTCATACAAGTTATACGAAACAAGCGACACTCAGCGGAATTCTCGGGAGGTGGTCAACAGCCGGGCATGAGGTGTCGTCCTTGTCGAGGGTTATATTCCCGGTGGCGTTAATAAAGTAGCGTTCCTTCCAAAGCCTATGGGAAGAGGGAAGATCGAAAATCACGGAGGAGCGCCGTGCTCTGGAAAAATAGAGAGCCTGACGGGTTTCCTTCGCACTAAAGATAAAGGAAGCCAAGCTATCTTGAGAACACGAAATTGTCCACTAAGAAAACTAATAGACTGACGAATACGGCCATTAGGCGAAAGTTGAAGGACATACATTGAAGTCTTTGCCAAACCCGCTTTTATGAAGGATGCGGAGGAAGCGAGACCACTATCAGCTACTTCAAAGAAACGCCATCTTAAGTACGGAAACCACATAGGAGGTTAGAACATCGGGGGACCGGACTCGGACCCTTGAGGAGGTTGGTACGCCTAGCGAGTATTGTCTGAGGACCAACCTTGCTAGGCCCCATAGCCAAAAAGTATCTTTGAGCGACGGTTCTTAGGTATTCGACCCCTAAGATACTTAATCGATCTCTCTCCTTACCCTTGTCACAGGGAAAAGGGGCACCCCTGGAGCATCTCAGATCGACCACGATCTGACAATTCGGACGCCGCCCGGTCGCCCGAAGCGAAGCCGATAGCGAAGAGTCACCTCCAATGCCTTGAGAGAAGAAGCGACTCGGACCCATGGTGATAGCGGGTAATGAAGCGAAGCAGTGAGGCCTCGCCCTAACAGCCTCGGCGTATCGCTAGAAAAGACACGAGAAAGACTACAGCGGTCAGGAATAAAACGGAAAAAGCTATCTCAGGAAAGACCCTAGAAAGGACTCTGCACACAAGGTTCGAGATGGAAACTGGGAAGAGGGGAAGTCAGAACTTCGTTAAAGCGAAGAAAAGTTTCAAGATCGGGGCCACCTGAGACGGAGGATGTCTGCGCGGAAAGCTTGAAGGAAGCGAAAGAAGTAGAAGAGATGAGCGCGAAAACCAAGAGTCATCATTATCCTGAGACATATGACGGAGGCAAGCCACAACGAACTTTGTAGGGCAAACAGAGTGGAAATTGCATCCGTCTGGCGTTCCTGGCCCTTACCTTTTGCATTACCTGAGGGCTGGGGGGCGATGTAGGGTTTGAAAAATGGGCTACGCGAGGCCCACTCTCGCCAAACCAAGAAGAATTACGCCCATTGAAACATTCAAGCCGCTGGCCTTGACCGAAATGAAGGCCAGTCAGCTCATTTGAAGGACGGTTATGGGTAATTGAGAAAACTCTGATCATGATCAAGCTGAAATCCATCGATAAGGGAAATAGAATAATCTGATAACATATTATCATGCAATTGACTAAATCTGCGGCAAGGAAAATAAGATAATTCACGATACTCTTGACTCATCTGCGGTCAATAGGATCCTGATGAGGAAGAAGATAATTCTAAATAAACTGTTCTTTCAATATCCTTAATCAAATATGATACCGATAAAAGCAAGAAATATCCCGTCAAATGGGAAAGAATCTAATCACCGTCATTTGGGAAAACATATACTATAAATATCGAATGACCACCGCCTAAAAGTCATATTATTCTATCCTCTGCAGTCATCTTTCTCTCGAGAGAAAAGCCCGGCTTGAGCATCGAGCGACGGCGAGGGTCCCCCGTAGGCGTTCTTCTTTCTTGTCTTTGAGGGAGGCAGCGGAGTGCGCAACGAACCGACCAGTGGTATAGTCGGTCGGCCGTGATCCCGACAATGCGCCCGACCCGATCCGGATTGAAAAAGGCATCATCAGCGTTGATCTGTAACACGAATAATAAATGGGTTGGGTTTGGGTTAGCAAATGTTGACACGTTTATTATTCGTATCGGGTTTGGGTTAGCGAATGTTGACATGATCAGTACATTAACACGACACGAACACGGCCCATGAACACGAATTGCTACCCCTAATTGCATGTGGCGTTGGGTTGTGTGTTAGAAAGGTTTGACATAAGGGTGACAATTCGTATTCGAGTATCGTGTCAATAAAAAGTATTTTGTTATATTCCTCAATTTGAACATAACACAAATAATAAATTGATCAAAAATTAATAAATTCAAACACAATTCAATTAGTAATGAATTAGGCAGACCATCAACAACCATCGGAGTTACTTCTCATAAATAAATATTTGTCGGAGTTTAAATAATATTTTTTACTACCTCCATTTTCATTAATTTTGATTTCCCTTAATACTAATTTTTAAATAAATATTATATTATTATTAGGGGATTATGTAAGCGATGCAATGAAAAAGAACCTGATTCATGAAGATAGAAATCGGAGTTTTCAAATAAATCTAGAGCATTATTAATTTGGAGCGGTAACATCATATTTTATACAAAAAATGCCCCTCATATGGGACGAATATGTTCCTCCCTCTTTATTTCTAATCTCAACCACACTCTTACTCCACCAAACCCTCCCCTACTCCATCCGAACCACCCCTCATAATTTTTTATTAAAATTTAATTTTAAATTTAGGAATAGTGTTTTTTTTTTATAAATTTATGTCTATTGTATTATTAGTGTATAAATAAATATAGTTTATGTATATGTTATACATAATACTCAAATTATATTTTAAAAACATACTATCCATTTATTTTTCGTTAACCAATACATTAAAATAGATTATTTTTTAATATATAAATAAATTCATATATAATAATTAATAATATAATAAATTTCTAAGATTTTACTAATATTGGATACATAACTTATTTTCTTTTATATTTATAATATTTTTATATTTATAATTTTCATATTCTAAATCTATTTTTATATTTTTATAGAATATTAAACATAATTCTTTAAAAATAAAAGTATTCCTATTTTTAAATATCTATAAATTTTTTATTATTTTAAATTTTTTATTTCAATTTTTTAAATATACTAAATGAAAAAATCAAAATTTATTTCTTAATTTTTTTAAAAAATTGGATATTTATAATAAATTTGATTATAAATACATTTATTTATAATAATTAATAACCTAATAAACATAAAATTTTAAAAATAAAAATAAAAAACACTATTCACAAAATTAAATTTTGATTTTAATAAAAAAAATTAAGAGGGACTAGTTCCGATGGGGTGGGGGTCGAGGTGGGGTTCATTGGGGTGAGTACGGTTAGGATAGGGAGGAGAGAGAGAGAGAGGAGCATGTAGCCTAAAGAAAATGTTCATCTAAAATAGCCAACATACAACTAAATTAAAAATAAGATAATAAAAATTGATTAAGCTTGATTGAAGTTTAAGAGTTAAAATATTCGCTATGTTCATTTTGTAGGAAAAAGAAATCTATTGTGCATCAAGTCTTCTCCATGTTCTAGAAGTTTCTTCACGAGCTTGGTTCCTTGGCTGCAGTTAGCGAGCTGCTCGAAGGCCTATTCAGGGCACAGTTAGCAAGTGTGGCCAGGGATTTAAAGTGTGAGGTTCAGATTTCGTTTAGCTACGGCGCCGAAATGATGTTGAGTTCGGCCCCAGTGGCACCCAATAAACGAGTTCGGCGAGCAACGGCGAAGCGGTGCAGTAGCTCGCTTCAGTTACATCCTTACATGTAGGACCTCGATATTTTTTACTTAAAATGTGAGGTTAATGTTCTACCACATGTTTTTTTTATTTTGGTGGCTTTATTACATGCTTGGATTGTTTGAGAAATTAAGTTTTTATTTTCCTAATTTTAGGTGCTTCATTTCATGTTTACATAATTCCCTCTTATTATAATACCAATGCTTTATATTCATTTTCAATAAATAAATTTAAAAAAATCTTAGTTTTCATCTTTCGAAAGCTCAAATTTTTATTTTATAAATTAAAAATTTATTTTCTTTAGGTATCCAATAATTAAGATGTTTTTTTCATAAATTTTTGAAAAAAAAGAAAAAACTAAAATTTTCCTTTCTCTTTGAAAGTTAAGAGTAAAAAATTCCTTTCTTTTTTATCATTTTTTTTTAAGGTGAGATTCACAGCCTAAATTTTAAATTCAATTCTAACTTTCTTTAGATTCCCTTAATCAAAGCTTCATTTCTTTAACTTTCCTAAATAAATCTATCTTCCTTACCTTTCCTAATTCAAATTTCTTTTCAAAAACTCCTCAAATAAAAGTTTTATCTTATTTTCTTAACTTTTCTAAATCTAATATCCTTTTCAAATATCCAAATTTTGAATCCCTTTGTCTAAATTTCCTTGAAGTGATATTATATTTTTCAAATCTCAAAACAAGCTTCCATTTTTCGAAATTACTCACTTCATCCCGATTTCAAAAATGAAAAAAATTACGATTGACTCTATAATTTCAACAAAATTGAACCTCTTGGGGTTAATCCTTGTGACAAATAAAGGCGCTTAGGTCGAGCCTACATCTTAGGTATATTAAAAACTAACCCTTTACGCTTTCACACTTGTTGACATTTATTCCCCACTTTAAAATGTTAAAATTAACTCCTTACGCTATGAAAACATTAAAATTAACCCCTTCAACATGTATTTTTGAATTTTTATTTAAAAATTTATTTTCAAGTTTAAATAAAAGTTAAAAGATTGGTTTTTAAAATATTTTCCACAGATAGGATAATCTTTTATTTAAATTATTTTTTCTCAAAATTTAGATTTGTTTTATTTATTTTAATTTATCTGAAATAGAGATTATTATTTATCAAAAGTGAGATAAAACGTAATTATTTAAAAATCAAAGGGCATTTTAACTTATTTTAGACTTATTTTATTTATTTTAATTTATCAATATTAACATAATATTTTAATAAATTTATAAAAATAAAAAATAAAATTACTATGAAAAATAAACCTTTTAAGTTATTTTTAAAAATAAAACATCATAAGATTTTTTAAAAAAAATAAAATAATTTTATTCATTCAAACTAGCAATATATCGATAGAAACATAGATACCATATTGCTAAATACTAATGAAATAACACTAAGATTCATAGCATAATAAATTGGCTCAAAGCACCATAAATTATTATCTTATAAGTGGCCTTACCAGCACATATATGACTCTAATTTTGGAACATACTAACGGTCATAATTTAATTTGTTGTTTTTGTTTGATCAAATATGATTTACCAGTCTAAATCATCACTTTCGTAAGCATTAATAAGGCGTAACAACGTGTATGAATATGCGCAAAACCAAATGCTTCGTAACAAAGACGGTGACACGAGCCCAAAAATGCATAACAAGACAATGAAATCAAGAAAAACAAAATAAAAATTCAACCATTTTATTAAGAAATAGATTAATAAAAAGAAGTGTAGAGATGTCATTTCAGGCTAAGAATGACAAATACTCACCTTAAGAGACATGCTTTCATGAAACATGAAAGTATGTCTCCTTATTTTCTCTCTTTAGGCTCCATGTTTTGAGCAAGATGTCTTCTCCCCTTGACCTATAAATAGGCAAGTGAAAAGTTTGGAAAATCATCAAAGAAAGAGCAAAATTGAGAGTAAGGTAGAAGATAAATTGTGATAAAAAGCAAGAGATGGGTCTTTCTTGAGTTTAATATTGGACATAGTGTGGCTGTGGCCTTGATTTAGGGGTTCCCATTGACAACCGTCCCGGCTTCATTAAATTTCTATCGGGGTTCCCGTCTCACAGAATTTCTATCAACTTTTACTCTGGAGCCGTTGGGATTAAGTAGTCGAATAAGGAAAAATCTTTCTTTTCGTTTTTCTCTCCTTTCTCTCTCTCTCTCTCTATCCGATTCCTCCTCTCTCTCTTTCCTTGTTTGCTCTCCCTTCTCTTTCCTTTTCTCTTTTTCTTTCCTTTCCTTATCCACCGAATCCCCCTCTCCTTTTTTGTTCCTATCTTATTTTCTCATGTCATTTTCTCATTTTCTCCTCTTTCTCTCATTCTTCTCTCTTTCTTTTTCTTCATTTTCTCTTTTGGATTACAAAAATACTGTGTAGAGATTGAGAATTGGGAAGCTCCTCCCTTCCTCCATGCCACATGCCTTCTCCACAAATTTTCTTAATTTCTTTATTTTTCTTTATGTGACACATGACTCAATATGAGCCATTTACACAATTTCGCCACATGGCTCATGCCATGTGTCACTCCACTGGGGTGTGTGGCATTAAGCATATTGGCGAAGTGTGTCACGAGCACGATGCCTCAGCGATGAAATTCAAGCGTCACCGGAATCTGAGCGTTCGGCCAGGGTAACTAGATTTTGTGAGGAGCCGAATTTACTTGATTAGTATGTTTAGATCATCTGAAATCTAGAAAATTTAGGTTTCAATAGAGATTTACCATTTACCCGGTGTTGTGAGAAAAAATTGAATTTTTATCGGGTTTTACAATGTAGCTATCTTTGGATAGTGGCAAACACTAGGTTATTCTGTGTTTATATTTTTTCTTGCATTAGTCTCGGTTTTCTTATAGGGTGAGTAGTGAAAATCTATGTAATTATACAAATTTATTGCATAGTTGATTTTGTCTAGGTTGGCTCGTGGTTTTTTCTCTGGTAAAGGAGTTTTCCACATAAATCCTTGTGTTGTTTATTTTTCCTATTTTATTTTTCTGTTCTAGTTGATATTTTTCCAAGGTTGATCTCAGGGTATTTCTTCCCAATAGTAAGGATTCTTGTTGTTTAATGTGTCAAAAAAAATGTTAAAAGGAAATAGAAATGGAGGCCTGAAGCGAGAAAAGTGCATAGACTGAAGTGAGTGGTTGAAGTTCGTCCTCAGGCTAGTTGTTGCAAGGATGCAAAGATACAGGTCTCTGTAATGAGACGACTATGATTAAGGTCTAATGGGCCGAGACAAGGGGAGCAGCAGAGTCATTTGTTGTGTTGTGGCACATGAAGTGAAATCATCCCCCGAGGATGATAGGGAAATGTGAAGTTGCATATATGAATGCAGTCTCGGAATTCATGCTTCTCTTTAGAATGTTTGCAGGATGAGTCCTTAAGTATAACCATAGTTCCTTGTTTATTATTAATTTATTATTGTTCTCCTTGCTTTTTCTGATTAAGATTTATTTTATGCAACTTAAAATTCAAGTTATGGTTTTGGGATTATTAATATTATCAAATTAATTAATTGAAACAATAAGTTACCAAAGTAACCTCTCTTGTGAATGTTAATTAATTTGGTATATTAAGATGGTTGTGCGTCTGTATTTTATGCAAAATATTTGATCGGCCCAAAGAAAGGTTAATATTTGGCCGAATTACATATACACTTGTGGTAGTAAAATATGTGACAATTATTTAATTTTTCATGTGAATAATAAAATTAGTCTAAAGATTGATTTATTATTTGAGAGGACTTATTGTCAATATTTGATTACTACACTAAGAGTACCACTTACAAATTATGCGTAATCAAAGACTGAAATATTAATGTTGTGAGCATCTTGTGATGGAATTAACCACTAATTTGAATTCATATATTGTTTTATATGGGATCTTACGTGAATATGTTGTTTTTAGTATTTGTTTCTCTATTGACTACTTCTTACGCTAGTTCGATATACTTTAATGTAAGATTCCAACAATGCAAATAGAGCAAAACTTCCAAGGAATGGAAAGAATGCCAATTAAAAATAAATCAAGTGTAATAGGTGAGACTTCCCCAAGCCTAATTAAACTAATAATGACCCTGACAGTTACTTTAAAGTCGCCCAAAAATATTTTGGTATAACCCATAAAGAAGCAGAACCAGACAACCCAAGATCAAAAGACAACCTAAGATCAAAAGATAGCCTAAGACCAAAAGATAGCCCAAGAGAAAAAGACGGCCAAGATCAAAATAAATATCTACGACAACCAAAAGATAAGATGGACAGAAAGAAAAGAAGATGAGATCCAGACTCTTTCATAACAATTGTCGATGATTTTTTTTTTCTTTCTTCTTTTTAAAACAGTAATTTGATAAGATTCCCTTAGTAGGGACAAATGCGACCGTCCATGTGTCGTAATCTTATCAAATATCCCACCATATCTAAAAGAAATTTACTTTTTAACCGTTAGGGCTATATATACTAAAAGTCATTTTATTGTTATGAATGTTTATTTTATTTTAATAAAATTATGTTATTTCATTTCAATGAGAATCTACATGATGAGTTATGTTTGCATTTAAATATCATGCATATGTGTCTTTTATTCTACATAGTAGATGATTTGGTGTGTAGAGTTCGACTACGCCACGAAGATCAAATGTCAGTTCTTATGGAATTTAAATTTATTGGTTCTGGAGATCTAAATAGATTTCACACACCATTGGTAAGATTGTAGCACAAGACTTCAGTAGGTCTGTCTTGACTATGGAGAATGACTTAGTTCCAATTTCTTGTGTAACACCCCGAAATATACCCTAGTCGTTTTCAGCATGTTTAAGGTATTTTGTAGGTATAATTTGAATTTTTCGTAATTTAAATGCAAACCTGAAAATGGATAAATCCGGAATTTGTATAAGATAACATAAGGGTAAATATGTAATTTGTCAAAATGGGACATAAAAGTCATAAGTTAATAAGATTATAGGCCAAAGTGGAATAATGGGAAGTTGTGGTGCAAATAATAAAGAGTGAGAGGACTCAAAGGCAAATAAAAGGAAAATTAACTATAAAAAGGGAATAAGACCAAAAATATCTCTTTTTTTTTTTGGTCTCCAAAAGAGATCTCATACGGGTTGGGAGAGAAAACGGAAGAAGAGAAAGAAAAGAAAAGAAGAAAAGAAGAAGAAGAAGAAGAGGCCCGAAAAGGTATGGAACTCTACATGGAACTTGTATGGAACTATAGATTTAACAAGTTATGGGTAACCCAGCTTGTCCCCCAAACCTAGGGTTTAGTTGGAATTAATCTAACCATGAATCTCTGTTGAAGTTAGGTTTGAAAAACCTAGTTTGCTCAAAGAATAAATATGGAATCCTTCTTATTTCTATGGATTTGTATGGATTGTTGGGGTTTTGTATAGATTTGTGAACTTTGGTATGGATTTTGATCCTTTGTTTAGGGTTTGGTTATAAGAAGTTCTAAACCACCATTACAAGTGTTTATGGAGAGGTTTTGGGTGGATTCTATGGTGGGTTTTGATGTAGGATGCAATTGAGGAGATGTATTGAAGAAAAGTGAGGTAAAAATGGCAAAATATGCCATTTCTAGCGGGTTCACGCGATTGTGCAGTGCAAGCAGGGGGTGATCTTCGTACCACTTATCACAGAGGCAAAATGGTCTTAGATGCATCCAAAGTGGTACGGTACCATTCACGAACATGATTGGTGCGTTAAACAAGCGATGCGATCTTAGATCTGGTACCACTCGCGAGAGAAAGGGGGTTGGTACTAAAAATGCAAGACCATTTAGTACTGGTACCAATGCTTCCAGCAGCCCCGATATTGGTATTCTTACATTGTTAAGCTCAAATTCGCACACCGAGGGTATAGGAACCCTAATAAATGATTAACGGGGATTCAAATAAGAATGAAATTAAGTGAAATATGCACCGCACCTCAACGAGTTCGACATGGGCATACTTAATTCTTCTATGATAAGATAGTAAGTTCCTGAACACATATAATTGTAGGAATGTTTAGACCCGAGATAAGTGCTAAAACATACAGTGCACGTGGGCATCGTGTTCTATGTCGATTAACCGGCACTCCTGGCTACTGCTACGGCTCTGCTGATGTTGCGGCACTCCTGCTAGTGCTCGACGCGCATTACGTGGGCGAGGCACGTTACGTCGGTGCTTAAACCACTCTGCTTTTGTCTTCTACGACACCCCCTCGATCTTGTCTGATGCCTTCGGATGCACTGTATATTTGTATCCTACTCATTTTCTTATTCTTGGTCTAAGGTAATCCGATAATTATATGATTAGAATCTGAATAGCCCGAATAAGAGTAAAGTAATGTATACATCGTTATGCTCACGAGATGTACTACGGGTATCTACATTTAAGTGTAAACTCTTAGCCAAATTACTATGGGTATTTTTATCTGAGTATAAGTCACGTTAAAGTATAACTATAAGTATAAGCTCTGTAACTCCTACGGGAGATTTGAACAAGCATAAGTCTGCTATAAGTACAAGTAGGGTGTATAAGTTTATTATATGAATTCATGATAAATGTTGATATTTGTTACTGTATATCTGTTACTGTTATATGTTTACTATAAATGTGTAATAGTGCATGTGTATATGCATAAAACATGTTTCCACTGGCGTAAAAACGCGCGGGTTTTCAATCAGGTGTAGGTACGGAAGAGAGTAGATCTTCACGTATTGATGGGCCAATATTTAGTAGAGTCCGTCATTTTATGCGTTCGGCGCTCTGTCGTATGAATGTAATGTACAGTTTTTGTATATGTAAATGGGACTTAGAATTTGTATGTATATATTCTAGCAACATGCTTATTTATGGTGGTAGTTTTTATTTAATATCTTTATATATGATATTACGATTCGGTTCTGGGCTTGGGCCACGATATGCGAAAAAAAAACAAAAACAAAAACAAACAGGTAAAGAGTCCCAATATAGTCTCGCGCCTCCCCCTCGCTCAGCCTTAGTGGGACGGGGGAAGGGGTGCGACAAGTTGGTATCAGAGCATAGGTATACGATAACCTAAGACTTGATGGGATTTGATACGAAGCCTGACAGTTCTGAGCCCTCAACCTAGGACTTGATGGGTTTGATACCCGATATATATGATTGTGTCGAGCATAAGTATAAAATAACCTAGGGCTTGATGGGATCTTATACCAACGACAAGTTGGTATCAGAGCCTAGGTTTAGGCGTTTCTGGAAGAGTCTTAGATTAAGGATGTACCTACATATTAATGTGTTGGCCTAATGTGGATGTCCTTGTTTTGTGTATTGTCTAGAATGGATCCACCTGGGAAGTATAGATGAAAGCAGCGCGTCGATCCTTTGAATCAGTTTTAGCCACAGTTCAGTCTTGTTAGCGACAAATGAATATGCTTCACACGAAGCATTGGTAAAAATTTCTCGAAGATATGGCGAAGTCTTGGGTCGACTCACGGCCCCTCGAGCTCAAGTGATTCAATAAGAAAGCATGGGTGAAGGAATTCCATGATCTGATATGGAAGAGAGTCAGATAAAAGCCGAGTTTTGGCAGAAAAGGCAGAAAGGGCTCTAGATGAAGTGAGATGCCCTATAGACCCAAAGGTCACATAATGCTTGATTTCATTCTTTGCGGTCATTATGATTGGTGGAAGCGGGTTTGAGAATGCCTTCCGGATCTGACTACATGGGGATTGCCGTCATGGGGTTTAATGCAGTATGTCAGCGATGATTACAAGGAGTCAAAGCGAACCAATTCTTGACTCTAAGACAAAGAGAAGCGCGTGTGTGAATAGCAGAAAATTCATTCGTCTTAGTAAATATGCATGGGAATCGTTCTTACGGAAAATTCGGATAGACAGGTTTGAGGATGACTTACATGGAGTCCATCAAGGTACCTCCGCAGTACATTGCCGTTACAAGTTGTCGATTTTATCGGCTAGTACAGTGGCTATAAAAGGGTGAAAGTGCGAATGAAAAGTCGAAAGAAAGAAAGAGAAAAAGTTCTCGAGAGGGGTTCCTCTTCGGAAAAGACCTAGAGAGTCTAGAGATGATTAGGTCTGGGGTTCGGCTACAAGGGGTAGGAGACAAGGACCTACCATGACACAAAGTTGCAGTCGAGGCACCTCAATTGGACAAAAGAAAAGACATATGTGCCTGCCTTTGCCCTGGAAATATCATCTTGGTATTTGCGAATGAGGTAGTGGGGGTTGTTTAGTGTGGAACCAAACATATGATAGCTAAGCGTACTGCGAGGATCGAAGTTAGAAATCCTCGAGGAAGTGGTGAGAGGGGTCAAATGTACCTCCACGGACTCGGAGTAAAGGTAGAGGATGGGGTTCACGAGGAAGGGAACAGTGCTTTAGGGCAGTGAATTACGATCCTGCTACTCTATTTGACGAGCTTATGCTATGAGAGCTCATGAAGATATGGACATACTGGGGCTTATTGCTAGTACTTTTACTCTCTTTGATATTGACTTGTATGCCTTTAATTAGTAAGTTTCTGCATTCATATATATGCATGGAACAAATGGTGGTAATTGCCTTCAATAGAGCTATTATTTATGATCTGCTTGTTACAAATTCTGCAGGGCATAGTGTTAGAGAAATTCGACCACGTGTATAGGTATCCTATTGTTATGATGAAGTCTCATTAGTCTAATTGATTTGCCTTTTCATGAGGTTTGATTTTATATTAGAAATGGATTGGTTATCGAACATTGGGCCATAGTTGATTGTGATAGAAAATAGTCACGCTTAAATGTTAGACCTATCGAAATAACGGTATAGGGTGTGGAGTCAAATCAATACTAGAAAGTTATTTCGGTTATGGGCTTAGAAGTTTTCGAAAGATTGTAAACCTTTTGGCTTTGATTCTTGACTCAAAGAGACAGTGAATCTAAATATATTAGGTGATTAGGGGTTCTGATGTGTCTGAAGAATTCACAGGTACCACTGAAAGTGGATCTCTGGTAGTAGATCGCGGGAGCGACTCTGTTGAGAGCACCTGTAGTATGGCGTGACATTGCGAAAGGAGTTGAGCTTCGATTCTGAGGAGCTATTGAGATAGAAGGTTTCATCCAGGCTAGTGTCTCGCCTTGGTCTGTAGGTTTTATTTGTTAAGAAGAAAGATGGCACTCTTCAAATGTGCATTGACTACCAACAAATAAACAAAGTGACAGTTAAGAATAAGTATCCTTTGCCAAGAATAGAGGATTTATTTGATTAGTTGAAAGGAGCAAGTGTCTTTTCAAAGATAGACTTGCGATCGGGATATCAATAGGGTAAAAAGAGGTTGATGTCAGACTTTTAGACAGATTATAGTCCTTATGAGTTTTAGTAATGCCATTTAGGTTGACCAATGTCAGTACGCATTTATGGACTTGATGAATAGGGTTTTCCACCCTATTTGGATAAATTTGTTGCTGGTATTTATCGATGACATCCACAATTATTCTAAGATGCACGAGGAAAATGAATTACCATTTGAGGATAGTATTACAAACTTTGAAGAATAAGCTATTGCAAAGTTAAGTAAATGTGATTTTGGCTTAGGAAGTGTCAGTCCTAGGTCATATTGTATCTCACGGAAGGTATTAAGTGGACCCATTGAAATTAGGCAGTGTGAATTGGAAACCACCTCGAAATATAGTAAGGGTGAAGTTTCTTAGGTTTATTTGAGTTTATTATCGGAGATGCAAGGATTTACTCGGTTATAGCATCCTCACTTACAAGATTACTCCGGAAATGAGTGAAGTTTAAGTGGGATGATAGAACGATCCGACATTGAAGGTTAAGGAAATGCGGTTGAAACAGGTGTTGAGTTCGACTGCCGAGTAGAGTTATCGCGTGTGCGAGTAACCCCGGATAGGTTTGGGATGCGTGATCAAGATGGGAAAGTGGTGGCTTATGCTTCGGGCGGTTGAAACCACATGTTGAAAACTATCCACTATCATGATTTGATTAACGATTAGCAATGTTATTTAAATTTGGCGATATATTTATATGGAAATTGTAGAATTTTCGATCATAGAACAAATGTTTTCAACTGGAAACGACAGGTAGCATGGTGGTTGAGAATTGTTTAGAGCTATGATTATAGTGAATTTTGGAAAAGCAAATATAGTGGCGGATGCCTTGAGTAGGAAAATGATTTCTGCTTTGACTTTGAAAGATTATGATTGGAGACTTGCACCCGATGGAGCCTTGTTAGCTCAATTGAGAGTTATACCGAATTTGAAGAAAATGATAGTAAATGCTCAGAAAAATGATGTCAAGTTACAAGAGATAGTGCGGTTAGTCAGTACTGGAGATAAGACTGATTATGCAATAGATGAAAGTGGAGGTTTGTTATACAAGAGCAGATTATGTGTACCGAATGATATGGATTTGAAAAAGAAGATATTATATGAAAGCCACACATCAAGTTTTCACTCATGATCTCGAGGTAATAAGATGTACCAGGATATGAAACAATACTATTGGTGGCGAGGGATGAAAAAGGACATTTCTGAGTATGTGTCTAAGTGTCTGACGTGTCAGCAAGTAAAGGCTGAACACCAAGTAACATCCAATTTATTGAATCCCCTTCCAATTCCCCAATGGAAGTGGGATAACATTACTATGGATTTAGTATCCGGATTTCCCCTCATCCAAAGGAAACATGATGCAGTTTAGGTAATTGTGGACAGATCGAATTAAGTTCGCCACTTCCTACTAATCCGACATGACTAATTCATGACTTTTATGTGAATGAAGTTGTCAGATTGCATGGGATTCCCTTATCGATAGTGTCCGACCGCGATCCACGGTTTACGTCAAGGTTCTAAAAGGAATTACAGTAAGCTTTTGTTACGAGACTGAATTTTAGCATTGCTTTACATCCACAAATAGATGGACAATTTGAAATAGTGATTTAGGTGTTGGAAGATATGCTTCGGGGCTGTGTATTAGATTTTCCGGGAAGTTAGGAAGGTATATTCCACTCATGGAATTTGCTTATAACAACAGTTACCAGGCTAGTATTGGTATGGCCCTGTATGAAACTTTGTATGAAAGAAGATGTAGAACTCCTAATGTTGGGACAGAAAGGGGATGAAAGCATAAAATTATCGGGTCCTAATTTAGTAAAAGACATGGAAGAAAAAGTTCAGACATTCACAGAGGTTGTGCTACCGTTGATAGACAAAGGTCTTATGCTAATTTGAAGAGAAAGGATATAGAGTTTGAAGCTCCGAGATAAAGTATTTTTAAAAGTATCTCCGTGAAAAGATACTCCCGCTGAAGAAAAGAAAACCGACCAAGATTCATCGCCCTACGAGATTTTAGAAAGCGGGTTGACCAAGAAGGATCGCTTGGCACTCCCTCTGGAGTTAGCCAAATTACATAATGTATTCCATGTGTTTATGCTTCGGAGATATAGTTCTGATACATCGCACATATTACCAGTTCAAGATATACAAGTACAAGAAGATTTCACTTTCGATGAAGAGCCGAAAGTTATTTTAGATCGTGAAATAAGACAGTTACGGAACAAGCAAGTCCCTCTAGTAAAAGTGCTTTGGCAACATCATGGTATGGAAGAAGCGACATGGGAACCAGAATCGACAATGAGGGCATGATCGTCACTCTTCGGGGCCTGTAATTTCGATGACGAAATTTATTTTAAGGGGAGAATTTGTAACACCTCGAAATATAAATTCTAGTCAAGTTAAAGATGTTTAGGGTATTTTGTAGGTATAATTTGAATTTTTCGTAATTTAAATGCAAACCTGAAAATGGAGAAACTCGGAATTTGTATAAGATAACACAAGGGTAAATATGTAGTTTGTCAAAAAGGGGACATAAAAGTCATAAGTTAATAAGATTATAGGCCAAAGTGGAATAATGGGAAGTTGTGGTGCAAATAATAAAGAGTGGGAGGACTAGAAGGCAAATAAAAGGAAAATTAACTATAAAAAGGGAACGAGACCAAAAATATCTCTTTTTTTTTTCTTTTTTTTCTCCAAAAGAGAGCTCATATGGGTTGGGAGAGAAGAAGAGTGAAAGGAAAAAGAGAAAAGAAGAAGAAGAAGAAGAAGAAGAAGAGGCCAAGAAAGGTATGGAACTCTATGGAACTTGTATGGAACTATGATTTTGTATGGAAAAGTTATGGGTATTAGCTTGTCCCAAACCTAGGGTTTAGTTAGGAATTAATCCTAACCCTAGATTTGTTGAAGTTGGGTTTGAAAACCCTAGTTTGCTCAATATAAATATGGGAATCCTTCCTATTTCATGCGGATTTGTATGGATTGTTAAGGTTTTGTATAGATTTGTGAACTTTTGTATGGGATTCTGATCCTTTTGTTTAGGCTTGGTTATAAGAAGTTCTAAACCACCATTACAAGTGTTTATGGAGAGGTTTTGGGCGGATTAAATGGTGGGTTTTGATGTAGGATGCAGTTGAGGAGATGTGTTGAAGAAAAGTGAGGTAAAATGGCAAAATCGCAATTTTCGCGCTCATGACCGGGTACCATCAAATAAGGGTATCGTACCACTTATACGTAGGGCAAAATGGTACCGGTACCATCCAAAGTGGCACCGATACCACTCACCGTAATTACGATCGTACCGCATCAATCACGCTGGCATCGACACCGGATGTAAAACGCCACCGCAAAGGGTCAGTATCGTACCAATGCTCCAAATACCTCGATATTGGTATTCTTACATTGTTAAGCTCAAATTCGCACACCGAGGGTATAGGAACCCTAATAAATGATTAACGAGGATTCAAATAAGAATAAAATTAAGTGAAAAACGCACCGCACCTCGACGAGTTCGATGTGGGCATACTTAATGCCCCTATGATAAGATAGTAAGTTCTTGAATACATATAATTGTAGGAATGCCTAAGACCATATTGCGCTACGACTCGCTACGCGGGCAAATATGTTCGACCGCTACTCGACACTTACTGCCACGCACACTGCCACGCAGCGGCGCATGTTCGATCGCGCTTCAAGACTCGCCAATGCTACGACACTCGCTACGGGCGTGCGCACGTTCGTTAGTGCTTCACTCTACTAGTGTTACTTCAAGACTCCCGCTAGTGCTACTGCACTTCGCTACATGGCAAGTGCACTATGACTGTCGACACTCTTACTGCTACGACACCTCAAGAGATCGCATTGCACCTTCCTAAAATTTATCAGGTTGCAGGTCCTACTCATTTCTTATTACTGGTCTAGGTAATCCAATAATTATACGATAAGAATCTAAATGACAAATAAGAGTAAAGTAATGTACATCGTTCTGCTCTGAATGTACCTACGGGTATCTTTGTATAAGTGTAAGCTCTGTAGTACCTACGTGTTTTTCTGTATAAGTATAAGTCTGCTAAAAGTATAACTATAAGTATAAGCTCTGTAACTCCTACGGGAGATTTGAACAAGCATAAGTCTGCTATAAGTACAAGTAGGTGTATAAGTTTATTATATGAATTCGTAATAAATACTGATATTTGTTATTGTATATCTGTTATTGTTATATGTATACTATAAATGTGTAATAGTGCATGTGTATATGCATAAAACATATGTTTCCCACTAAGCGTAAAGCTTAGCACGGGTTTTCAATTCGTTTAGGTACAGAAGAGGACGTCCACGAACTTCCACATACTGCTAGGCCAACAAACTAGTAAGAGTCCATCACTGTAGGTTCCACGCTCTGATCATGTAAATGTAATGTACAGTTTTTGTATATGTAAATGGGACTCAAGACTGTATGTATATGACACTGTAAACACCACTACGATGGTAATTTTATTTTGTATCTTTATATATGATATTCTAATCTCGCTTATGCATTCTAGGCTACCAATATCCGGGGAAAAAACAGTAGAGTCCTAGTACAGTTTCTCCCTCACGCGTCTCCTTCATCCGCCCCAGGCTGTGGCCTGGGGCGTGACATCTCAGGCTAAGACACTCAAGTGTATCGAACGGACCACTGCAATTATTTTATACCGACACATAAAATAATTAATACCTCACATATTATGAATACTATTACTCTTAATCTCGAGATAATTAAATAGACACGCATTTATTGTTGGTTATTTTGATTCATAAAGAGCCGGTGATCTTTATGCATCAATAATCTCAGCCAGTTGGATAACGTATTAATTGTATAGTGAATATTACTATTAACGGAATCCACATCCTCGTTAATCGATTTATGATACCCCCTTGAGGATACTTATAAAGTTTTGATTATGTCAAACCCCGTAGGTGATTTTAACTGACATATCAAATAAGTTAAGTGGAAGGAATCTCAAGGTGATTATCGATGTTTATTAAATAAAACTGCCAAGTAATTTAATTTAATCAATCCGGTATCCGTGAATCTTAATGTGGAGACTAATAAGTATTTAATAACAAAGGGCTCGACTATACTTTCGAATAAGTGAGGGAGTGCAATTATGATTCTTTAGTGGAGTGAATTATAATTAATGTAAATAAGTTCATATAATTACATTGGGAGCCCGAAATCTTTTTTCCTTTAGGTCCCTACCGTAGCCTATTTATATGCCATGTTGGGCAGCCTCTAGGAAAAAGGGTGAGAGAGAAAAATCATATCAGTCACTTTCTAAAAAACCCTAGAGGCAACCGTCCAAAGGAAAGCACGAAGAGAGCCACTCCCTCTTCACGTTCTGGCATTGGGGAATACAGTAGGAGGCTTGGAGGGTCAAGCAATCTGTTGCGAATCAATTTTTATTGAGATAAACCAAGACATATCTCTAGGTATGGATTCGAACTGTATCCTCATAGCTTTATTCGGATTGTTTTTTGTGTAATCTATACGCACTATCACTATGTTCACGGGGAATTCCGACCCCTACATTAACCACTACTTTAGTTTAGTGGTTCTTCCTTTTGGAAAAAGATCAATTATTTTGATTTGACGATGAGCCCAATGAGCACCCAAAATCAATTATTTGATCTTAACCTTATCTTATCATTTTTCTCCTTTCTCTATAAATAAGGAGTGTCCCTTAGTTAAGTATTCCACTTCCTTAGAACTCTCCACTCTCATCTAATCTCTTAGAACTCCCTTGTAGCAAATCTCTTTTCTTATTCAGAAGCTTTCAACTCAAGCTTTCTACTTCTTTGTATAAGGTGTGTTTTTATTAATGAAGTTTGTTTAAAAGTTTGTATTTTATGTTCATCATTTATATGTTTAGTTTTTAAGACTTTAAACTTCAATAAACATCCTGAAATGGGTTCCCTTGAAATCTTATGGCCAAAATATTTTAGATTATTTTCTTAATGTATTTAAGGTTGTTTAATTTTTACCATATTTCTTTGATCTAAAAAACGCTCCTTAATTACATAATCATGGTCGCCCATATCTTTAATATGTAGCTAATTTTTCCTATAGTCTAAGTTATGACATTAATGGAAACTTACTTAGCATTAAGGGAATGCATGTTTATGTACACAAGATGCTTAGTTATGTAAGACTCGAGAAATTCCAATTTCTGGAAAAATGGTAAAATCGTAATTTCGGTAAAAATTCCAAAATTTATTCTCTAGATCTTGGATGGCGAAACGGATTTCACCGTTGGAATCATCTTGCGAAATCTAGTTACCACGCCGACCCCATCGAATTCGAGACGCTTGAATTTACACGCCGCAAGATCGAAGCCGTGCCTGGAAACGACTGGTGATGTGACAAAGTCACATATAACATGCACACATGTTATACATGTTGCATGAGTAGAGAGATGATGGAAATGGACGGCCGATCAGGCAATGCTCAGTAACCAAGCTAAGGGACAAAATGGGCATTAAATTTGATTAAATGAGAATAGGACAAAAAAGGCATAGTGTCATCTCTTTGATTCAAAAAGGCCAAAAAACGTGAAAAGGGGGAGAAGGATGCAGTGAGTGGGTTTTTGTGTTTTCTTTTAGAGAGAGAGAGACTTCTCTCTAAATTTTCGGCAAATCCGACCGTCAGAATTCTTCGGGACAAGAAGGAAAGCTGCTCTACGCGAAGAGGCCTACGCTTGGGCTCCGGTTTTATGGAGTTTCATCAAACTACGAGAGGTAAGGGATTTATCCTACTTGGGTTTTATACTTTATTTAAGTGTTTTATAATGTTTCTACATGGAGGCCTAATCCGGCCGCTTTGATCGACTTCCAAAACTTAGGACCGAATTGTTAGAAATTTTTTAGCTATCGGACCTGTCCACGTGACCGTGGACGTGAGGGGCTGTTTGGGTATTTATTTCATAAATTTATGCTATAAATCATGTGTTGGTTTGTATAAGGCCGGAAATGGCCGTGAAATTCGGGTTCACAAAGTGAACCGATGATTGGTGATTTGCTGCATCAAGAACTGAGGGCTTCACCTGCTCATAGGAATAGTTCACAAAATATTTTTGTGAAATAATGTGGCT
This sequence comes from Tetrastigma voinierianum, assembly GCA_016808115.1. NCBI lineage: Eukaryota > Viridiplantae > Streptophyta > Magnoliopsida > Vitales > Vitaceae > Tetrastigma > Tetrastigma voinierianum. The sequence goes on along the minus strand of JAEQBH010000010.1, from coordinate 350,777 downwards.
CGGGTCGAGGCAATTCAAGTTGAATTGCTCGGTGGTTTTGATAATTAGCCCAAGTGAGCTAATTTTTGGTGTAATGAATTGTGAAATTACACATTATGTTTGTGTGATTTTAAATTATGTAAATATATGCATTATTATATATTTACATGTGTTATATAATTGTATTGAACTCGGTATCATGCATTTCATATGCACCTGTGGCACCCTAACAAAAAGACGAGTGGCGCGATTCTCGAGACAATGGTTTCTGAGGGTCGACTAAATAATACAATTACCTGAGGGTAGTCCATATAAAATATCAATCGGCCTGAGTCGACCCAATTGATATACATCGAGGGCAACCCACTCAACATAACAACATCGGAGTCGGTCCACCCTTATATCAGAGGGTTGTCCATAAATAAAAACAAACATCTTTGTTGAAAATAAGGCTTCTACACGTGGCTTGTGCAAAGAAAGAGGAAGCTCAGTGAGGACTCGATGAGTTGATCATATAGACATTCAAGTAGGATCAATGAGATTTACTCGAATGTATGTTTTCATCGAGCATCAGATATGCACTAGTGGAGAGTAGCCCAATAGTGGTGATTCAACTAATGAGCATTAGCTCACCTCATTTAGGGATATTATTTTCTGGTGGGTACAGGAGAGCACGAGGAGACTCCGCCATCATAAAGGCCGCTTTAAAAGAAAGTCGGGTTTGTGGTTGCTTTATTAGTGTGCATGTATTAAAATTCTAAAAATTTTGATATATGTTTCAGGAGGCAAGAGTGAATTATCAACTCTTGAACCATGAGATATGTATTTGGTTGATATATTGGTCGAAAGGATGTGGCAGGCCTGGGCGCCATTATTTACCTCACATTCGACCCTGGTGTAGTCGTTGACGTGCTGAGACAGTTATAGTAAATTAAGGCAGAGCTCCCCGTACAAATGAGACTCTACCCGATTTTCGTGAGAGATGTCGGGTCACCCGACATTCACGAGTGTTTCCACACGAGTCGACCGGTAGTCAATCATCCCTGACTGGGGTGTCACAACTGCATCAGCTAGGCATACCTGCATCACCTAGGAGCTCTGCTCGGGCATCCATCACCATCAGGTGGTTAGATGTGCTATGTATGAGGATTACCTAGAAGGCACGAACAAAACTTGGACACGGTGCATGTGTGGTTTTGTCGTAGATCATGCGTGAATCGATGAATTGCGATGGTGTGTAGGGCCATGTTGTATGTACGATGATTGGTTTGTGCTTATGATTAGCACACAAAAAGTTGGAAAACAAAGTTTGGAGTTTTACAGTGAGTTTAACTGGAAAAAGAGAATAAATAAGATAAATTTGAATAAATTTATTTGGTTTATTGGTTGATCAAATAAAATTTTAAAAAAATTTTAAGGTTGAACACTAGGCTTAGTGTTAGGTCATGAAGTTTTGAGGAAATTTTGGACAAATGTTCAAAATTAAATTAAAAAAAAATTGAGGAGAAGAAAATCATTTTCTAAGGTTTTATAGTGTGAAAAACTAAAGAAAATGAATAAAATAAATTTTTATAAATTTATTTGAGTGTTCAAGAAGATGAAAAAAAAAATATATATATATATATATATATATATATATATATAGGTATATAGTATATATATATATATATATATATATATAGAAGAGAGTATATATATATATATATATATATATATATATAAGTATATTTTTCGTATTTTCTAGTGGTTGGAAAAAAAATTAATAAAATAAAATAAAATAAAATAAAAATCAAATCAAATAAAATGAGACAAAATTTTGAAAAAAAAAATGAAATTTTCGAAAATAAAATTTTTGAGGATAAAATTGATTTGACATGTGAATTAATTGTCTCGCATTGCATTTAACGCGGGACATAGAATATGAACTCGATATTCGAGTATGATTAGTGTCTCGGCCGTGGTTTATGCCTTTGGATACCGCATTGTATTTAACTTGTCATTTAAACCGTGAGACGGTTGAATGACGAGGACGTAGAGGCGGCCCACGTACCGGGTCGCACCACCAAGATTTGATCGCCAGGCCTCAGAAGGCCGCAGGTATTGCGGCGCAGCCTATAGCACGTGCTGGCATAACAGTAGTCAGGGAGGTCCCAGTAACCTCCAGAGGTTTAGGCGCATCATCTCCAACATTCAATGTGGGGAGGAGATCCGACAAGGCAAACCATTGGTTTATGCAGCAGAGAAAGTGAGCCAGAGGCTACGGGATTACCTCTCGACGCGACCAAAGATCGTACTAAATTGCGGTTCCGGGCCTAGAGGGTGAGGCCCAAGTATGGTGGAAATGGGGCAAGGACCCTGTGAGACCTGTGAGCTACGATAATGGGCGTAGTTTCACGAGTCGCTCGCGGGTAAGTACTTTCGTACATCGCGAGGCAATGCGTAGCTCAAAAGTTCCTAGAGGTGAAGCAAGGGGCTATGTCTGTTATGGATTATGTGGCTAGGTTCACGAGTTGTACCGATTTGTCGATGATTACGCGGGCCACGCATACGGCCAAGGTCAGAGATTTGAGAATGAACCGAAGTCAGTCTATTCAGCCGTGATCGTAGACTTCGCCACAGATATGGACCTGTCGTGGGACACCCCCAACCATGCAGAGAGATGAGGGTGCCCCGAGCACTCCTGACGAGAGTGTTATGAAAGTAAGAGGAAGGAGAGCCTACTTTCTTCTAGTCTCAAAGAGGCGAGCTTCTAATACTCACGAGGGTTCCAGTCACGGCCATCCCGGCCAGAGATTGCATGAGAGTCACGCACAAGACGGGCGCATGGTGTGCTACCGCATGAAACGGGACATATGAGGAGGTGGATTGCCCCAAGAGACAGGATCCCAGGTTTTCGGGACAAAGACAAATTCCAACAAGAGTAGGACAAAACAGAGGATACGCATATTCCCTCCACAGCCCTAAGATTCACTGTAGGAGCCGCCCCGCTCTGTGGAGCCACACCTGCACCCCTCCCCATTACTGTGCAGCCCGAGAGGCCAAGGCATGGGTAGAGGCAGAGGATCTAGGCCCACAAAAGTGTGACACCAGGGTCCAGGGGCTTGTCTACGCCATCACACCGCTGTGCCGAGTCACAGGACGTTGTAAGCCAAGGGCTGTGGTACGCTTTATCTCGCCACGGGCAAGAGTGTTATTTGATTCCTGCGGCTTCGCATTCATTCATCATTGCATCAACGATAGAGTCTGGGCTTAGAGGTTGAGACCTTAGAGGAGCTCAGATGTGAGTTCTCCTGATTAGGCGAGAATGGTGGATGATATACGAGGTCATGAATGAGGACTGGGACTCTACCCATACTGGACTCGAGGATCATGGACACGCCGTAGTTCGATGTCATCCCGGGATGGATCGCGACACTTATGGTCGCATCGATTATGAGCGTAGGGAGAATTGGCCACCTACACCAGATCTTCGCACTCGTGTGGTGTTTCCTCTTTCAGGATAAGCATGACATGTTGCTCCAGATAGTATACGAGTCCAGGTGTCAAGGATACCAAGGTCAAGAAGTCTTACCCTGTGGCATGAGGTGAGACTGGACTCAGATCTACCTCGAGTAGTTTGCGAGTACCAGGATGTTTTTCCGATGAGCTACCGAGATACCCGCAGTAGGGATGTGTACTGCATTGAAGCTGGAGCACTCGGTATTTCGCCCATCTCTACGACCAAGACAGATGGCAACTTGGCTGAGCCAGTAGAACTAAGAGTCCAGCCTACGGAGCTATCGACAAGGGGTTCATTAATCGGTTACCCCACCATGGGCGCTCCGCTCTATTTAGCGAAGAAGAAGGATAGACCCTTCGACCGTGCATTGACTACGTATAATAACAGTGGTTACGATCAAGAATCTGTACCCATTATTGAGGATCGACGATTCGTTTGATCGCTTAAGAGGAGCGAGTCTACTCCAAGATGTGACCTTCAGACCGGTTACCACTGTACCGAGTTGGGGGGAGACATATATCCCAAAGACGTTGTTTAGGACGCTAAGTATAAGTAATTCTCGAGTTTACTATGATGCCCTTGATCGACAAATGCGCACTGAAGATTCATGGATCTCATGCATAGGTATTCCAACCCTATCTGGGGACTGGGCCATCGTCTTCGTGGATGATATTTCATCTACCCCAAATGTATGGGAGCATGAGTATCACTTGAGGATTGTGCTGGCGCTTGCCGAGAGACCATCACCAGACACCCAAGTCAAAGGAAGTGGGCTCGTTTACTGAGATGAGATTTTTGGGACACGTGGTGTCAACATCAGGCGTGTCAATGGACCCAGAGAAGGTTGAGGCCGTGATGAGTTGGGAGAGGTCGAAGTTAGTCTTCGAGATACGTAGTTTCTTGGGATTCGCTTGGTACTACAGGAGATTCATTGAGGATTTCTCCCGATTGGCAGCACCTATGATGAGATTGACCCGGAAGGAGGTCAAGTTTGATTGGGATGACCATCGGTGGGAGGAGTGGGCATTCCAGAGTCAAGAGGAGACTTACTTCAACCTATTTCGATAGTCCCACAGAGATGGTACACTGTTATTGATGCCTCAAGGGCCTGACTGGATGTGTCGGATGCAAATCGAGGGTAGTAGCTTATGGTTCCCCCATAGTTGAAGAATCATGAGCAAAATTACCCCACACACGACTGGAGTCATGCCGTAGCCTCGCCTTTAAAGATTCAAGGCCATCACTAGCATGTAAGGCATTCAAGGTGTACTTAGACCATAAAGTCTTAAGTATATTTTCACGCAAATGACCTCAATATAAGGCAACGCAGATGGATGGAGTTCCGAGGATTATGACTTCACCTTCAGACACACCGCAAAGGCAATGTAATGGTCGATGCGCTACCGAAGTCACAGGAGTATCGCTAGCATAGCTTCCCGAGCGGCGGATGTCGAGACTATGGGACAATTTGGATTACAGTCAAATGAAAGCGCACGTGTGGTACGTTGGGGAGTTTAGTGGCTACATAGTCTCTATTGAGCAGATTGATTGAGTCCTAGGGGCAGGACGTAGAGATACGGTCCATCGTGACCAGTACAATGTACAGGACGAGGGTCGATCGTCTAATTGATGGTAGTCTTTCGAGGAGGACTGGGAAAGGGTTCCCATTCGAATTAATGAGAGATGAGATTCTCAAGGAGTTTCATCAAGCTCGATTTGACGGAATCCGTGGGGTATGAAGTGATACCAGATCTTCACGCGATTATCGGAGCGAGATGAAGAGACACGCAGGGACTTTGTTCGATGATGTCTCACATGTCAATGTTAAGGTCGAACACCGTAGACAAATATGGCTACTACCATCGAGGTAGCCGATGAAGTGGAGCACAGCCACGAGATGGACTTTGTGACCCACTTGCCACGGACACCTGGCTACAGAGACATGACGCGTACGGTGATAGTAGACCGTCTCACTAAGTCGACACATTTCTAACTCAGGCGGATGACCTTCGCATTGGAGAGATTCTCGCGGCTACATTCAGAGATAGTCCCGCTACATGGAGTACCAATATCCATAAGGTTTCCATAGGATCCCGAGGTTTACGCGCACTTTTGGAAGAGTTTCCAAAAGCTCCAGGGCACACGGTCACCATGAGTACAGCTTCCGCCCTCGTACGTGACACAATGAGAGGACCATATTGTGTTAGAGGACATGCTAAGAGCATGCGTCCTGATCATAAGGGTAGCTAGGAGGAGCACTTGCCTCAAGGGAATTCGCCTACAACAACGCTTATCGGGGCGAATATACGCATGGCACCATATAAGGCATTGTACGGGGAGGCCACGCAGTCATCGTTATGTTGGACCGAGGTGGGGAGAGCTCCATCACTGGGTCCTGACCATTAGAGACACCTCCAGAAGGTGAGCTTGATACGACAACAGGTTTTCCTCACGGTTTAGACGCAAAGAGAGCTTATGCGAGGTACCGCGATCACCAGAGTTTCAGGTTGTGGATCACGCCTTCTTAAAGGTGATGCCTAAGAGATGAGTGATCGTGTTCGATAAGCGAGGTTATCGCCGAGGTTTATCGGGCCCTTCGAGATACTGTAGGCCAGGCACCGCCAAGGCACTACCGGCGCGCACGCCCAAACATGTCGTGCGCTCCACGGCGATTTCACGCCTACGCTCCCGGGTGATACCCGCATCCAAATTTACGCGCTGATCGTGACGCATTGAGGTCGCATAATCGATGGGACCTTCGGCGAGGGACCGCAGCATTTTAGATAGTCGTGATCGTTTTGTGACGCAAGACCTCAGGTTAGTGAGGGTGCTACGGCAAAGACTATGGAGTGGAGGAGTCCACGTGGTAGCGCGAGGACACGATGTGCACTATATCCCTTCTGTGTTTAGTGTGGGATTAATATACGTGATTTAGCCTAATTTACATGCATGGTAGATAGTGCACGTTGCATATGCATGTGAGTGTTTTGATTGTCCACTTTTGGACGAAATTTCTTTAAGGAGGGAGAACGTGAAGACCCACGAAATTCCAATTTCTCGAAAAATGCAGAAAATCGTAATTTCTGAAAAATTCCAAAATTTATTCTGTGACCGGATGGCTTAAACGGATTTCAATCGTTGAACTGCCTTTGCGAAATCTATCTACCACGTCGAATTTCCATCGATTCCGAGACATTCGTAGACTTACACCTTTTCGAGGCACAGTTTCGGGTGCCGAAAACGACTTGAGATGTGACAAAAGTCACATATAACATGTACACATGTTATACATGTTGCATGAGTAGAGAGATGATGGAAATGGACGGTCGGGATAGTGCCAAATGTCGAAAATCCAAGCTAAGGGACAAAATGGGCATTATTAAATTTGATTAAATGAGAATAGGACAAAAAAGGCATAGTGTCATCTCTTTGATTCAAAAAGGCCAAAAAACGTGAAAAGGGGGAGAAGGATGCAGTGAGTGGGTTTTTGTGTTTTCTTTTAGAGAGAGAGAGACTTCTCTTTAAATCTCCTAAGAAATCCACCGGGTCGAATTTCTGACAAGCAGCGAAAGTTCTCGTCTACGGCTACTATACCTCTACTGGCTCCGCTTTAGGGAGTTTACTAAACTCCGAGAGGTAGGATTTATCCTCATTTGGGTTTTACACTTTATTTAAGTGTTTTATAATGTTTCGTCGCTTGAGGCCTTGAACTGGTCAAGCCGATCGATCCCAAACTTCTGACCGAATCATAGAAATTTTTTAGCTACTGGACGGTCCACAGACCGGTGTGGACGCGGAGGGGTCAAGCTGGGTATTTACTTTACAAATTTATGCTATAAATCATGTGTTGGTTTGCATAAGGGCCTAAATGGCCGTGAAATTCGTTCACAAAGTGAACCGATGATTGCGATTTGCCGAATGAAGAATCCCCAGGGTTTCACCGCTCATAGGAATAGTGTTCATAAAATATTTTCGCGGAAATAATGCGGTTTCGGGTCGAGTAATTCAAGTTGAATTGCTCGTGTTTGATAATTAGCCCATGAGCTAATTTTTGTGTACGAATTGTGAAATTACATGACATGTTTTAGTGATTTAAATTATGTGAATATATGCATTATTATATATTTATATGTGTTATATAATTGTATTGAACCGGCATCATTCATTCCATATAATCGGGCACCCTAGAACAATAGGAGTGAGTGCATGAGGTGATTCTTGAGAGAATGGTTTCGGAGGGTTGACTAAATAATAATAATTATCGGATGGTAGTCCATATAAAATATCAATCGTTAGAGTCGGCCCAATTGATATACATCGAGGGTAAAGTCCACTAAATATAACATCTAGCTCTGGCCCAATACTTATATCAGAGGGTTATCCATAAATAAAAAACAAACATCTTTGTTGAAAATAAGGTTTCTCATACGTGGCTTAGGCAAGTGTGAGGGAGTCGGTGAGGACTCGGGATATGAGTTAATCATATAGACATTCAAGTAGGATCACGCATTTACTTGAATGTATACTTACTGAACATCAGATATGCACTAGGAGAGTAGCCCAATTAGGGTCGATTCCACTACTACATTAGCTCACCCTGTCGAGGGATATTATTTTCAGGTACAGGAGCGCACGAGGAGACGCCATCATAGAGGCCGCTTTAGAAGAAAGTCGGGTTATGACTTTGGTTTTATTATGCGTAGACATGTATTAAAATTCTAAAATTTTGATATATGTTTGTATAAAAGTGAATTTATCAACTTCCTCAACCATGATATGTATTTACAGGATATATTATTGAGCGATGATGCAGCCCAAGCGCCATTATTTACTCTCATTTGGACCCTATGTGGTCGTTTGGATGTGTTGGGATAGGTTATGTACTAAGGGTAGAGCCCCGCATTGTAGCCGGGCACTCCCTCGCCCGATTTTCTTCATGAGAGACGCCGTCACCCACATTCACGAGTGTTTCCACGGGTTGACGGGTAGTCAATGGACCCCCAGGATTTGGGGTGTCACAAGTTAAATCTTTGATATTAAAAAAAAAAAGGGCATAAGAAAGTAAGGAAAACCCTTAGTAGGACTATCTTACAATCAATCAACCAATCCTTAAACACTATTTTATCCAAAATAGATAAATTCATAATAAAAATATATATATATATATATATATATATATATATATATATATATATATATATATATATATATATATATATATATATATATATATATATATATAGCTGAAATAGAAAATGCTCTAGACCAAATACACTAACAAATTCTCAGAAACCTGTGTAAATTTGAAATTTTCGAAAAATAGCAAACGGTAATCGCGCACAGATACGCTGCATACTTGAAAATTTTCTAGATCTCGGATGACTAAACGAACTTCACCGTTGGATTCGTCTCACGAAATCTAGTTACCAAGAAAAAAAATTTTGAATTCCGAGATAGTCAGATTTTTTACGATTTTTTGGGCAACGGCATCTAATGGACCCCAAAAACAGGATTTTTGAGAAAAGTCTGGAAGGTGGAAAATAAATTAAGTTCATTTAAAAATAATTTGAACTTAAACCGTGACGAAATAAATTGTTTCAGGACATAAACGGACCCGGACCAACCGTGGACTCGCGGCATGATGTGGGCCAAGCATTTAAGTTGTGGATAAGGTTAGATAAAAGGGATTTTGGGGGGAAAATGTCACATTTTTTTATTGTTTGGCCATAGAGAGGAAAAAGGGAGAGAAAAGAGATAACTCCAAGCTTCTCTCTCTCTTCGATCTACGGAGTTCCGTCGGTCGGAATTTCATCGAGCCAAAAGTGAAAGTTCATCTACTCGACGAGGGCTATGCGTAGGTACCAAAAATGAGGGATTTCACCAAAGATCCAAAGGAGGAAATTTCGGGAAATCAAATTTTCGGGATTAAGAGGTGTTCTTAAGACCTCCTTTGGTTCTACTATGCTCCAAGAGGTAGGGATTCTTCCTACTTTTTGTGGATTAAAAATCTCCTTAGGGGCTGCTTGGACTGATTATCCGGTTTTATAGTTCCTTAAGGGTTGTTTGGGTTGAAAAATCAAGTTTTATGGCTCCTTAGGGGTTGTTTGGACTAATATTTGGTTTTATAGTCCCTTAAGGGTCAAGCCAAGAAGAATCGGGCTTATGGCTCCTCTTAGGGCTGGTTTTGGTTAAAAATCGTGTTTTATGGCTCCTTAGGGGTTGTTTGGACTAATAATCCGGTTTTATAATTTCTTAGGGGTTGTTTAGGTTGAAAAATCAGGTTTTTATGGCTCCTTAGGGGCTGTTTGGATTGAAAATTTTGGTTTATGGCCTTTAGGGGTTGTTTGGATTGAAAATATGATTTTATGGTAGTTTAAAGGCTTGATTAGGCCTACAGGGGTTGCTCGGGGAGTCGCTTAAGGGCTATTTTGTGGTTGTTTTATGGGCATATTATACTTGGCAATAACAAATTTCGGTGTTAAGGGTGTTATTGCTTGAATTCTTTAGTAATGACATGCTTGATTGTTGTTGTTGATAAAATGTTTATATATATGTGTTCTAATATATTGACATTTTGGGATGAAGGTCCATGATACATGGTAAAATGTATGGTTTATATTGTCCATATGACATTCATTACTTATGTGGCATGATATTAACATGCAATGGCACATTGCATTGCATATGCACGGGAACATCGCATTTCATGAGTGTGAGTGCATGGTTGAAATCCAACACCTCATTTAGTGTTTGATGGTGGGCTTAATACTGTTGGACAAAGTCCAACAAAGTCGCATTGTTGAACGAAATGGTAAAAACTCGCGGCGTAATAAATAGTAGCGGCGTAGATACTCCTCGAGTGAAAGACCCGAATCCAGTTAATACTCCAATCCGTGAAAGTCCAAAAGTGTCGAAAGCTGCAAAGCCCGGCAGCGGGGGACCTTGAAAATTCCCGCCCACAAAAGACACACAGTTTTGAGAAATAAAATGATCATTCGAGGTTTAACATCCAAAATCTTTGATTTGTAAACAAATGATTTTGGTTTCAAAATATCACTGGATGTAATCCATCAATGACGATATCACACATGGGCATCGTGATAAGATGGTAGGAGTCAAGAAAGACTCGTGCATGATGGGAGCTCATGAAAGACTTAGGTATGGTGCATGAGTGTCTCATCTCATTTACAAACATTAATGTGCATTTCAACACAGGATTGCATATTCTGTTAATTTGGTGAGAATCTGTAAAAAGCAAGATCGATGCAAATTTAATAAGAGTAGCTTGAGGAATTATTTTATCATGGTTCAATCTTGATACTTTGAAAACATTTACTGCTGGACTTGCGCCGTGGACTGTTCTCAACTGGGCCATATGGGAAGAAAGCCAACGTGTGGCTTTTATAATTACTTTTGTAATTATTTTTGGCATGTACAAATATGTAAAGAGTAATTGAACTCATATGGAATATTTTTAATATAGTCTTACATATTTTTATATGAATGTGGATAAATGGGCTCGATGTGTGGCGCACCTATGCCCTTTTATAACAATTTAACTATAGATTTGATAAAACAAAATATATAATCCTTAATTTAAATAGGGCCCATAATTGCTCTTGAATAACGCATTTATACAAATTAGCATTTCATGCCTTTTCAAATACAATTACAAAATATTTATGGAGTTCACCCTGGTTGTCCACAATATGTAAAATACATTTCCATACTTTCAAAAATATATATAAAAAAAAATGTGATCTTCTTATGAAGACTCTTACATCTTTGAGTTCAATGCAAAATAATTACAAAATATTATGAATGAAATGATATGAATGAGACGGAGCATTTACTTATACTCCGCTTTGTTTGACGGTGACTCTACGCCCGACGATCTTCGGTCCTACCACTTTCTACTCGATACCTACGCAATGAGAAAAACAACGCACTAAGCATTTTCATGCTTAGTAGTTCTATATAATACTCTCTTCCATTTCAATTTAAATCAAGTCATGCATTTTTCTAAAACAATTCCTTTTTACCCTTTTTGAATAATCAATGCAATACAATACATATATTCATTTCATATACATTCATTTACAGTTTATTGATAATTCCAAATATGCACTTTCATATGCAATAAATCATTCAAAACACAAATCATGCATTTCACAATTTTCTTTTCATTGGTCTTTAAGTGAATTTAAACTTATGCTTTCGGTGCACAGAGACTTAATCACCTAATAATCCCTACTGGTCAGCAGCTCAGTATATAAAAAAAAAAAAAAAGCTTAATGGACACAAGATGTCCCCGCTAGGCCGACTAGTTATTAAAAATCATTTCGTGAACACCACCACCGTCCCGCCGCCTACGGATCGGAGTGACATCATTACGCTCGCACAAGATGCTTAATTGACCATTATTAGTATATCAATTTATCCTTAACTCGAATTTAATCTGCTAACATTCTATTAAGGCCAAAATCATTCATAGCCAAATACAATATAGTATATACATCTATATAATAATTCATTTTCACACTATGCAATTTTCATATGTAAAACATTTCAAAATTAATTGCCTCAAATCAATTAAAACACTTCAATATGCAATTTATTGAAAATCATTTCAATAATAGAACAATGATCGTAAGACTTGAAATAAGAAGATATTTGACGGAGAACAAACTCCAAAATGGAAACAAAAGAGAGAGTCGAAGAAGAAACCAAAAAGCTTATTGTATTTTGATTCCAATCCTTAGAATCTAGACCAATTCAGGCTTTCCTCCTCGTCAACCCCTATTCCAATACAATTAACAATCATATTATTAGTCGAGTATTCTAGGAGTTCTATTCAAGTTTACTTTCAATCGACTCCCCTTTCTATACATTCTTCCTTTCTTTGAAAACTTAACATTTTTAGGCATTGTTATGCCTCATTTTTAATCCTATTTGTGGGTTAAGCGGAACGTCCATCATTCACTTACACTTGTGATTTGGAAAGGAAAACTCAACTTAAACACTAACACAAATTCAAGTAATTAATATACTTGGTGCTACAATCAAATTTTAGCAAAGATGTGAGAACCAATTACATAAATGACATATAGATTTCTATATTCAAAGAGCTTTTCAGAGTCCAAGAACGCGGACCTGGAGTCCTTGACAAAAAATATGCTCATCATTTGGTACACCAAAACGCAAGTTTCACATAATTTCTATAAAGATTGTTAGTACTGCACTGCAAATTTTTCTATGTTATAAAATTTCACACTCCAAAAATTTCATGGTGTTTATAAAACCTTTTACATTTTCCATGCTTTTCATTTTTCTATGTTAAATCACCTGAAACGTCTATTTAAATGTTCGTACTTAATCCATTTCAGTTGTCATAATAGAACACACACGTGAGTCCTACGCTAACAGAGCTGATAATGAACCCAATCATTTTGCTCAAAACAGATACCAAACAGTAAGAAAATCAATAGGGTTTATTCTAGGGTTTCATTATATATTCATTTCTACTCAACATAACTAGATTTTTATATTAGATCAGATTCACTCATCTGTAAGAAGAAACTGGAACCTTGGGTTTATGAGTTTGACCAGTCAACTTTCTCTCCCTTAACCAAACAAAACCATTTAATCAATAAAACACATTTTTGAAATCAATCAATATAACCTGTAAAACTATATTATAAACTCAATAAAAAATATCTTATATCTAAAATGGTTTTTTACCAACTAAATCACAATTACCAAAAAGGTTAGGCTTGAATTACCTCAAAACCTTTGATTTTGCCAATATAGCTTCCTCCCTTCTTGATCACTTTTTATTCACCCTGAAGCCAAATCACCCATCAACCTCTCTCAATTTCAACAACTAATGTCAGCCTCTCTTCTCTTTCTCTCTTTTATCACAACAGAGCGTTAGTCTCTCAACACCACACATTTGTCTAATACCCCTATTCTTTCTGATATATCTGGTTTGGCTTAGCCCACTATTCCTCAGTTTCTCATTTTTCTCATTTTTCATTTAACTCTTCATTCATCTCATTTTCACTTCATTTTTACTTACACTACTACTCATTACTAAATATTTATTCCTACTTACACTTTGAAGTCCTCATTCATTTCTTACCAAACTACTTCTAAGTTCCTTTAGTACTTCCGGATTTATCATTTCTTGTGTTTCTTCAGCTTCATTGAAGCCGCAAAAATGAGGACTTAATTGGTTTTACACCTCAACATGCTATAAAACCTGTTAGATATTTTTCTGTGCTCACATACAATAAAAACATTTTATCATAAGCCTGGACACAAGATGTCATTACGTTATATCGTGCCCTGACTTGAAACGTCGTAGCTACGTGACAGTCACCATTGTGAGTTCCTCACAAAATGAACACTTCTATTTCCGATCTTGATTAACATAGATCCCATTGAACGGACACCATGGCACTGAGCACACAATGTCCACAAAGCTCTAGTACCACAAGATCATAACTAACTGACTTTATGTTTTTCAAAGAATAATGAGATCATATACGATTTAAAAGATGCATCAACATTATTGTCAAAATTAAAATAAAACGATAAATGTTTACTTAAGATATGGTGCTGAATTCAGAATATCTAAATATTAAATAATAGTTAAATGATTCATATATACAAAATACTTAATAAAAGTGTTGTATATATTATAAAAAAATGAATAAATTATCTATATTTATTGCACAAATATTTGCAAATAAAAAGTATATATATTATGCATGTCTATATATTTTTAAACAACACGGTATTTTCTGCCATTTATGAAAATTATAAAAAAATCAATCTTTCTTTCGAATTCCTGGAGAAGTAGTTACTGGTCTAGAGTATTCCAAATCTTTATGGCTACCAAATATATTTATAATTTATATTTTCACTGTTGCCATATATTAACTATTCTTTAATCTTTACCACCGCATGATATTAATAGTGTTGTCTGAAATGCCTCTAGGGCTGTTTCTATTCAGGCCATATTTTTATTAAGGAATTTGATCTTATTTTGATTAAGAGTACCTAAGGACAATATCATTGTAAGATAGTCCCACTAAGGTTTTCCTTACTTTCTTATATTCTTTTTCTTTTCTTTTATATCAGATCTAATCAATATCTCTTATAAAAATATAAATGATATTCTCCTAATGTTAAGTAAGCCTATTGAAAAGTCATAACTTGACTGTGGAAAATTAGCAACATATCATGATATGGAAACCATTATTTATGTAATTATGAGCGCTTTAGATTCACAAATAAAATTAATTTTAGATATAAATACAGAGAAAATAATTCAAAATACTAACATAAGATTTGTGGAACTCCCTTCCAAAATGTTGACTATTTAAAAAGTCTAAAAAAACTAAACAACAACATGATGAACATGGAATACAAATCTTAAATGCAACTTCATTTTATAAAACATATGACCTATAAAGTTAAGTTCAATAGACTAAAGAATCTTTAACAAAGGAGGGAGGATAATTGGTTTTCAAAACCTTTCAGATAACAAATAACAAATTCATCTTTATTATTAATAAATCTGATATACAAAGAGAGAATGATAGAGAAAGCAAACCCGTGATTATATGGTTCACACTTCCTTACAGCATGCCCACTTCTTCCAACCCCAACGCAGGAAACCCACTTCAGGTTTCAAGTCTGATTCTATTTCTCATCATGAAATATATTCAACGGGCAATTCTCTTCATCTTTCTTTGTTACACACTTTGAAGTTTCTAAGCCCATCCTAGTTTCATTCACTGGATTTATATTCAATTGGCACCTTCTGTTATATTATTGGCATCAAGCTCCATCCCAGCTTTTACACTTTTGGATTATATTCTTCAATGGATGTTTCAAATATCCTGAAGTTACTGTCTAATCCTGAAGTTAATATATTATAGATTTACCCAATGGTTTTTCCACAATTCCTTCGGTTTCTACATGACGAAGCTTTCTACTAATACAATGAGACACTTCTCAAGTCTTCAAGATATTTCCAACAATCCGTTCTTCTGATTCAAATTCATTACGTGTCGGGTGTTACACCTACAATATGTCATGTAATGAATGAATGCACTAAGAATCCCACTTTGAGAATTGATTACAAAGAGAAATGATGGTTGATATGGATATACGATAAGTCTCTTGATTATTTAGTCATCCCCCACACTCTATTTATAGAGTGGGAACTCGAAGCACATTGCCACTCAACCGGGCCGACCATCAGATACTAGTCGTCAGATATAGAATATTACCGCTTTATAGCCATTGAATTTTACTGTCTGAACTACCATCGCTTCGCATGAACCGGTCTACTATTTCACATGTGCACTTCAAGTCACTATTTGCTAGCCATCAAATATGATCGTTGCAATACAACCTAAGGACCGCTTCACACAATCAATCGGACAGCTTCCTCTTGTGGATTTTTTGGATGAGCACGTGATCCAACCTGCATGAGTTCACACCTCTTTCCGATTTACAACCGGCCGACACAAACCGAAACGATCGATCCATCCAGATACCACAACCAGATGACCAATCGATTGATCTCTCAAAGGGGCGCACTCCAACCGCAGACGCTGAGGCGGGAGGCTCACCGGCTGAGACAGTAGCTCAACCTGGCTAGTTCTTTTAAATGTTTCAAATTCTTATGTTTTACCGCTTCCAAACACCGCGTAAACCTTAGATAAACATTGAATCTCATTTTAAGATTATAAAGACTAAGATTTTATGCTTAAACTCATGTTTTCAAAAGATATGCAATTTTGGATTTAAAAACCGAGTTTATGAGTGATGCATGATTAATGATGATATCCTAAAGTACACCAATGCATTCACCTTATATAGATTCCTAAGCTATCAAAATCTTCATTTGATACTTGAGCTTGAAATCTTGGTTACTTGTCATCTTGGTTCTTTGATTTGAGTGAACTTCGCTTCCAAGCGCTTGATAAACTTCATCATTATCATCTTTAACTTGTATTATCCTCATTTGATGCTTGATTAACTTCAACCTATCACTCAACTCAACTTTAACCATTAGTAACCAATAATATTGGTTTGTTATTATCAAAACCTCAACTAGAGGTACCCTTGAGCTAACATTCTCCTCTTTTTCTTATAATGACAAACCTTGGTTATCTAGGAAGAGTAAATCTCCCCCTCAAACCAATAGTCTAAAAATAATTGCATAATATAAATTTTAACCAATTCAAAACATATGCAATTTGCATTCATCACATAAGACAAGCATCAAGGAATGATTTAAATGTGGCATTCTCTTTTAGCACTAGATGCAAATCTTTCTCCCCATTGATAAATATCATTTTCTTTTTAGCACATACCTCCTAAATACATATTTTTCTCCCCCTTTGGCAACATAAAAAAGAAACATAGGGCTTTAGACATAAAGGTATCTCCCCCTTTGAAAATACATTTAAGTAAGGGTTAAGAAGTTTAGAGTTTAAGCAAAACATTTTTCAAGCAATATTGATAATCAAGTTATGTAAACATGAATTATGAATAATATCATTAAAGCACACATTGAAATCATGAAATCATAGACATGTGTGTATATATATATATATATCTCATAACTAATATCTACAAGATTTTTAATTGTAAATACATGTATGTCAATTTTCTAGGCATACTATACCTCTAAATAAAAAATTCTCCCCCTTTGGCAACATAAAAAAGAAATAACAGGGGGTGCACCAAAAACAAATGAAAAGATGCGAGCCTAAGGTGCTGGAGGAGGGAACACCGAACGAAGATGGTCCATCATCTCATGCTAAGACTCTAGAATCTGAGTGAAGTGCTCATCCTGATAATCCAATCAAGTCTCAAAATCATCTAAGCGTGTCTCGAGAGACATAAACTAACGATCATGGATGTTCATCATCTCAAAGTGATGATGATGGAGGGAACTGATCTGAGTGCTATGCATATCCAAGCTCTCATCAAATGATCCATGCAAGCTAGTAGTATCATCTCTCATGTCATGAATGTCCATGCGCAAAGCATGAAGAAGTTGCAGGTGAGTGATGTCAGGATGGAAATGAGTGCATCAGTTGAGCTGCTCAAAATGTGGTGAAATATATTTGGATGGTGTTTGAGATCAATAGTGGCTTTGTGGATGGCATGATCTTGAGTCTGTGAGGATGAATCATCTATCGTTTGAGCCGGATGGATCAGCCTCAGTCTCCATACCCCAGATCTCATCCTTCTCCTGTTGAGCCGCAAGCTATGCTTTTGGAGTAGGAATCCCCATGCGGCTAAGAGTGGAGACAGCAATTGTGTCATAGTACCTCGACTCCTGTCTGTCTATCTGATTAGTGAGATTAAGGCCATGAAAGCTGAAGAGACGGGTGAAGAGACGATCGTATGGTAGAACCTGACCAGCCACACTATGACTGGAGATCATGTGTTTGATCATCAGGTGTTCGAGATCGACTGGGTGCTGGACTAGAACGGAGCCTAGTAGAAAGGCATCGAGGTAAGATACCTCGTTCCAGTGACCACCACGAGGAAGGATGCATCGGCCCATAATCTAATGTAAGAGATGCGTCTCGTGAGTAAGGTTAGTTGGCCTGTAGTCGGCCAACACCACAGGTAGTGGAGCCTGTAAGACACTGGACTACTGCTGCAGGCTCAAAGCCGTCAACCTAAGGCCAAGTCTTTGACTTGAAGATGCAGGCATAGGTGTTGGGGATGGAAAGAAAATGGCATAGCTCAGAAGTCCCGATAACAAACTCGACTCCCCAAAGCATGCTGGTGATGCACGAACCCGAGATACTTGCACAGGCGAAGAAGACCTGAATCATGGTGAGGAACACAAGCTCATGAAGAGTCACGAGTGGGAGCCACCCCATCGTGGAAAAGAGGGCCTCAATGCAGAATCCCTCAAGTGAAGAGAAGTCGATATCTCGGCCTATAATAACCTTTCATTGGCGAAAGTCTGAACAATATTGCTCATGCTCAACGGGTGATCCAAATAAACTCATATCAATGCGCACCCTCTGATGCCCCTCGCAGACATGGGCGGACTCTGTCGTAACCTCGGGCTCTATGGAATGTTTGCTCCGAGCTTGTGCGGATGTAGATTTATGTCTGGGTGCCATAGCGAGTATAATCTGAAATAACAGGCCTAGGTCAATGACTAATAAAGTAAGCCTAAGAGACATTCGAAGAGGAGACCCGAAGAGAAATCCGAACTCTAGACACGAACTAGACACTAAAACGGATAAAACCAATTTGGAATTGTCAATGTGAACCAACTGCCCATAAAGTAGGTATAAAGTTTCAATCTAAAATGAGATTATAAATGATATTTAACCTGACATAACAAGCCTGGATTTTCAGGAGACCAACACAGATAGCAAGATCACTGCAAAAATACAGGATTTTCAAAACAGGGCAAGAGGCTAAACCCTTTAATTTCAAAACAAGGATGTCCCAAACGCAGTCCATCCCTACAACAGAGGCCCGAAACAGGATATAGACCCGGGACCCAAAACCAGCCTGACAATTGTTTCTGAACGAAGCCGAAACTGAATCTAACAGTTGCTAACAAGCTCCTAATTGCTGAGCTGAATATCTATTACCCCAAAATATTTCTAATTTGAGCCTAAACATACCAATACCAAAACGTGGTCCAAACTGAGCCCAAACTGAAATTACCAGTGGCCCACAATTGTAATTAACATCTATACCAACATTGTGCAAAGGACATTGCCAGGACAAGATAGTGATGAGTCTAAAACTCATCTATTTTTTAGCCAATTTTTCAAGTATATTTCAGGCTTAAAAGTCTTATTTAATGTTAAATTATGAAATTTTTACCCAGATTTATGTTTTGTAGAAATTTGAAGAAAAAAAGCAGAAAAGCAGCAAAAACATAAAAAAATAGAAGAAAGGCAGCAATGTTGCGACACCAGAAGAACAATGTCGCTACATCGTATGGAGATACATAGATCAGAATTCTGCAATGTCGCGACATCGCCACGACATAGGCTGCAACATCACTCAAGACTACATAACTCAAATTCAATGTTGCAACATTAGAAGAAAGAATTATTCCAATGTTGAAACATCAACTCCAATAATCGCTGACATCAATGAAACAATCAGGGCTGTGGTGCAGTCAATAGCGACATAGGTTGATCTACAATACTACATCTTAAATGTCGCGACATCATCGTGACATTGCCACGACATTGGCTGAAGTAGGAAAAGCATAAATTACCAATGTCGCGACATTGCCACAACATCGACAGCGACATCAACCAAGGCTTGAACATTGGAGAACTAAACTTGCAATGTCGCGACATCGGATCAGTGATGTCGCGACATCGGATCAAAGCAGCCAATGTGGTGACATCAACTCGATGTCGCGACATCATCGCAGCAATGTCACGACATCAACTACGACATTGATAAAGGGCCTCAGAACATCAAGTGTTCAATGTCACAACATCAACTGAAACACTCAGAAGGGAAGATGCAATGTCGGGACATCGGATCAGCAATGTCGCGACATCGGATCATCAATGTCACGACATCAAATCAAAGCAATCAAGGTGAAACTTAACGGACCAATATCACGACATCAAGTTAGCAATGTCGCATCATCAACTGAAATAATCAGAACTACATATCCAATGTCCCGACATTAACACGACATCAAAATTCAGTCACATCGACTCAATGTCGAGACACCATATTTAACCCACAACATAGCAGTTTCGATGTCGCGACCGCCCGCGACTTGTCCAGTATTAGGGCGGATTTTTCTTATAGGCTTTTGAGCGTAATTGTCGTCTTGCTTTAGGGCCCCGGACTGAGCCTATAAATAAAGAAACTCACGGGAGTAATCTGAAGGTTCAGCGGCACGATCGAGTTTTGTGATTTTGGAAGAAGTAAGTCTCATTGTATATAATTTTTCTTTTATTTTCTTTCACGTTTAGTTTTGTTTCTAGATTTATTTTCTTTCTTTTAGGATTAAAATATGTCGAGCTGATTCAGAGCTAGTTTGATTGTAAATCAAGCTTCAATTTTTGTCTGAACTTCAATGGAATTTAGAATTTTTTAAGATTTATTTTCTTAGTTTGATTACAATTTCAATGAATTTGTTTGATGTTAGTCATTGGCTAAATTTATAATCCCGGTAATGGAAAGCTAAGCTCCCTCTGGGAAGAATCTTTTGTTGGGATTATGGTTTGCAGTGTTTTAATGTTGGTTTGGGTACGAAAAATGGAGTGATTTAACTAGTATTACTCTTACATTGAACTGTTCTGAATATCAATGTTTGGTACCCAGAAAGAGTTGTATTATTGCTTTGATTTCCAAGATTCCCTCTAAGTGACACAGAGATGGACTACCTGAGAGCAAAGAGCAGTCACTATCTGTGTAGATTAAAATTGTCTAAGAAAACACATATTTTAAGAGATGAAATCACCATCTAACAGTGTAAAACTCGTTCTCATATGAGAACGAGCTTTTTATAGTTGAACCATTTTATATTTCCTAATAATATAACTTCATTATTATCACTAAATTATTCCGAATAAGTGGTAGCTAAGCTGATAGCATCACTTTTCAAATTAGTCTAGTCTGGGGGGGAGGGATTTCATTCCCTCTATCTTCCAAAGTATTTTGCAAATTTTGTTCCTCCTGGCTCAGCTTGTTGATCGGTCAATAGGCTCATTAGCCCGACCTAAACTGGGCCTCATGCCTACAGCCTGGATCAACCTTACATTTATGATAAGTTTTTCAAGTTTCAACTACATATATCTGTCTCCCATACACTTAAAATTATGTCTTTAAAATATCCACAATATCTAGTATCCAAAATATAGTGCCTGATAGGTGATGGTTGAAATATAATAAATGTGATTCTACAACATTAATAACTGCAATGATTGAAATATAAAAAAAAAATGTGATTCTATAACATTAACTGCAAAATATTTATTTCCATCAGATAAATACTTTTCACCTAATCAAATGATAAAAATAAGTAAATAAAAATCGACAAGAGTGGGAGTATCATCTTTCAGCTCCCCTAACAGCAAAAAGCATAAAAAATATTCACATTCAATTCAGCATCTTCCCCTCTGAAAGCAAATACATTTTTATTTTTACATGAGACAAGCTAATTCTCACTTATAATACAAAAGGCAAACACCCAAACCCTTCCAAGTATCTATTCACATACTCTATAAAGAAACCACACTTTTCAATCGCCTCTCATGACTAGCAAGTTTCCAGTACTAGATTTGCTACAAGATATTCTTGAAAATAATGTATAAATCATACTAGTCACCAGCAGGAATGTCGTGAAATGGGGTTCATACCTTTTGTCTTAAAGATGGAAATTTATCGAAATGAAATCAGGCAAAGTAGTAGTTCAACATAGGCAAAATAATAGATTTTGGCACAATAATTTGAAGCTGAACGCTGAAATCTGCAATATATACCAACAACAGGTTACTCCTAAAAAAAAGTCAAGTAAACAATCTGATTTATCTAAATATAAAGCACTGACCCTTTGGGAGGATTACATACTGAAAACTTCAAGCTGAGGGAAGGATATTCAAGGCGGCTCATGAGGGATGGCATCACTTCCTGCTGTTCAAACAAATGTATTCATTCCTCACTTTTCTAAGGACTTTCCATGGACCTGGATAGCACCTATGAGAAAAAAAAATATTCATGTTGTTAGATGAATGGATTGAAGTGTGAATAAGCAACAAGAATATAGCCACCAGTCTATTGTGAAGCACCCAGAAAACAAGAAAATATTTATCAGCTATAATATTGACTAACACAGGTTAGAGGAGTCAGAGAATAATCAACATGAAAACCTGAAAAGAGTTCCTCCTTTGCGCCCTTTGAAATTGTGAATGTAGTAAACAGTCTCCATCTTAGGAAGCAAGCTCTTGGTAAGAGTGGCCAACTTTGGATAGAAGAATGGTGGATAATCTTAATTCATATCAAGGACAACTATGGTCTGAGAGGCCATGAAAGGCACTGATTCTTTGAAGATCCTACATCCACTTGTTCCTCTTACAACTTTTGACCAGAAGCGACAACAGAGAACTTAGTTGAATCTTATTCAGGATGATCACATTGGAAGCCAACCATAATCTATATACCTAACCTGTCTAATGCTCTCTCTCTCTCTCTTCAATCAGGAAAGTATTTTAACATAAAATAATCCGCTTTCCACCGCTTTTAGAGTTAGAAGGAGCCAATCAATAGCTTCTTTCAAAAGGATGGAATCCCAGGATTAATTTTGTTAACACTGGTATAATAGGTGGGTCATTCTGGAACTTCAATCCATATGACTGAGTCAATGTAAATTCAATCCATATGACAGACTCTGAATGTAATCCCCCATTTATTACTATTACTAAACAAAGGATACAACCAGATCTTATCCGATCAAGTTCTCCATTGAATATAATCAGTTTCCGATCAGTGTTCACCACAGCTTCATTGTAAAGCTCTTCCACGACAAGCATTTCTGTATTGAAAAATAAAATTACCAGTGGGATTAAATTATGGAGTGGGTATCAACTGGAAGATTTGGAGTTGAAAACTACCATTGACATTAAAATATGGATATGCGACAAGGAAGAGTTCATCTTCTGGCTTCACCCGATCTGCCATTTTGACTTTTGAGACAAAACCAAAATCCTCAAACAAAGATGCTTTGTCGATAATCAGCAAGTAGCTCCTCCAAAAGCAGATTGTCTTGCAAATTTAACTTCATTGGCCTCAGGAAAAAACTGAAAAAAAAATTTATGTTTAATTAATAGGACAAAAGTGAAAAATTAAAATGAGAGAGACTGATGAAATCAATAATAATAATGAAATCAGCAGTATATAATAGGCATAATACAATCTTAAGCAAGGCTGTGACATTCATGCAACTAAGCAAGGTAGCATTCACATCATACAATGAGGCCAAAAGATGAGACACATGAGGCTGTTTGGTTCTGTTTTGAAAATTGTTCTTGAAGCAGTGTTTGAAAACATAGAATAACATTTTGGTGTTCTCTGAAATTCTTATTACTGTGATTTAGTGTTTTCTGTGTTTTTCTGAATAGGAAAAAATTGGGAACCAGACGTGTTCTCTCTGTTTTCCTTGTTCTTCTTGTTTTTGTGAATAAAAAACAGTTTTCAAAAACATGAACCAAACAGGCCCTAAGTTTCTTTGGAACCAGCTGATCACATCAAATTTTTGCCCCACCCCCTCCAAAAACTCCAGCTCAAATGACACTCACCTGCAATTCTAGCCCAAGATGCTTACTTCCCAAACAGAAAAGTAGCCTCCTTATAGGACACAAAGATCAAAAGTAATAAGACAACATAAGTAAATATGCATGTGTACCAAGAATACCAAAAATGCATCAACTACTCGGAAACTCCCATGAGTCATCCTTGCACAAAGGCATTGTGAATGTTACACAAATATGTGCTGTAGCAATACCTAAGTAAGTTAAAGGGATTTCCTCATATGTCATCCAGCAGTTTGTCTGCTAAGAGCAGCACAATGCAGTATTTGCACTCTATGTGAATACCTCATTTTTCAAGTCCACATTTTGGGTCAAATATTGTATGAATTTAACTTTTGGTTTGATTTTTAGGATTCAAAAACAAAAGGAAACCAGCATCAAATTTGTGCATGTATGAAAATTTCAGAATAAGTTACACTCTGTTGTTGTATTAAAGTTAAATCAAATAAATACATCTTAACATTTCACTTCCTTTTGATTTACTTTATCCAAGAATTTTCAATAAAAGATTTTATGTTTCATCAAATCAAGGCATGAAAATAAAAATTGAAAAAATGGTTTATAAACAAACTCGGCCACAGCTGTTGTATGTAGTAAACTGCTGCTCTTTCACATTCCAGGTATAAATAAATTTCCCTCAAAATTAGCATCCATAGAATATCTTAAGGATTTAAAATTAGCAAAACTAGATTAACCTCCTAAGTTTTTTTTTTTTTTTTTGACAGAACCTCATAAGTTATTTAAGACTGGTAAAAATGCATTGTTATGCATTTTAATTGGTTACTAAAATGTTCCTTGCAATTAGAAGTTATTTAATCAGGCCTTAAAGATTATAAGATTGAATACATATCTTTGGTAATAATGCTCCTAACCACGAGATTAACTTATTGAAAATACTAAGTAAATTCGTAAGATTATTAAACCTCTAATATCTAAAAAAGCCCCTACCGTATGTTAGGTATATTTTACAATCATTTATCTTTTATACTATGACTTGCATTTGTAGCTCCACACAACAGCTAACATGTTAACTAGACTGGCATGATCTACTGAGGTTTTTTAACCTAAATGCATCCCAAGGTGATCTTTCTCTCCATCTATTTTATTTTAAAATAAGAAAAACATGTATAATTGCACTACATACCTTGATCATATATTTCATAAGTATATCTAGTTATTTTTAGAACTTTAAAATATGCTAGGATCATCGTGACAGAATTATCAAAAAATTATAAATAAAAAATAGTTAAAAATTAAAAAGAAAAAAACCTGATTAATTTTAGAAAGGTGAAGACAAATTTATACCCTGGATAAATAAGCAAAACAAAGTATACATCCTATGTTTTGAGCATGCACCACAGGCATAGCCCCTCTTCAATCATATGCACCCTGGAAACAAACATTAGTATTGCTTCAAAACATGGAGCTTACTATTCTGGTCCTTATTGGCACCTCTGGATTATGAAAGATGTCACAAACTCACCCAGATTAACTGCATACTTCCTGTCATTTCTATGCCTCCTTCCATCTCCTGACATATATATATTACATTGTAAGATACACACGTGCTTCATAAGTAGAAGAACAATAGAATAGAGGAAGAAGAAGTAGAATCAAATCACAAAAAGAACCTGGTACAGATGCAAGTCCAGCAGTTGGAAATTCAATCTCCTGCAACATACACTTGTTAAGTCACAAACACAGTAACACTGGTAATTTTAGAGATTTTGACCTCTCCCATTATTCAGTAATATCCAATACTAACTCACCATCAACTGCTTTTTATCCTTCAAAGCCAATTCAGTTGCTTCTTTTGCCTGTTAATCATTACATATCCAAATTAATCTACATACAGTATAGCACTAAGTACTAACTACTAGGCACTAGCTACTAACAAATTACCAAAAAGCAAAAAACTATTTGGCATAAATATGGATACAATCTCCAAGAGTTAGAGAGCCCAAATTGAACTTCCCAGGGTTTCTACAATGGAGTCTTATCTTCCCATCAACAATGATTACTACTCAAGAAGAGCATGTTCTAAGAGTGATTACTGTGATTTATCAAGGTTTTAGCCTCTTCTGAGTAGTAACTACACCCAGATTGCCCAATTAGCATGTTAATAGTCCTAGCTTGTGAATATGATGATTTTCTGCAGGTTTGTAGTAGTTTTCATGGTTTTTGATGCAGCAAATAAGTCTATTATGGTGTTGAGTATGATTGGATATGAAAAGGAAGGCAAAGGAAGTAGAAAAATTGCAAAAGAGAGCAACAGGGTTTTGGCAAGCTATTTGCAAAATTTACAACCCTGTCTCAAAACAGACCAAAAAAGGAGCTTGTTGCTGTGGCTGCAGGAATGTTGCAAGCCATTTGCAATATTCGCAAACCATTTTCAAATCTGGAGAGAAAAGCTTCCCATTTGCAACACCCAAGAGATTTCACAAGCATCTTGCTAGATTTCAAGACCTAGTTGCATGTCAGATTTCACAACCCAGCAGCAAAATGGAACAGCAAGGTGCATTTGACTGCAGCACTACACCAGATTTTGGAGCGCACAAGTGAAATTTTGCAACACAGCTGTGAATTGCAACAATGATGCAACTTTTTTACTTTGCATCATTTTTTGGATTTTTGCTATTGTGATTCTGTAAGAGTCCTCTGGATTGTGTCATGTGAACTAGAAAGACCAAACTGCTTATGAGGATCTAAACCCCAAGCATGAGTGGCTAGATTTCATTTATGCTAGGGAATGATGTAATTAAAGGCAATATCTATGGAGAAGTGGGGATTTAAGCACGCTTTTGAGAGAAATTAGAGTTCAATTGATTGATTTACTAAAGATTTGAAATTATTCTCTTCAAATTGTCTTGAATGGCTATTACATGGTAAGTTTATTAGATCCATTAAATGCTTATTGCTAAATATTCGAGTGAGATCAATTAGTTATTATGTATGATCCTTTGGAAGATGATTTAAGATGAATTTGGTTAAATTGGTGGAATCAATCAATGGGGTTGAGTTACATATTCTCAAAATTTATTGGATCTTCACTCCAAATCTAAATTTGAAATCCTTATAGAAATGGATTTCTTTGATGAATTTTAGATCGACCTTGGTATTTCATGGATGTTGTTCTCCTAATGAACTCTAACACAGGAGTCGTTTTACATTGATTTTATCCCTTGTTTAGCTTTAATTTGATCTTCATAAATTAAATATAAAAATCATTTTCATTCTCATTATTATTTTCCACCTCAGTTTCATCTCTCCACTATCTCACTATTTCGCTTCCAAATCACTTGAATACCCATCCCGAGGATGATCATAAAAACCACTATACTAATAGTTTGTATTAGCAATTGCTTTTGAAAGGCATACAAGCTAAGTTTATAAATATTGCATTGATCATGAATGCCAAAAGGCTGTTAAAGAGAAGACACACAAGCAGAAAATGCAATCCATCAATTGCTCATGTTATGTGTAATTTATTAGTTTTATGTCAAGTTGGTTACATGTCTTTGATACAAGATTGTAGAATTAGAAATTAGTTAGGAAAAGGAAACATGTAGAGTTAGGAAACTTCATATTCTTTCCTATTTGATCCGGGATTGTCATGTATATAAATAGGTAGTTTGTGATCAATAATATAAACATTTTTTCCTTCAGTTATCTCTGATTACATGGTATCAGGGTCTAGGACTTGACTTTGTTCAGAAAAGGGGAAATTTTTGGGAAATTCTTTGAGCAAACTCTCACCGCCAAATAGACTAACCCCAGCGCAAACTTCCTTTCGACGACTCATCTCTCAAGACCCTCCCACCGAATGTTGTCAATCGATCTATCCACCGACGCTAATCTCCGGAAATGATATCCTCACTAATAAACCTCTAATTTATTTCACATTACTCTAGGACGAAGGCACCAACAACACTCCCAAGGCAAGCATGACTAGCACGTGAGAGAATATTCTTCAGTTAGTGGGTATTAATTGTTGTCTGGGTAGTGGGGTGTGGGTAGGAATTGAGTAGCGGTTGAAAGGAGAGTGTTGGACCTCTCGAATTGTTCCCTTTGTAATCTGAAATTCCATTTTTATTGTCTTTTGCTCATAACCCTATCATCTGGTATCAGAGCAATTGATTTTAGGGTATTATGGCGACAAAGAAAATAGAAGGACGAATCAAAACAATGGAGGAGCAGTTCTAGGGTTCATGGGGAAATGAAGGTTGTCAAAGGGGAGTTGCAAAAGTTGGGTCCTCTGGAAGTGAAGGTGGATTCTATGCTGGAGAAATTGTCGTTAATTGACAAGATGGAGAAGGTGTTACAGAGGTGGGAAAATTCCGAAAGGGCTTCTTCATTGGAAGAGAAAAAATATAAGAACATTCAAATTTCTAAAGACCTCGATCTGTTTAGCTAATAATGAACGGGAGTATATTCGTTAGTGGGACAACCCCTTCCTGAGAAGAATTGCGAATGGAGTCTAGGCTAGATGATATATCTAGACAGCCGAGGACAAGCAACGCAGATAAGGAAGCAAGAACAAGGGAAGGAAGCAGAGTCAAGATACTTGCCCAACATTTAGAGATGCCGATTTTCGAAGGATGGAACCCGGAGGGGTGGATCTTTCATATAGAACGATTTTTTCTAAACCATGGAATGACGGAGGATGAGAAGATAGCGCCAGCCTATAATCGGGCCTTGATGGTGAGGAATTTGCTTTGGTTTCAATGGGGGAAGAGCGGTCACCACCTATCTCTAAATAGTGGAGAGTTGAAAGTTCGTCTTCTAGATCGCTTCTGCCGCACCTAAGAAGGAACACCGTACGAGCAGTTCTTATCACTCTGGCAAGACGGCTCTGTTCGTTTCTAGCCTCAGTCCTCGAGGGCGTGCCAGAAAATGTGCAAGAGAGCCTACAATCGGGACAGCAGAGGATATTCTTAGGGGCCCAGACCATCGAACTCACATCCAACCCGCCTTCTCTCCCAAATACACAAGGTCAAACCTCTCCCATTCTTCCTTAGTTTGGTCCACCCATTTCAAACAAAGTCCTAAAATATGAATGGATTGAACCCAAACTTAAGCCCACGAAACCCAACTATAACCGAATTAGGACTCCCTTCAATCCCTAATCCTAATTCCATACTTTCTCCATCTACTCGGCCCTTCAACCAGAAACCCACCATCAACTACGTTTACTCCATCGATGCCAAGTCATAGCCAAAATAAAGAAAGGACTATGTTTTCTGTGATGCCAAGTTCTCTCCCGAGTCACCGGTTTGTCAGTGCGTCATGAGTGTTGTCGTCCGTGATGATTTTACCAAAAGAAATAAAGGAGCTAGTGGCGACGAATCCATAGAAAAGGTGGAAGAAAACAGCCTAAGTTATCCATCAACTCACAGGGTAGGTTATCTACCCAAAACCACTTAAGATTAAAGGGAAAATAGATCAACAAGAGGTAATCGCTATGATTGACTGTGGCGCTACCCATAATTTTATTTCTACTAAGGTGGTTCAGAAATTGGTTTGCCACTTGAAGCAAACTGGGTTACATGCTGATGGGCAATGTGGTTAGCAAATGAAAGGAGCCGACATCTGTAGAAGTGTCACCCTCACACTGTAGAATATTGAAAATGTAGAGTATTTCTTACCTCTTGAATTGGGAAGTGCAGATGTAATTTTGGGCATCCAATGGTCGAATCTCAGACGTCAACCGGAAGACCTTATCTATGAGACCTGGGCAAGAGGAGTTACGCTACTTCTCCAAGGCGACCTAACCTCGCCCTTCGCTTTCTCTTAAGGCGATGTGGAAGGCTCTTCGAGAATGTGGGGAAGGTGTCTTAATTGAGCTAGGCAACATTGAACTTTTGGATCAACCAACCGATTCCCTTGCATCAATTTCTTTAATGGCACTGATCAATTTCAACTTTATTCCAACCACCTCCGTATCGCCCCTTGGCGCCCCCGACCACGCGCCATCACCTTGTAGCCAGGCACTCCCCCCACTAGTGTGCGCCACTATCGCTACCCACAGATCCAGAAAACCGAAACTAAGCGCCTAGTTAAAGACATGTTAGTCGCAGGTATTATCCAACCTAGCTCAAGTCCTTTTTCGAGTCCGATGTTGCTAGTTAAAAAAAAAGATGGCGGGTGGTGTTTCTGTGTTGACTAATAAGGCCCTCAGCGTCACGCCCCTCGAGATAAGTTTCCCATCCCAATGATCGATCTAACCATCGGATGAACCCATGGTGCTCCATTTTTCCAAGTCGACCTTCGATATCATCAAATACGTGTGCGTCAAGGACACTTAAGATAGCCTTCCGAACCTGGGCGAAGGCCACTATGAATTTCTGGTTATGCCATTTGGCCTCACCAATGTTCCAGCTACCTTTCAATTCCCTTATGAATGAAGTCTTCAAGGAATGCCTCAGGAAATTTGTGTTGGTTTTCTTTGACAATATATTGATATACAGTCGTTCTACAAAAGAGCACCGGATCCATCTCCTTCATGTCCCGTAAATCGAGAATCAACCATTTGCTAATGTAAAATGCACCGGGCCAAACTAATCCGGGAATATCCGGGCCATATCATTTCGATCGTGGTGTGCAAACAGATGACAAAATTCGTGTGATTTAGATCAGTCTGTCCCTCTTCTCGTGAAAGATCTTCGTGGTTGTTCTCGATTGAACTGGCCATTATAGATCGCGAGGCCGACCATGGCACTATTGTTTCGTCCTCGATCAACTCCCTCGAGAAAGACAATTTCAAATGAGGACCTCAAGCTAATACAGCCTTCCAAGCACTCAAGATTGCCATGTCTCGCAACCCCACTCTAGCTCTGCCAAACTTCTCTCGGCCTTTCATAGTGGAAACAGACGCTTCAGGCATTGGCATAGGGGCAGTGCTTTTAGAGCATCTCAGCTTGGTATCCCCAAAATAAAGCTACTTTGAAATATATTAAATATTGTATTATCCCCATTTTAATAGCAGAACTTTTTAATCGCTCAATAATCTTATCTATTTTAGCTATCCATTTCAACTAACTTTCAATAATAAAATTTAAAATATTATTTAGTATGTCATGTCATCACCATATTGATGACATCACGTGTTGATGTGTTACGCCACATCATCAAAGTTTTAATTTTTTTTTAATAACAATCATATTTACAATGATCACGAAATTCAAAATTTTAAAATTTGAATTTTCAGGTAACTATTTGCAACGATCATAATTACTGAGCCTTGCACTTAAGCAAATGTTATTACGGTACTTGTACCATGATTACTACTATCTAAATTTGTTTGTCTATTAATAAAAAATTACATCTTTTTGATATTTCCATTTGGCGGCGTTGATAATATTCGAACTGCGATTGAGGCGTCATTTTGACTCATTACTCAAAGAGAAATACATTATTCGATCTTCCTTTTTTATTTGCTCCATTTTCATTTTCTCATTTTCTTGTAGTAGACATTGCTCCTCGTGTAGTAGACGTTGCTAGATTATTAATATTGAGAAAAAATAAAAAATATACATAATATATTATATATTATAATTAAATTTGTGTTCTAATTGTTTAAAGCAATTTCTCATAATTTGTTTTTATTTTTTAGTTCGTTTTTTCATATTTTTTCTTGTTTTGTACATTAATTTTCTGAAAATTTTCTATTTTTCAAAGTTGTTTGAAATTTTTAGATTATAATATTGAAAAAATAAAAATATACAATATATTATATATTATAACAATTAAATTTATGTTCTAATTGTTTCATAATTTCTCACCATTTGTTTTTTATTTTTCGATTTAATTTTTCGAATTATTTTCTTGTTTTGTACATTAATTTTCTGAAAATTTTCTATTTTCAAAAGTTGTTTGAAATTTTTTTGTTCTAATTGTTTCATAATTTGCTTTATATTTTAGGGAGAGAAATAGAGGGGTCATGGGAAAGAAATGAGGGGTCATGGGAAATAGATAGCCAAATAATGGTATGGAAAATAGATGTGTGAATGAGGTATGGGAAATGAATGGCCACGTGATCTCTTCAGGTGGATTTTAGGAAAAAGCTAGCTAAAATAGCTAAGAGGAGGGGTTTAGCTAGCCTCTTGGAGATGCTCTTCTGAGATCGAGGCAGCCTTAGCTTTCTCGGGTCGGGCTACCCGATGGAGGCTTAAATCAGTCTGAGCAGCGAGCTCATCGCGGTGGTTCGAGAAATACAAAAATGGCAACATTACCTCTTAGGCCGCAAATTTACTGTCCACACCAATCAGCGCAGTTTGAAATTCCTCTTGCTCTAGCGAATGGATTGTGACAACGAAAATGGCTATCAGGTGTGGGCTATGACTTTGAAATTGGCGGTATAAGTCGGGTTTTCGCAATGGAGTAGCCCGAGATGCCTTGTCGAGAATTCTGCTCGGAACATTGCTTCTAGCCCTCTCCTCTCCCCGAGTGTTACAGTATCGAGGCTTGACGAGTTGGCGGATCCTTCACTTTCTCAGATAGTAGAGGCATTATAAATGGGCCATCCTATAAAACTAGGGTATTCTTTGGTCCCGAGGCGATTATAATGCAGCAGTTAGTAGTCCAGCCACGATCCGGTCATTCCCCCATTCTATATGACTCTCATGGTAGTTCGATCGAGGGCCGTTCTGGGGTGTTAAAAACTCTCAAACTCGAGCAGGTTTGCAATGAAACAAATATTCAACACTCTCGAATGGCCTCCTCGACCCACTTTGCCCATCTTAGCACAAAATGGGAGGACCTTTCTTTGGATTTTATTAAAGGTCTACCAAAATCAGAGGGGTGGGACACCGTCTTGGTTGTTGTGGACCGTTTGAGCAAATATGCCCATTTTATAAGGCTTAAGCAACCCTTCACGGTTGTCACTGTAGCTGCAGTTTTTGTTAGGGAGGTGGTCCGTTTACATGGCATTCCTCAATCTATTGTCTTGGACCGTGATAAAAATTTTCTTAGCAAACTTTGGGGTGAGATCTTTTGACTACAAGGAACGGCCCTTCGTTTCAACATAGCCTATTACCCCCAATCAAACGGTCAAACGGAGGTTCTCAACAAATGTTTGGAAACTTACTTACGCTATTTCGCGAACCAGAAACCTAAAAAGTGGGGGCAGTATCTTTCGGGGGCAGAATATTCGTATAATACCTCCTTTCACACAGCAACCCAAACCACTCCCTTCCGCATTGTTTAAGGTCGGGACCCCCCATCTCTCTTACCTTATGAAGTAGAGTCCTCTGTCTTCATGGAGGTGGATCAACAACTAATAGAACGATATGTCATGTTGTCTGAACTTCGTCTGCACCTTCATCAAGCCCAACAAAGGATGAAAGCTCAAACAAATACAAAACGTCTGATATCATGCATTTCAAAGGGTGATCCAAGATTTCTCAAACCCGCATCCGCATCGAATGCGCCCTAAGCTCACGAGCTAATGAGAAACTATCCTCATTTTACGGCCCTCTACTATTCTGGTACCAAAGTGGGTCCAAAGATTTATCGCCCAACCCTACTAACGCCAAAATCCACCCGATGTTTCCATGTCTCACAACTCCAAAAGGTCATTCTTCCTCCACCCCGCCCATCTTCCCGATGACACTTCTTACACTCATACAGAACGGTGAAGGGGCCAGGAGTTCACCCATCCTCCACTTCACCACAATCTCTCCAAATGTCTCGATTATGGCATGATCGTCTCGCCTACAACGCTCGGAGAGTTCTCATATGATAAAGATTCAGCCTTGAAGATTTCCCACCTCGAGGACAAGGTGCCTCTGCCAAATGAGGGTAATGATAAACCTCCAATTTATTTCACATACTCTAGACGTAAAGGCACCAACGCTCCTGCTATGTGCATGACAAAATACGTGAGAGAATATTCTTCGCTAGTGGGTATTAATTTGTCAGATGGGTAGTAGTGGTGTGGGTATGGAATCGAAGTGAAGGGTTGAAATGAGAGTGAGACCTCGAATTGTTCCCTTGTTATCCGAAATTCATGTTTATTTGCCTTTTGTCTGTAGTCCTATCACTCACATGCTCTCCCACGCGCGATCGCACCCCGGCCGTCCCTCACGCCTAACGTGAGGGCGCTGCGGCCCATAGTGTCCAAATAACTCGACTCTCATCTGTGTCATCTGGTCGTCGAGATTAAGCCCACATATATAGCTACCTATCTTGACATTCGATTCATGCAATGTTGTTTTTCAAACACTTTTATGTCCGGCAGCCTACTTTTCTAGGGTTTCTTCCTTTTTTTTCTTGATTTCTTCGAGAATAAGTGACATGAAGAGGTGATTTAAAGTTTTGGGAGCCAAAATCCATTCAGGTGTGGGGTGTTTCATGGAAAGGTGGTCCTTTTCCTTGCAAGATCCTATTTTTCTAGTATTTTTCAGATTTTCTAAGTTTTATTTGAGTTAAATCTGCTTCTATGACTAATAAGAAACCTTCAAGAGAGTCGACATTATCGCTATATGACCAAAGACATGTACGCCAAAATCAGAAGAAGTCAGCAGAATAAAATAAAATATTTCACCCCTGGTTTCCATTATCGAATCACTTATCAGATCTACTTATTTACCACTGGCTGAAATGTGTAAAACCAACACACGTATTATTTCCTCTTTCCTCCATACGTGGGTCATCGACCGTGGAGCCACCGACCACATGACAATTCCAATCTATTTACTACGCTTCAGCTCACAACCTTCAATTCTATCATACCTCAGACGTCAACGCCTGCGGTCCTCGGGTCAAGGATAATCTTATGCTACCCTCTAATCACTTTCACCAACGCTCTAAGTTTACCACAATTATCTTTAATTTAATCTATGAGTAAACTCACTCATACAATTTAATTGCGTGATCTCATTTTTTTCCCGATTATCGTCTAATCAGGATCTTCACGGTCGATTATTGGGCAAAGGACACAAAGTCTGTGGTCTCTACATCCTGGACCCAGAGATGCCAAAGTTTGTTGCTTGAACAAGAGTTGTTACTCCATTCGATTTACATTGTCGCTTAGGTCATCCTTCTCTCTCTCTCTGTTGAAGAATCTATGTCCTCAATTTTATAGTATATCCTCATTGAATTGTGAGTCATGTCAATATGCTAAGCTTTATCGTGTGCATTTGAGTCCTAAAGTCAATAAACGAGCTTCCGCTCTCCTTTCTCGAAAGAAGTTCATTCCAATGTCTAGGTCCTTGTCTAGTTATGTCTCCCACTGGGTTTAATATTTCGTTATTTTTGTTGACGATTTCTCTCGTGTCTACTAGCTTTATCTAATGAAAAGTCGTTCTGAGTTTTTTCTCATTTTAGTGCCTTTTGTGCTGAAATTCAAACACAATTTCATGTCTCTATTCAAATATTGAGAAGTGATAACACCAAGATATATTTGTCAGAACCTTTTTAGTCCTTCATATTACAACATGGGATTCTCCATCAAACCTTTTATGTCGATACACCCTCTTAGAATGGGGTAGCTGAGAGAAAGAATAATCATCTTATTGAGACTGCTCAGGCCCTTTTGTTCCAGATGAATGTCCCTAAACATTTTTGGGCCAACATAGTCTCTATAGCTTGTTTTTTATTAACAAGATGTCTTTTTCGGTTCTTAATTGGGCTACTTCTTACCACCGGTTTTTTCCAAAAAAACTGTTGTCCCCTATTGATCCCAAGGTATTTCGATGCACATGTTTTGTTTGGGATGTCCGTCCACGAGTCTCTAAACTTGATCCGAAGTCCTTAAAATGCATTTTTCTAGGTTACCCTCGTATTCCAAAACGGTATCGGTGTTATTGTCCTACTCTTCAACGATACTTTGTGTCTATTGATGTTACATTTTTTAAGACTACCCCATTTTCCCTTTCTTCTACTGTTACTAGTTAGGGGGAGAACGATGATTTATTGATCTATAATATTTCCTCACTAGTCCCTACTTTAGATCCTACTCCTATTAAACCTCCCATTACTCAGGTCTACTCTCGACGCCAAAACCTTCCAGTCTTTAGTCCAACATTGATTGCTTCATCATCAGATCCAGTCCAGAGTGATAATCTTCCAATTGCTCTCCTTAAAGGTAAACGTCAATGTGCTCACCTAATCTCTTCATTTATTTCCTATAACCATTTGTCGTCTTCCTCTTATTCTTTTATTGCATCTCTAGATTCTACCTCTTTTCCTAACATCTGTCCCGAGTTTCATCCCACCCCACTGCATAGTGTTGCTGACACAGCTGTTCCAGACACTAAGCTCACCTGTGTTTTTGAATAATAGAAACACTATTATCATTACTCATATGTCAGTAGTAAATGTTTAACTAATTTACATGTTGCTGACTGAAGGTCTGTCTTACATTACAATATGTCTCATGTAATTTCATGAAACATTTATTCTAAACATTTTCTTCTGCAGCAAAGCCAACATTAGTTTGTCGCTTATTTCCTCACGTCTCATCACAGACTGCATCAACTGATATCGTGAAACGTCTTTCTTACATGAGATCTCATTAAGAAGTTTATATGAACAACCTCCAGGGTTTGGTTTGCCAGAGATATGAAAGCAATGTCATTCCCAAAGCCCATGAACGGTCAAACAGAGGTCCCTATGCTTGGTCTGGAAAATCTAAACAAGCAGCTAAGACATTTGCACGCAAAAAAGTAAGTCCCATCATCTCATTTTCTTGCATCTCCTAGTTCAGTCCCATTCCACTTCAAGATTAAGATGCACGATGATTGTCATCATCAATAGTAACTTTAAATGTATCTCCTCTAAATCATTTTCACAGTCGGCCCACACAAAAGGATTTAGAAACGCCAAATATTTCAAGTTGCTTCGCTTATAAAGTGCTGTAGAATCATGTTATCTCAACAAAATATGTGACGGATCTCATTATCTCAGATAAAATTGGCACTAACCATTTATACTCCCAGGCCCTTAATTACAAACCTTCCACTGGTTAAAGGAGAATCTATCTTAAAACTAGAGATATAAAAAGATATTATGTCGAATTGAATTTATCTTACTAAATATCACCATACTATTATTCAACAAGTGTTTGAGGTTTGATAATGTTTATCTTCCACAAATTAACCATTAGTATAAATATGAGCATGATCCCATGCTACTTTTAAATAGTTCGATTTGGAATATTGGTGTATTGTGGCATGGGCATAACAAAATCATGTTTTTACTTTAAACTAAGATTCAAAAGAATATAGAGATCCAATCCTCAAGATATCAGAGCCATTGGAGAATCCCGATCTCATGGAAGAGGGCATAAAATTGTCGGTCTCACTGCCTTAGTGTTGTCAGAGTATATGTGCCACTGTGTATAGTCCAGATGCAAGACCATGATACAGTCATTATCGGTTAATGGGTATCAAACTTAGTATCATAACAGGTTTAGTGATAACGCTTTGCCATGATATAAAGATTCAACCCAAAGATTTCATGAACGCCAAACATATTGAATTGACATCCTTTGAGAAGATCCAACTCGGGACGATCTCTCACAGAGACAAAGACCGAGAAACAATTAGAGATATTTCACAAAACCTTGAGTAACTCATGTTGAAGAGTCTTACAACAAGTCAAGCATAATCAAATGATCTATGCTCTAACTCGAGGGGCATAATATAATACGCATTTAGAAACTAGTTTGGAAAAGAAAAACATGGGAGCTTAGAAAATTTCATATTCTTTCTATTGATTTATGGTTATTTTATATATAAATAGGGAGTCATGATCATACTAATATATATAATTTTTCCTCAATTGTATCCCATTACACACATAAACAAAAGAAAATCTACAAAACAGTAATACTGGAAAATAAATAAAAGATTCTGAGAAGAAAAGAGGATAGCTCATGACATGACGCCTTAAATGAAGAATAAGCGTGAAATAATCCCTAGAGTATACTCAACCAACAATACCCAAGAACGGTCTCATTTTTCATAGTGAAGGGCATATATATACCTGAGAGGTCCCAATCAAAGTATGAGGAGGAAAAAATTGTTCTGCTTGAGTGGTGGAATTAAAACCACAAAACAAACACTTTTATTTTCCAATCAAGATCTCCTCCAGATATCCTAATGATTAATATTAAACAAAACTAATCAATAACTAAAGATTTTTAACTGTTTACTTTGAATAATGTCAAGTGGTATTCCCCAAATTTCAAAGGCTATTCCTCTTGATATCTCTAACTACATTAAATCATAACTAATTGGTATGATCCAATCCACTAGAATTAGTCCACCCCATGATGCTCACACAATCTCTAACATCATCTTTCTAACTCATCTTCTGAATAATGACATACACTGATATGATATAGAAAAAGCAGAGACACTATCACACTTCCACATTAAGATTCTTCATGAATCAGAACTCCATAACTATCCTTAATCCTTTACTACTCAGTCATGCCTATGGAATATCTGAGTAAACTATAATCACTTATACTTGATTAACTACATAATGAGGAGAGTGTGAGCAAATTTCCATTGATGCCCTCGTATACCATGCGCATGGGTATTGTTTCAACACCCATAATTTATCAGAAGAAAACCACATGCAGATCAAGATAGCTGAGGCAGACTGAGGCTGAATGACTTTACAGAAGCCTGATACTGATAAAGAAGGAAAAAAGCCACACTCAGATAAGAGAGAAGGCAAGACTGTAGTCAGGCTAAGACGACAAGATAAAACAAATGACAATCACGCCAGAAGTGGCCCGGCACTAATAAGACTTGAGCAAACTAGATCAGCAATAGCCCTGTTGACGGAGCCTCAAGCCAAGCAGCACTACTGAAAATTGGCGGCATGACTTGAAATTGTCCTAGTTCCGAGTAACATGATGATGCAAATGGTGGTATTGTTTGAGATCTGATCAAGCAAGCACTCCCGGTCCTAGCGATCATAGGGCTCATGATCATGAATAGTTATGGATAGTGTTCCCCATGCTCACCGTACACCATCGAGTCGGATCCATTACAAGAGCAATACTAAGTATCCTGACAGATGTAAATGAGCCTTTGCAAGTGTCTTTGTATTTAAGAGCTTACCAAAAATAACAGCCCACAGCCTTGGTGTTCTCCCATAATGAGGCAAACAGAGGTCTCCATTTACAATCTCCCAGGCTTACACTAAACCAATTAACGAAAGGTGACAAATGGTATCAGTTTCACAAAATGGATAATGAGAAAGATCCCAGATGTTTCATGGCAAGTCACAGTCGGTAGAAACTGTACTGGCACGCAATGGTCTGAGTCAGATGCTGGACCGGCACGTACCAGAGGCAAACACCACCCTTATCCAATGAGCTGGGCTAAGCCCCTTCCACCTAGTCTGAAGGGATTCCAGATGAGATTATACAGCCTTCATGGAGGATGAACCTCCCGCGACAAAGGTTTCAATGACCTGAGAATCTGGTGAGTCAATACGATCACTGAGAGGGACATCGATGAAGTGAGCAATGGTGCAGGAACACCATCCGCTTCGCATCTTCGCCTCCCCAAGGTGCAGAGTGTTCGTGTTTCGGGCGTCATACGCCTTCGTGGACTGGTTAATTCTTAAGAACTCCTTCAGTTATGACAATATTCATTGTCGCCAATAACTACTTCAAGGAAACAAGAATTAATAATCACTATGATTTGAGGTGGACCAAACTGTTTATTTATGTTGATGTTAATAACCAGATTCATCTGGACAGACCCAAAGAAAGTATCAAGGATCAATTCCTTCCCACAAGCACTGAGGATTGACTAAAGAGTCTCCAGTTTCAAACAGATGGCTCTGATCAAAAGAATACGTGAAATAATTTTATTTCAACTGATCCTGATGATTTTGAGTGATATGGTCCAAGTTTGACAAGTTTGTTCAATCCTGCTACAAAGTTGTATGGTGGCTCAACATAATCAGAAGTGGAAAATCCATGATCTGGCTCTCACTATATAAAGATGTTGAACCGTCTTAGTCAGATTTGATGCAATCTCTTTCCCAATTTAAATTTGTATGGGAAAGGTCAAAAGAAAGAGTCAAACGTTGATACCTCAAAGATTCCTTCAAGAAGAATGGAGTAAGAGGAAGAAGCTCTGAATGTACAGATCAAAGCCGTGAGAGGATGACTTCAATGTCACTGCAAAGACTGATGTTTCAATCACACTGGTCAACATCACAAGAACGTTCACTTGGTTAAAAAGTCTAACAATCTATATTAAATGTGGGTAGAATTAATATGATCAAGGTCCTCAATGAGATTTAATCCTCTTCAATATTTAATGTTTGTCTGAGCCAGGCAACTCATTATATATTGATGTAATGCTGAGTTGTCAGATTAATGGTAAAAGATCACATGGCATTGGTAGATGTGAGGTGTCCACAATCTATATCACAACTGAGCCAGGATCGCCTGGTTAGCGAAAAAAATCAATGCAATTTTATAGATGAATGATTTGAGAGGTAATTGAATTTGACTTGAGGTCCCTACCAGGAGTTTAAATCCTCTTCACTGAATGTCATTTGTTTGAGGCAATCTGGCAAAGGTTAATGTGCTTAGCTGTCAATCGGTGTGTAAAAGACTGTACGGTGTATGTTAGACAAACCATAACTCTGGCGATCACCAGGAGACAATCAAATAGGTCAAAAGTTTTACATGATGATAAAGGTCTGAAATGAACAAACAATAACAAGAGGACTCACTGTCCAGAAAAGAATCAATCCATGTAATGGGAATGGTACCAATTCACTGAGTGTTCCTTCAGATGATTCTCACTTTACTTGGGCAATGACTCTCCAAACATATCATTCATATCACTGAATCACATTATTGATCATGGAGAGAAGTGAGTCATGTTTCATCACATTGTTTACCAAGAGGAACCCCAGATCCACCCTGAACTTTAAGGACCCAAAGCGCTGAGCACACCATGTCGCCCATCTATCAGACTAAGGCCCCAGCCTCTTTTTCGTCCAGTTGAATGGTCATGGCACAGAATATTAGACATAGTTCGGTCAAGATGATTATTCTCAGCGATCGGCCAAATCTTTACTGTCAATAATTAACTTTCGCGGAATTAAACTTTTCCGCTGAATTTTTGAACAACTTTCTAACTCAATCAAAGTTTACCATGTGTTATTGAAGTTAGCCTTATGATCTAAAACTAAAATACATCAATTCCATGGTCTAGAGTGAATGTGCTACAAGATTCTTGAACTCTTAGTGTAAAAAATTCAAAACATTCCTTTCGTGTGGAATTTTCTTAAAACTATTAAACACATTGGATCTGTGAAACCATTGCCACATGATACTTATATAGAAAACTGTCAAAGGAGCAAGCTAATTCTACAAAGTAGAGCCAAAATAAGAATACAAAGTTAATTCATATTCCAAGGAAACACTACTTCCAGTTCAACAAAAATGGTGGCATCTTTGTGCCCATTCCATGACTCCCATTGATTCCACTAAGCAAAAATATCAATTTAGTCGTAAAATTGTCATCTACTATTGAATTAATAAGCCATAGTGATGCAAAAGTATGTTGAACTAACTCACATTGATGAGAAAAACATTTCTTACTTGGGAATCTTCTTTAAACAATTTATGATGTTCTATGGAGAATTGTTCATCAGAGATTAGATTCTCGAGAATTGGTATCAACAATGGCCTTAGCGAGGTAATTATGGCATAGGAAAACCCAAAAAGAGGGGGTCAACTAAAATGGTGAATAGATTGTTCTCCCTATTTGAAAGGGGTAGGATTTACCAATGAAAATGGAGTATCCCAAACCATGAATAAAGATTCCTTACTGCTTTATATAAGTCGGGAGAGATAGTTTCGTAACATGGAAAGAAATAATTGAACTAGTAATCCAGTAGACAGTCTCCCTCTATGTAACAAGT
Source organism: Tetrastigma voinierianum (assembly GCA_016808115.1). Classification (NCBI taxonomy): domain Eukaryota; kingdom Viridiplantae; phylum Streptophyta; class Magnoliopsida; order Vitales; family Vitaceae; genus Tetrastigma; species Tetrastigma voinierianum. Next base: position 309,032 of record JAEQBH010000010.1, on the reverse strand, counting down.
CACTACTTATAGCCTTACACGGATAAGAAAGGATCATATAATCGTCGATGAAATTCCAAATTCTTCTTTAAAATATGAATCCAATTGCATTCATGTTTCTATTCTTTAATCAATTTATGATGCTCTAAGGAGAATTGTTCATCAGAGATTAGATTCTCGAGAATTGGTACTAATAATGGCCTTAGCGATTTAATTATTGCATAGGAAAACCCAAAAAGAGGGGGTCAACTAAAACAAAAAGAGATTGTTCTCCCTGTTTGAAAGGGGTAGGATTTACCAATGAAAATGGAGTATTCCAAACCATGAATAAAGATTCCTCATCAAGCTATATAAGTTGGAGGGATAGTTTCATAACATGAACTAGTAATCCAATGGGGACAAATTCTCCGTGTAACAAGTCACTACTTATAGCCTTACACAGATAAGAAAGGATCATATAATCATGGATGAAATTCCAAATTCTTCTTTCAAATATGAATCCAATTGCATTCCTGATTCTAATTGATTTTTTTTCTTATGATACCAATCAATACAGCTTCATTAGCAACTACACAATACCTCATGTACTTAAACCCGTGGTTGTAGACCTAAACCTAAGTTAAAGAAGTGTACTTCACCAAGGAGCTAAGTTGCACTCATAAAATATGAGGAAAAAATATGTCTCTTTTTGTATAGATACAAGACTATCTTTAATACTGGAGAGAAATTACAACAGAAAATGAAACTAATTAAAGCTAATATTTGGCAGCTTATACTTTCCTATTTTTCCTCATATTTACAACTTTTACTATCTATATTTACAAAGGAAACAATTCCTAGAATATCCCTAGGACTATATCAAGGCCTTAAATGACGGAATTTACAACACTCCCCTTAAAACTGGTTTGAAGATGTTATAGCATATATCTACTTTACATATAAAGTTGTAATCTATTAAGAAACTTGTCTTATAGAGTTATAATCTATTAGGAAGGTTAGATTGGCTTTTGTGTGTGTGTGTGTGTATATATATATATATATATATATATATATATATATATATATATATATATTCACAATGGACTAATAGCATATATACACACTTCAGACTATATCAAGGCCTTAAATGACTCGACTTACAACACTCCCTTAAAAAACCTGCTCAAGATGTTATAAAGATATATCTACTTTACATAGAGTCAGAATCTATTGTAAAACTTTGCTCTATAGAGTTATAATCACAGAATGTTAGATTGCCAGGTGTGTATAAATATAGATATATATATATATATATATATATATATATATATATATATATATATATATATATTCGCTGTAATGGATCAATGAAAAATACTTCAGAATTCTTTTCAAATTCCTCCTCTTGTTCTCATATTGCATCGTAGCTAGAAGCCTTTGAATTTTCCCTAGCAAAGGCAATTTTTTTTAGAGAATTTTCGGAAGAACAGAGAAGAGGAGTAGAGTCGTGGGGTGTTTCTTTGAAACACCAACTTCAAGGGCGCATGGGGAGACACCACCCACCTGAGGAGCACTGCTACTGGCACAACCACCGCGCCTACCAAAGTCCTGGTCGAAAACCTAGCGCATGATTTTCGCCACTTACGGCACCATGTTTACCCCTGCTTCACACGCGCCACACTTGGGCCGCACGTGAAGGAGCATGACATACTCTCCAACGATGCACCTCCTCCTCCAAAGATCGCCGCCGCCCAACGGCCCTCCCTACCCACCGCTCCTCGTTCTGGGCTCGCAAGCCAGCGTTTTCTAAACACTTTTCCGTCCAACAACCTTTCTGTGGTTTTTCATTTGTTTTTCTTGGATTTTTTTTTTTTTCATGAGTAAAAGCAATTTATAAAAAAACCAAGAAGACCCAATGAAGGCCCACAAGTAAAGTGGACCCTCAAAAGTGTGGAAAACAAGAGAACAAGAAACTCCACCACCCCCTGCACTTACACCCCAACCAAGCCAAAATCAATTATGCATCTGTGACCTATTAGTCAAGTACATATTCAGGCTGCATCAATAATTACATAGCTGAATAAGGCCTTCATCCTTCGAAATTAAAACTCCCTATTTTCTAAAGCAATGTTATTTCTTCACGCCTAAATAAATTTTAAAAATGCCTCTGGTGTTAGTGGGCGCAGCCTATCCAAGCCTTCTTCCTTCTCTTACTCCACACAAAAGCACCACGACGAGGCTTCAAACCTAATTTAGGGAACACCCAATACACCCCAAAAATCGCTAGGAGAAGATCCCATACCGCCAGCCAATGTGTGATGCTGTAATAACAAAATTACCTATCGTCTCTTCATCCTTCCCGCATAGGAAAACATCTACTGCTGTGAGCTCTTCCCCCGCTTTTTAATTTGATCAAGAGTCAACACTCGCTCTCAAGAAGCTTCCCACAAAGAAACTCATTCGCAGGGAACCCAAATTACTCCAAATAAGCTGGTGGGGAAACAATCGAATTAGACCCAAACAAAACCTTATAGAAAAGTTTCACCGAAAAGCACCCATCTTTAGCTTCCTCCTCATAATCATCAAATCATTTCGCCTGGGAGAATTCTTTTCAAGGCTGAGAAGATTTTGAATCTCCTCCACTTCCCAATCATTAAACGGCCTAACAAAACAGGGAGTCCAAACCCCACCCTCACAAGAAGGCTCCCAAACCTCAGCTACAGAGACCTCTTTATTAGCTGCCATGGCAAAAAGGGCGGGGTAAGAGCAGGAAAAGGCCTCTTCCCCACTCCAAGCATCCTTCCAAAAGCGAAGTCTCCTTCCATTCCCCAGAGAGAAAGCAGCAAGAGCAGAGACAGTATCCCATTCCTTTCTAATCTCCTTCCTGCACTTTAACCATACAACCCTTTAACTCAACAGAGCACCAACCACCCCTTTCCTCCCCAAACTTCCATATTGGGACATTTCTTCCTGAGGGAATCCTCTCCCTATTCGCGGCGCCACATCTATTTACAATAACAGAGCTCCCTTGCTTTAAAATAGCGAGGCTCTTAATACCTAAACCTCCCATTTTTCTGTCTGAACAAACTGTCGACCACTTCACTAGATGAGGTTTTTCCAAATTGCCACCACCCTAAAGAAACCCTTCAATTTGTTCGAGGCGCACCTAACCCGCTTCAGTATCCAAAAGAGACATAAAAGTATAATGGGTAAGCCTGACAGTACTACTATCAAGAGTGATCTCTTCCCACCTTAATATATCGTTTCTTCCACAAAGCCAATTTCTTCCTAAACCTTTTCTTCAATGTCATCCCAAACCGTAACTGAATTATGCGGGGCTCCTAGAGGAAGACCTAAATAGTATGAAGGCAAAGTCCCAACTCGCACCCCGCCCTGCCGCCAACGAATCCACTTCCCCGCAATGCTCCATCGAAACAATTTCCCCGCCGGTTCAAATTCTATCCCCGCCGCAGATAGACTCAAACCACATCAACAACCAACTTAAAAAGATGTCGCTTCTTGACCGCCTCGCAAAATGTAAGAGTGTCAGTTCCGTGACAACAAATGGGAAACCACCATACCTCTCCGCTTCTTCTCCCTACATAGCAGCTCGAGAGAAAGCCCCTGAACTCGCTCTCTCAACAGGCCACCAAGAGCCCCATCCTCAAAGACAAAAAGATAAGGAGTAGAGGATCCTCGTTTAAGACCCGAGAACTCCGTAAAACTGCAGGGGGTTCCATTCACCAATACCGAGAATGTCGCCGTAGAAATGCACCATTTAATCCAGTTTAACCATTTCCTCCCAAAACCCATTTTTTCCATGACACCAAGTAAGAAATTCCACTTTAGATGATCATATGCTTTCTCGATATCTAGCTTACAGATAAGCCCTTTCTCCTTTCTTTCAATAAAGCATCTACAAATTTCGTTTAGCAATTAACACCGCAATTAAATTTGTCTACCCTCCACAAACGCAGATTGAGCCGTTGACACCCACTTCGCCCAATCCACCCTTTCAACCCGTTAGCGCACCTCGCCAAACTTCAGATATAAACCGACCGAGCCAGGTCTAAAGTCACACATCCACCGCATTCTCCTTTAGTGGATCAAAACCAAAAAGGTAGAATTTAGGTTTCTCACAAACTTATTATGCACAAAGAAGTCCTTAAAGAAGCCCATAACCTCCTCTCCTTCACGAAATCCCAATTAACACCTAAAAAAAGCCATGGGAGTTTCATCTGTGCTCCTGGCTGATCCCCATTCAAACTGATAACGCCGCAAAACCTCCCCATCAGATAAGGGACTTCAAGACTGCCTACGCATCCCTCCCAAGTTCTTCGTTCGGGACTTAACTTGGTTTCCTTTGATTTCTTCGAGGTCCAAAGGTGTTTCAGGAGTGTGTAAATAAAGTTATATTTCCACGCAATGTTTTTCATTTAAAGTGGTCGTTTTCGTAAGATTCTATTTTCTAGTATTTTTCTTGATTTTCGCAGGCTTTGCTCTGCTAGATTTGTTTCTAAGACTAACATGAAACCCCGGGCAGGAGTCAGGTGGGCAAGATATTTCCATAATCAAGGACATGTACGCTAGAATAGTAGAAAGCTACAGTATAAAAATCAAAGATTTAAGTCCTGCTCATCGTTGGGGAATCACTTCAACAGATCTACTTATCACTACACTCGTCGAGTCAAGTAAAATCAACACATGTTTTATTTCCTCCTCCTCCACATAGGTCATTGACTTTGGAGCCACCGACCACATGATAGGTAATTCCAATTTATTTACTATGTTTTAGTCACACCCTTCTACCTCTACCGTTACTCCCGCGTACGGGTCAACATCCAGGTCCTCGGTCGGGCGCACCATCCTCGACTCTAATCACTTTAACCTATGTTCTAGGTTTACCACAATTATCTTTTAATTTAATTTATGTGATTAAACTCACTGCATACCCTAATCGCAGTGATCTCATTCTTTCCTAATCATTGCTCGATCTCAGGATCTTCAATGAAGCTCTGACATTGGCCGAGGACGCGAGTCCGGGGTCTCTAAGCATCATTAAACAGGTGTCAAACTGCTGCTTAATTCTGAGTCATACTCCCATTCGAATTACATTATCGTCCTGGTCTAATCCTTCTCCCTTTGTTAAAGAAGCTATATCCTCGCTTTCTAGCCTATCCTCATCAACTATGAATCGTCAATATGCTGCTTTCCATCGAGTGCATTTTGAGTCCTGCAGTCAATAAACGAAAGCCCGCCTTTTCGAGTTAGTTCATTCTGACATGGTTTGGGCCTCATTCAGCCTTTGTTCCAACCGGGTTAAAATATTTCATTCAGGATGATTTCTCGTGGTCACTGGGACTTTATCTAATGAAAAGTCGTTCTAAGCATTTTTCTCTTTATAATGCCTTTTGTGCTGAAATTCAAACACAATTTCATGTCTCTCTGCAAACATTGAGAAGTGATAATGCCAATGAATATTGTTTAACATTTTCACCCATTTTACAAATACGTGGATTCTCGATCGACTGTGGTGTTAATACACCGTAACGGTAGCTAAGAGAAAGAATGCATCTTCGAGATCGCCTGAGCCCTTGCTTCAAATGAATGTCCCTAAACATTTTCAATGATAAAGTCTCTACAACTTGTTTTATCGATAGGATGCCCCTACTCTGCCTAATCGGGCTACTCCTTACCACTAGTTGTTTCCAAATAATCTGTTGTTCCCCATTGATCCCAAGGTATTTGGATGCACATGCTTTGTTCGGGATGTCTGTCCTTAAGTCTCTAAACTTGATCTGAAGTCTTTAAAGTGTATCTTTGTGGGATATTCTTGTGTATAAAAAGGATATAGGTGTTATCATTCCACTTTTCGGACAAGCATTTGTCTACCGATGTTCCATTTTTCGAGATTCACCCCATTTTCCCCTTCCGGCCTACTATTACGAGTCAGGGGGAGGAAGAAGACTGGCTAGTTTATACTCTTGCCTCACCCATTGTCTCTCCCAAACATGCTCTTGTCCCTGCTTCGGTAAAACCTCATATCACTCAGGTCTACACTCGGTAACACCCCCCAGTCTCGAGCCCTCCACCAATTGCTTCGACATCAGATCTAGTTCTCAGTGATGATCTTTCTATTGCTCTTCGTAAAGGTAACGCGTTGTGCTTCATCATCCACTTCCTATTTTGCTCTTATGAATTCTGGCTTACCCGCATTCTTAGTTCTTTATCAGATCCCGACTCTATTTCGTCGCTTAACAAGGTTTTAAAGCCTCACTCACCTGTCATAAGGCGCGATAGAGAAGATGGATGCTTAATCGACAATGATATTCTGGGACTTGGTTCATTTACTAAATGTGGAAGAAAGCCACGGTCACATTGGTGTTTACAATGAAGGTTAATCCTGATGGATCCAATGCTCGGTTGAAAGCCCGCCTGTTGCTAGTGCTGGCATGCATTGCACCTGCGATTTACTATTCCGGCTAATTTTTCCCCGTTGCTAAGATAAGACTGTCAAATTTTGTCGATGCCACTCTTATAATCGGGGGACTCACCAATTTTGATGGCTGGGGCATCTGCCTTCACGCGACCTGGCGAGGAGGCCAGCACAACCTCCAAGGTTTGTTGCTCAAGGAGATATGGCTCATTGCCTGAAGTCTTTATATGGTTTGAAACATAGTCCACATGCGTGGTTTGCAATTCAAATTGCCGCTGAGGAATCAGATGCGTAAGAGGAAATCTTACCACTTCGCTTGCGTTGTGAACTCCAATTGTGTTTCATTCTCATAGGATTTATGTGATGATATTATTATCATTAGAGGATTTTAAAGGTATTCATCTCTTTAAGTCCTTCTTCAGAGCCAATTCCATAGCTAAAGGACTTAAGGATGCTAAGATACTTTGAGCATCAAGTTATGCTTAAGCAAACATGGAATCTTCTTATCTCAGCGAAATACGTGGTTCGATTTATCATTCGAGACTGGGAAGTCAAAACCACTAAGCTCTCTCCTATATTCCAAGCGTACACCTTACTTCAGAGAAGGCGAAACACTGAGGATCCCTGAGATATAGAAGACTAGTCGGGAAGCTGAATTACCTTACTATCACTCATCTCGATATTGCTCTACTCGGGCCAAGCACAAGCCAATACATGTCTTCCAATAGCCGATCATCGCGCACAGAACATATTTGAAGTTACTTAAAGGTTCACATGTGGATTTGGTATTTTATATAGTAATCATGGGCATAATAGACTCAGTGTTTCACGACGCCGATCAACATGATCTAAGGAGGACAGAGGTCCACTATAGGTTACTATGTCTCTTGTCGAGGAAAATTCTTAAATTCCCACAAGAAAGAAGAAAACAAAGCTGGCTTCTCCTCAATCTACAAGCAGAGTTTGAACATGTGAGCGATAGCACATCCATATACGAGATTATGTGGCTTCACTAACTCGATGGAAGTCTGCATTAAAACACCATCCCGCAAACTCGCGTGACAACCAAAGGCCTTCATATCGTCTAATTTGCACTTCCATGAACGAATCCAAGATAGCGAGATAAAAACTCGAGATCGCTGCTCTGTGCCGAACGCAAATCACTCAACATTATCTCAAACTCCTTTTGCAGTAGATAGCACATGTAATTGAACTTTTATGTCGAATTCTCCATGGAACTGACTAGCCATGTCATAAATCCATGGAGTTTTCTAACATCCCAAGTGGCATACAAAGGTGATCATCACCAACAAGAGCCTTCTGGTCACTAGTGATGTAACCGATTTTTCCTTTCCCACAAATATACTTCCAGACGGATTGCGAACACTGGAGGAAGTCGTCACCATTTAGGACACTAATTAAAGCTAATATTTGATAGCTTATACTTTCTTATTTTTCCTAATATTTACAGGTCTTACTATCTCTATTTACAAAGGAAACAGATCCTAGAATCTCCCTAAATGACGGAATTTCCAATAGTTGCATATATGATTCATGTTCCAAAAGAAAATATCCTCCCCAAACATGTAACTTCATCAAGAAGAAATTAACAAACACGCAAATTACTCATGAGCTCATATATACGAAACTACTCCAAGGAAATTATCACATGTGTGTGTAAAAAACCCATTTTAAAGACTACTCATAAACCTCTTCCAAAGTAAGGTCTATCTTAAACAGAATTTCACTCAAAAAATTGCTAATTCTTATATTTTGACTTAAAACTGAATGAAGCAGACAATAAAGACATAGCGCATTTGAATCTCACCACCAAAAAGGGAAAGAAACAATGCAAGATACATGTCAGAAATGAAGAAAAAACCGCTTACTTGTTCAAGAAGCGCAGAATAATCACTAGGAAAGGGCACATTAAACCCAACTGAAGCACTGCTATCCCCTGAAACCGATTTGGTCATAAATTCAAGTTTTCTACACATTTTGAAAGTGGAAATTCTTTTACCACTGAAATTTCCATCTCTCTTGACCAGGAAACTTCTGCAGTTAAGGACCTATGATTCAGATAAACAGAAGAACGCAAATTAGAAAGAACCCTATTAGAAATATATATATATATATATATATATATACATAATCCAAGTTTAACTAAGCCACAACATTTTGTTCTGCAATTTAAACTACTTCAAAAAAAAAAAAAAAAAACTAGGTTGCCCAGAAAATTGATAAATTTGGGGAAATTTTTGAAAAAATAATCTACTCCTTTTCAAAATTAAATTTCTCATCTTGAAAATCTACATCCTTACCCTTTTTTAATGTTTTCTCAGCATCGAAACCAACTCATTGCGAGATTAAAGAAAAAATAATATAGAAACATGAGTGAACAAAACAAATAGAAGATATTGTTTTGAGAATTTATGTAGTAAAATAAAATAGAACTTTGAGTTTGGGTTACCTTCGGATTTTGAAGAGAAGGACTGGGAATGGAAATCCCAGAAGCTATTGGAATGGTGGAGTGTCATTTTACAATTCATCCTCTTTCCGAAAGCTTTTCCGTTTGTTGAAAGAGCACAAAGGGTGTTTTTTTTCTCCCTTTTTTCTCTTTTTTTTTTTTCATTCTATTTTTTAATGAAAAAAAAAAAAGAAATTATTTTTTCTTGGCATCCACCATTCCAATTAAAATTTTCAAATACAAATTCCTGTTATTAAAATACTCTTAAATAGCTGATGTAAATTCGACCAACACAACATGGCTGATTAGTGATAATCGTGTTTCTATATTCAAGCTACCAGCCTAACATCGCGACAACGGCCATATTCGCTGACCGCCTACCGACCACCTCGCTTTTAATTATTATATTAATCAATTAACCTATCTAATAAGTTATTCGCGTTAAATACGATTATTAATTATAATTCCTATTAATTTTAAATAATAAAATTAATAAAACATGTTAAATTTAATAGGTTATTTGTGTTAAATATGCATGGATGATTAATTATAATTCTTATTATTTTAAATAATCAAATTACATTGCACATATTCGCTAGCTGACCAAGATAACACGAATAATAAATCGACGTTTTGCTAACAACGCTGACACGCTTATTATTCAGACGGGCCTCGCTGAACGGTAATGCCGACACACCGTGATATCATTATCACACAAATACGACTCATTAACATGAATTGTCACCCCTACTTTTAAACACAAAATTACATATTACACCTTTATATAACTTTTCATTTCTACATCAAATATACAAGGACGAAAATACTCCATTGACAGATATATCGCTATTTCTGATTTTACGATATATTTGCATTTTGATTTTACAAATATATTGGATATATCGGTATTTATAAATTATTTAAAATTTAAAGATATAATATTTAATTTATATATAAAAATTAGTTTAAAGGTATATGAAATGATAATATCAATTAGATTTGAAAAAAAAACATTTTCTATGTTTCATACAAAATATTTGGTTAAATGTTTATATACTATGACTAATTTTTTGTATTTTTATTATATTTTGAGAATTAGTCTAAAATATTATAAATAAATTTCAAATGATATTTCATTTAATAACAAATTTTAAAATTGTTTGTGGCTTAAAGATTTTGCAAAATCGCTTTTTTAATGTAAAATTTTTCAATCTAAATTTTAATATTAATTATTAATAATTAATAATACACTAATAAGAAATACTCTCATTTTCTCTTTTATAGTTGTCTTTTTCAATTTTTGTGATAATTAATGATAGTAATTATTAAGGAATGCATAATACTCTTAGTGTCTTTTTGTTAATCTTTTCATTTTTTCTATAAATAATTAATGATATGAATTATTAAGAAAGGCATAATAATTCCAACCGTTTCGATTTTTTCCTTTTTTCTATAAATAATTAATGATAATAATTATTAAATAAGATTAATATTAATTATTAATAAAAGACTTTTCATTTTCTCTCATACGTCTCTTCATCTCCTCCCATTTCTTTGCTCCCTAACGAGATACCCACCTCAAAAAAAAAAAAATCTTCAATAAATATCGGCAAAAAATCGGAACTTATCGACGATATATCACCTCCAAACCAATATATCGTCGACATTTCTGATTTTTTGCTAATATTTATATCAACCGATTATTGATGTTGTATATTGTATCGATTAATACTGATACACGATATATCGTCGATATTTCGCGATATTTTAAACAGTGCTTCTATATCCTTTTTAAAACGATTTTAACAATTTTTTTTTTGTCAAACATTATATGTATCTTACATGCATTCAAATAAAATATTTAAGAAAAATCAAATTGATTATAAATATGTCTATAATATTCTTCTAATATAATATAATTTGATGTTAGGATTTATAGTTAGAAGAAATAAGTTAAGAGAAAAAGAAACAAGATGGATTAAGGAGGCATTTGAGCCTCTAATATAATATAATTGTCTTAGAGTGCTCTGCAAGTGGCCAACAAACCATCTCTTTTAGCTATTTTATATAACATCCTAAATACTGTCTACAAAGGGATAGTTATCACGTTATCTATTTCTCATTACCATCATTTGGCTAACTACTTCTGACTAGGGCAAAGACGCTAGATACTTTGATTTTTGCGCCAACAACACTCTAGAAGCTTCATCACAAAAGATTGTCGTCTTCAGAAGGCAGATATCATTTGTTTTAGGTACCCGTTATAAATACGACTGTTGAAAAATTCAGATTTTAAAATTTTGAATTTTGTGATTGGCATAAATATGACCGTTATTAATAAAAATCAAAATTTTAAAATTTTGATGATGTAGCGTAACACGTCAGCATGTGATGTAATCAATATGATGATGACATGACATACTACATAGTATTTTAGATTTTAATAATTAATAGTTAGTTAAAGTTAGTTGAAATGGTTAGCTAAAATAGATAGCGTGGTTAGAGTGAAATTGAAAAAACGGTTCGCTAAAATAGATAATTTAATAAAAATATATATTTTTGCTAGCTAATTTACATAGCTCCCTTGGAGTTACTCTTATAACGAAACAAAGGGAGAGGTTATTATCCCTTAAGACCATATCCTTACATTCCTTTATTAGAGAACATAATTCTTAAGATCTATCCTTATAAAATGAAGCACGTCCACTACTAGTTTGCAGTCCATCTCCATATTGACATTTTCCAATTGCAATTGGGTAATCCATTTTATGGGAGCAAAACATCCTAAAAGGGTTTTGGAAAAAGCTTGCACAAATTCATCCTGATTATTCCATATAATACCTCCAACTCCTACCTTAAAGAAATTAAAAGAGCAGTTTTAATGAAATATTTCATTTTGAAAATCAAAATTAGTTTGGAACCCAAACTAATGCCCAATGTAATGTGTTTGGGCCACGTAGGAGCAAATGTCGCTGTCATAGATAGCAGCAATTGGAATTTTTATCAAATGCCGCTGTCATGAATAATACATTTGATAAAAATTCCAATTACTGTTGTCAATGACAGCAGCGTTTGATAAAAATTCAAATTACCGTTGTCCATGACAATGACATTTGCCATATTCTAATCCTACGTGGTCCAAACGCACTACTTTTAACATTAGTTTTGGTTAAAAACTAATTTTACAATTTTTTTTTTCAAATAAACCATTTGAGTCTAAAACTCAATGAGTGCCCCATCCATATTGTAGTTGAAGCTACACAATACTGGCTTATTCCAATGAGAGCAATGTAGTGGTTGTGCAAATCTACCAAATGAGTGCCTATCTCTCATCTAGTGCCATTTCTTTTACAAAATTTAGACCTTGTTGCACTGCTACTAGATTGAGACGTTCACATTCGACTAATACTTTACATATGTTTCATTGTTTCCAAAATGGTCCATGATATAGGTCATGGGCTGCTTTTTCCACTTATCACTGGATATAACTTTTTTTTGAGCTTATCATCGAATAGTACTTAATAGCATTAAGTATTAAGTTGTTTGTTTTAACATTGCAGTAAGTAGGGATAGCAACTGACCTGATTATTTCTGTTCCCGCCTCATCCCGTTTTAATGGGACAAGCTCATTTAATCAGAATCAAGTTTTTAACAAGTTTTTGTTTATTTTCTCAACCGGTGACGGGGTTCGGGTTCAGTACACATCTCCGCCCCACCCTCATTCCGATTATATTTAAAATATATTTTGTTATTTTGTATTATATATTTTAATATAATAAATAATAATAATAATAATTAGAAAATAAATAATTATAAATTATAATTTTTTATTTTTTATGAAATATATTAATTTTAATATAATAAAAATAAAAAGCAAAATATAAAAATAAAAAATAAAAACAAAAACAAAAAATCAAATGTAACCGATCTCGGCTTAGAAATTTTCTCATCCTCGTCTCGTCCCATTTAATTTTTTAAATGAGATAGGTTTGGGAATTGAAAAATAATCCAGCCTGCCGAGAGATGGGGCCGGCCCCAAATCCTCCTCGCGGCTGTTATCCCTATGAGTACACAGCCTTTTTCTGCTTAGTAATGATGAAGTTTTTCTTATTTTGATGGAAGACTTTTTCCTAATGTAGTGCCAAATATTTTCACTTTTTTCTGATTCTCGTAATCTCAAAATTTCAGCAATAAGTCAGCTTAAAATTTTAAAAACAAATGCCTTATCACGAAGTTCTAATAGCTAAGATTAAGTCAAAAAACAAACGTCACCATAGTCTCGAAGTCACCTATTTCCTTGCATAATAAATTGAGTCTAACAAAGAAGATTTCAGCATAGGTAGGAGCTTGCATGAATGAAGTTCACATCTATTATGCCCTTTTCATAATATTCTCTAACACGGCTATAAGAGACCAATTCATGAAGAATAGACTCGGGTTCCTGAGTGCATAGAGGGCAAATGGGACTAAGTTGTATGCCACGGCTTCTCAACACGTTCTATACTAGTAGACATCCCATGCAATCTCGCCAATTAAATAATTTGATACATGGAAGTAGGTTTAAGCTCCATATTGAAAGCCAATTGAAGGGGATCCTTGGTGCAAAGAGCATTGTAGCACAACGGATTAAACAAAAAAATTATGGAATCCCTCCCTTGGACCTTCTTAGCACATCAAAAGGATCACAAACCATAGCAAGAGGTAAAAGTATCTTATACCTTTGAGAATCTACTCTTAGAAGTTGTTTGCAACTTGACCAGAAACGAACCAAGTCCCAAGTTTGTCTCTAACAGTATTCACATGAAGGCAAGACCCGAAAACCTCCAAGGAAACGGAGTTGAGAGCAAGCTTGGTGCTAGCCAAGGTTGGTCTCAATGAGGGAGGAAGAGAATCTGATTTGATACTTACGAATCTCTCTTCTTCTTATTTGTTCTTCTCAAGAATAAGAGAAAACTCACTAGAGCATCTATTGGTTTGGAGACTAGAGTTTCATTTCTTTCACTTAAGGTTAGGGTTTCTCCCATAGCATCATAGTTATAGGAAAAACCTACCTCTTCAAAATGACCAAAAGGACCTCACTTTAGAAGGAATATGCTATATGCATCTCCATGCATGGTAGCATGCTCCCTCATGGGCCTTAAGTCCATGAGCAAGCTTAAGCCTATCCCATTCTATAAATGAGTCCTTTTTAGTTCCGGGATTCCACTAACTCGGCGCCTCTTAATCCCTTAAAATTAAGTCCCTCATAATTGGATCATATCCAAGTCCATTTTATATCAAGTCTTCATCTTCTAAGTGTGTGACCCATTAGCTTCTCGGTTATGTTGACCACTTGATTCAACTATTAAATTAAGCAAGTCATGAGCGGCGTCTAGCAACACATCATGACCCTCAATTGACTGGAGAGTAAATGGTTTGACTACTAACCCTTCCATAGACAATTATCACGCAATCTGTCTTTTCACCAACTGTCTACTGTTTAAAGCATAGACTGCAGTTTCCTCGATCGACTATGTCACATCTAACCTAAGTGATAAAAGTCCTTGTCTTAGAGACTCATTACTCATTAGTCATGTCATTGAAGACTCTCTTCATGACATTTCCACTTTGGCTAGAGATTCCTAAGTAATGATCTTGACAAGAGGTCATGGGTATACCCTCCTTCTATCATGAGTGGTGAATCCTTTATTAGCTACTCAATTACCTTAGAATACCTCAAACTATACCCGATCACCACCCAAAGAGTGACCTTAAATAAGCAACATGGATCGAAGTCAAAGTATAGGATCAATATCCAAGATATCATTAAGTACATCAAGTCTAAGGATATTTGCACCATTGCTATAATGAGACTATCATCTACACGTAAATAGATAATCCATATGATTGTCTCATAGAAGGTCTTCAATGTACTTGGCTACTCTTAGCAAGCATCCACATGTCAAGTCTAATCAACTCATGATCACAGTTTATAAGATCCACTGCTTGATCTAGTCAAGGAGTATGACAGCATAGTCTATTCAGACACTCAATATACCCCGACAATTTTATAACATGTTTCAGTATAATAAAGTAAATGTATATTTTTTCGGAATAAAATAATGCTAAAAATAAAATAAGCAAAATCTGAAATTAATCTAAGGGTTAAGGGTGAATTGGTAATTTACCAATTTTGGACCCAAAAGTCATATGATAAGAAGATTATAGGCTAAAGTGGAAATATGAATAAATTTATTTGCAAATAATAGAGAGGAGGAGGACCAAATAGCAAAAATGGGAAATAATGCAAAAAAATGGGTTTTTGCCAAACAAGGCCTTAACTTAAAAAGGAGAATAAAGCCAAAAAGAACTCATTTGTTGGGTGAAGGCTAGGGCAAACCGGGAGAGAAGAGAAGAGAAGAGAAAGAGAAGAAGAAGAAGGAAGAAAGGAAGAAGAGAAGGAGAAGATAAGTTAAAGAAAAAGCCAAGGTATGGAACTCTTGTTTAGAACTTTGGTTTAGGATTGTTTAAACATTTACTGGTTGCTAGAAAACTCTAACTTGTCAATACATATGTTTTTGGTTGGTTTAAGGTAGTGTTATGGTTTTGTTTCGAAATGAGGTGTTTTGGTTAAAATAATTCTGATGAAAATTGCCAAAATTGGCCATTTCTGTTCTGCTCGACACCCTAAGCCTAAGCATAGGAGTCCACACCTAGGCATAGGAGTCCACGCCTAGGAGGAGACTCCTTCACCTAGGCAGACCCCGAGATAGGGTTTTTGGCATTTTCTAGTCCGCCTAGACGTAACAATGCTTCGCTTAGGCGTAGCGAAGCTTCACCTAGGCGTACCTGTAAGCTTTGTTTTTGTTGCTCTCTTCCGATAAGTCTAACAATCATCCGTTGGATTAATGAGAATCTTAATAAGTGAATGAAAGGGTTCGTATAAGTATAGAAATTATATGAAAAATGCTCTATACCTCGCCACCTCGGCGATTCGGTCGTTGGGCAAACATTGTTTCTTACCCCTCAATTGCTAATGTGTTTAAATATGGTTATTCCTCGTTATAAGATAAATGTGTAACTATAAGATATAGAACAACGTATAAATGTCTAAATAATACAGGAATAAAGATGCATGCATAAATGATAAGAAAATATCGCATATGATTATCGGATAACAATAGTTATTCGGGGATATGAGATATATATTGTAAATGAAATTAAAGAAACAGATTGTCTGCTTAGAACCTAGTAGAGGGATAGATGGGCATGCCTATTAAGGAAACAAGTCTGCAACATTACTAATTAGTTAGCCTCATTTGGGTCATTATATAGCTCTTCTGCCTTTATAGATGATCATTGCGACAATGATAACAACACCTTCGGGTTCTTATAGTTCATTGTCTCGTATAATGATTATAGCACCTTCGGGTCCTTATAGTTCCCGTATCCACTTCTAAGGTATTTGCAGGCATGAAACATACAATAAATGACAAGAATATGCAAATGACATGATATGACATGAGAAGCATAGCATTGCTATGTGATGATACATACACAGTGATAAGCACAAGAAGAAAAATGTAAATGAAATATGATATGGAATGAAACATGATAAGACGAATAAGTATGATATATGTCGAAGCATATCTATAAATGATATGTTCAAAACATGAATAAACATGTGTATATGTAAGTGAATGTTAAAGTTATATGCAGTTGTCTAAAGTGTGATGACCCTTATTAGAGGTCGTCCACGAGTATTATTTCCCACTAAGCTATAAGCTTAGCACGGGTGTTTCATCCGTGTAGGTACAGGAGAAGCGGGAACAAGAAGTCCGGACATTTCACATCAGCAACCAAAGCCAACACACTACTAGGTGCCCACTAAAGACCTTTTGGTCTATTTTTGTATATGTTTTACTTTTGTAAGCAATGTAAAATTTTTGTATATGTTGAACACTCCCATTTATGGAGTTTTGAATATATTTTGTAATCCGCTGCTACAGAATATATTTCAAGTTAAATGTTTAACAATACATGAATGAACAAGTTAATGGTATGGTAAAAAGTAAAAAGATAGTTACTAGTTAAGTAGTATATGAGCACACCTCGTGTTGGGGGCGTCACAAGTGAGATGGTAATAAAGGTGTGACAGGTTAGTGGTATCAGAGCACCCCGACATGGGGGACTTTACAATCAGGATCAACAATGTCTAGTCTCGTTGATCCTATGACCAGGGATAATTTAGATTCCAACATACTTGCACGTGATAGGAATCTTACTACCTTGATCTCATCACGATTGCCTTCACACTATGTTACGCATCATGGACTTCATTAATACGATTGAAGATCTAAATCAATTCAACATACGAATCTCAAATTAATGAAGATGCCTTTAATAGTAAAAAAAAAGACGTACAATAAGTGCTGAAGGTGCCTTTAGAACACTTCTCTAACAACCAATCTCCTGGGAAGCTTATAGTATATTGGTTCATTATGGTGCTTATGGTTATGCGATACCCGGATTTGATATAATAAACTCCATGTTTGGAGTGGTACCAGATCAATCGGTCCAAACCATCATGTGAAACTACTAGAGTCTTAGCAATGACAACAACATGCCTGGGCATGAAGAAGTCTTGAAGGAGTTCAATGTCCCACTTGCGCGATCCGAGTATGAATCGGTCTCGAATTTGTAAGGACTCTAGCCCCTTAATTGTAGGAGTAATGAACTTGAGGTTATCATCATCCTTTAGTCAAGGGTCCTGCCATATATTGATAGAGCTTCCATCTCCAATGCGCCATCTACATGCTTAAGTTAGAATATATTAAAATGACCATATACTCTTAAATGCCTCCTTGTTCCTTCCTCAAGCAAAGAGTGTCCTATTAATCCAAGTAATGCATTTGTCTTCATTAGGTTTCATACTGTCACACCTCGATTCATCCACCTTAAGCGGACGAAGGGGATGCAAGACTGTATTGAGACTCTTTACCTACTTTTTCAGACGTTGGTGAGCCCAAGTCTTATAATTGTATCAAAATATCGTATACAAAAAAAAAATACAAGATAAAACTACCACTGTAGTGGTGTTTATAGTGTCATATACATACGGTCCTGAGTCCCATTTACATATACAAAAACTGTACATTTACATTTACAAATCAGAGCACGGAACCTACAAAGGATAACCCCATTTTAGTGTGTCGCTCAAAGAAGATACCTTTAATTGCGAACGTCCTCCTCTCTTCCTCACTCCACACGCATTGAAAAACCCGTGCAAGCTTTTTAATACGCTTAATAGGAAACATATGTGACTTATACATATACACATGCATTAATATTCTAGCACAAGAAGCATATAAATGCTAATGTATGTACAAAGAACATATATTAAATTCTATCATGAATTTTATAATAAATCCTATATGCCTACTGGTACTTATAATGTGACTTATACTTATTAAGGTCTCCCGTAGACATATATACTGGGTGAAGCTATAGCAAAATTAGGCTTGTTCAGATCTCCCATAGGAGTTACAGAGCTTATACTTATACTTATACTCTAGCGCACTTTATACTCTGTACGTATACCCAGAGGTACTACGAGCTTTACTTATATAGAGGCACCGTAGGTACTACAAAGCTTATGTTTTACCTTATTCGTTATTTAGACTCTTATCATATAACTGTTGGATTACCTAGACCAGTAATAAGAAATGAGTAGGACACAACACAATAAGTACCCGAAGGTACAGTACAATATTGAGGTGCCATAGCACAAAACAGGAGTGTCGAAACACTTATCAGAACGTGCCTGCCCACGTAACAGAAGTGTCGTGTCATTCAATATCTGGTCTTAGGTATTCCTACAATTATATGTGTTCAGGAACTTACTATCTTATCATAAGGGCTGTAAAACCCGAGAAAATTCTAATTTTCTAAAAAATGGTAAAATGGTAATTTCGGTCAAAATCCGAAATTTTATAGATCTCGGATGATGAAACGGACTTTACCGTTGGAATCGTCTCGCGAAATCTAGTTATCACGTCGATTCTCACACCCGAGACAAACACTTCACGCCGAGGCACCAGTGCTCGTGTCGATGACGGCTTGTGAGAGACATGTGATGTGATAAAAGTCACCTACTACATGTACCCATGTGACACATGTTGCATGATTAGTGAGAGGATGGAGATGAATGACTTAGATTAAGCCATGTGTCAAAAATCAAACTAAATGACACAAATGGAATTATGTGAAAAGATTTAAGTGAATAAGACAAAAAGACAACTTCATCTTCTCCAAATTGAGAGAAAACATGCAGTAGGTGTGGATTTTAGATTTTAGAGAGAGAAAGAGTGACTTCTCTCTAGATTTTCCGGCGTTCGAAGCATCGGTTCTCATCGGAGCAAGAAGCAAGTTGTTCCCACGCGTGGCCACGCTATGGGCATTCCCATTTTGTGGAGTTTCGACAACCCCAAGAGGTAGGGATCTTTTCCTACTTGGTTTATTCTTTGACTAAGAGCCATTTTAATGGATGGGGATTTGTTGAGGCCTGGATGGTCGTGTTATCGGTCTCAAAATCTTTGAACCGAGTGAAGAAATCCCTACTTGTGTGGCCAAGGAACAAAGGATCTGCCTGTAGTTTCTCACCAGCTCTCACGGATTTGTCATGGTGATTTTTGTGTGGCTTGGGTGATTCAAAATGAATTGCTTGATTGGTTAATTAGCCCATGTGAGCTAATTTTGGTGTTATTGTTGTAAATTGAATAACATGATTTATGTGAGTTAATTTTGTTAATATATACATGTAAAATATATTAGCATCGGTATTTTGGAAATGGTATAATGCATTCCATATGCACCAAGGCACCCTAGAACGATGTGTGTGAGTTTACGACATGAAATGAAAGAAAAATTGAAAACGGCAGAAAGGAATTCCAAGGAAGATTTTCTCCGAAGAATTGCCTTGAGAGTGGTTCAATAGTTCATCTCAAGGCGGACCTGTTGACCGTTCGTAAAAATTATCTAGCAATTCGCCTGCAGGGTAAATCTAACATATTTATCGAACTGGTAGTATGTTTTCAAGAACAAAAACCTTTTGTTTTGAAACTCCAGATTTTGCTCGACGGCTTAGGCATGTGAGGGAGTCGGTGAGGACTCGAGACATGGGATTGGGCAGACATTCACCAGGATCAATGATTTGCTTGAGTGTGTTTGCTTGTCAGCACATGCACTTTAGTAGGAGTAACCCATGTAGGAAATTATCACTACTGGGCATTGCTCACCCTGTCGAGGGATCATTATTTCAGGTACAGGAGGACGACGCTCACTAGAGGCCGTGTTTTAGAAGAAAGTCGGATTATGGCTTTGGTATTCATTTTGTATAACTTGTATTAAAACTCTAAATTTTGATATATGTTTTGGTTAAGAGTAATGTAATAACTCTTAAACTATTGTTATATAGTTGATGTATTCTTGATGAGTATTGATGTATGGGCCCAAGTGGCCATTTTTACTCATGTACATGTCTCATGATATGAGACACAGATATTCCACAAAGTTGACATGACACCCAGACACCCCGGATCTGGGTGTTGTGGCATTAAGTTTGCCCATTACTGTTTCACCTCCGAAGTGCAAGGTACTGTATAATTCTTTTCCTTTACATTACAAACATGAATGACCCTTTCATACACTTATTAGGATCCTCATTAGTCCAATGGACAAGTCCTTGGAATAACGGAATAGCAGAACAAAACAAAACACAACATTTTTCATGTCAGGAATAATGGCTTCAGCCGCCTTGAAGCTCTTTCATACAGGCTCATTGCTGCGTGGGTCTCTACGCCGTAGTGTAGGACCCCGACAACTTGCCCATATTTTTTATGATTTAGTCCATTTTTTTCAAAAACCCAAAAGAATCCATAAACAACACCAAAAACAACTCCCAAATGTGTTCTAACTCAATCAATACCAATCATAAAGATCAATTAGGGTTTTTCCAAACCCTAGTTCATCTACTTGTAAGTTAAGTTAACTTCCTAACACCCAAACCGGTATCCATACATCTTAAACCAAGAATCCATACCCAATGGAGGATTCCTAACTCGTCTTGTACAAAATAGGGTATTACCAACCCAACTTTCAACAAGTCTAAGGTTAGGATGGATCCTAACTAAACGTTAGAGATGGAACAACTAAAATCCATACAAAAACCATAGCAAATCCAAACAAGTATCCAAACTCAAAGTCATAAATCCATACAAAAACATGGTTTCCATACTCAAAGTCATGAATCCATACCTTTCTTCTCTTCTTCCTCTTCTTCTTCTCTTCCTTTCTCCTTCACGTTTTTACTCTCCTCCAAAATGCCCCAAAAAAATGTGAGACCAATTTGGTCTCATCCTATTTGACCTCAAGTTTCCTCATATTATAATTTAGTCCTCAAACTCCCTTCCATTTGTACTTAGGTCCTTCATCTCTCTAGTATTCTCAATTCTAACTTATCAAAATCCTACTGGGTATACAATCTTTCTTCTATGTCTTTATATCTCTTATTTTGACAAATTACAAATTTACCCTTGCTTATTTCCGGGTTTCTTAGATTTCACGTTTTGCATTTAAATTACGAAAATTTCAAATTATACTTTCAAAATACTCTAAACATGCTAAAAACGACTAGGGTATATTTCGGGGTGTTACACATACCCCACCAAAAGAAGTTCATCACCCTCTCAAGTTTTTGGCAAAGGAAGATTGGCAATAAAAAAAAGCTTATATAGAAAGTGGGGATAGCTTGGGTAATTGTCTTTATCAATACTTCCTTGCCTACTTGAGAAAGTAATTAAGATTGCCATCCTTGAAGACTGTTCCACATCCGTTCCAAAATAAAAGTAAATATAGCTCTTTTATTTCTACCAACAAGGGAGGGCAATCCCAGATATCTCCCTGTGTTCAAAGGTGCGGACACACCTAGTGTATTAGAGATACTCGTTCTCAAGGCTACAAAGACATTATTGCTAAAGAAAAATCCTTTTGGAAATTAATTGTATAATCTGACATCTTCTCATACTCCCCAAATATGGATTTCACCTTACAACATTCTTATTCAAAATGCATTAGAGAATAAAAAGTTGTCATAAGCAAATAATAGATGGGAGATGCTTGGAGCAACTCTATTGATTCAACAGCCATGCAACTCTCTGATGAGTATCTTAAATACTCATTTTATCCTAGGTTTTAGTATTTTTATAAGATAAATAAGTGTCATAATGCTCTCTTTTCTCAATTTTGTGATTAGGTCAACAATTGAGTGAAAATGAGCGGAATAGGTCCAAAAATAACAAATTCAACTTCATTAGAAGCTACTGTATTTTGGTCTTTTAAGCTTCAGGATGACCTCCCATGGCTCTAATCTTTGTATGGATAGATAGTAGAATTCCCAAGCTTTACAAAGAGTCCTTATTCACTTAATTTGAACTTCAATTGATCAAGTTATGACTTTTGGAAGTTATAGGAATGAGGAAGAGTGCTCAAAATCTGACCAGTTGGCACACTTTATGGGTTTAGTATTTACCAACAACTCTAAAGTGTTCTCTCTGGAGTTATCCATATTCTACACTCCCTAAGCTTTCCGTAGACACTGAGATTTCTCAGTTTGGAGTCCGGACTAGAAAGTTATGGCATTGAAAAGAAAATAAGGAAAGATAGAGCAAGCTAGTCACGCTGTAGCGTGAGTTTTCACACTGTAGCATGAGTTTTTCATGTTGTGGCATAGATTCACCACACTTTAGCGTGATATGGCTTGTTTTGTTCCAGTAGCTCCCATTTTCGCCACACCTAGTGTCAGATCCGTCATGTTATAGCATGGATGTCAAGCTCTCTTGGTTTTGGCCTTTAAATAGAATGAAATTAAGGCTTTTGGAGGAGTTCGGAGGCAAAGGAGGAAGCTGCTCTTAGGGGCAAAGGAGAAGATCCTTTGGGTGGAAACACCCAAAAGAAAATCTTTCTTGGAGGAAATCGATTTTTGGCCTTAGAGAAGAAGAAGCAAGAGATTTTAAGAGAATAAATGGGTTTCATCTACACTCTTCTCCTCTTTTATTGTTTTTCCTCATTTTCTATGGTTGTATTTCTCCCCTCCACGATCTAAACTCTTTTTCTATGGTTTTGATGTAGTCTAAATAATGAACTATGATGCTTAACTTTGATTTGTAATCTTTGATGTTTTGATTTTATTATATATTGAATGTTCTATTCAATTCCTAACGCTTGTTGATGATTAATCACCATTAACATGATTTGTGACATAATTTGAGGTTGAGAAACAATAATTAGTTATGACCATGAATGGAATGTCATGTTTCACCATAAAATAGAGATATTTGTGGGTTACAAGTGACTTATTGGGTTTCTAATGCTTAATGCATCCTTAGTTATGATGGTTTGAGAGAGATACATTATAAATATTTTTCCAATGATAGATTGTTATCGCTTGAGAAAGAATATCATGTGCTTAGGCATAATCCAACATTAATATATACGAGGCACATAAAGTACAAGTAGAGCCTCCTCACCATATGAATTTGAAAGATGAAAATCAAAACCCTAGGCTTTCTTGTAATTACATTTCACTTTGTATGTTATGTACTCTAGTTTAGATTCCTCTAGCAGGTGAAAGACCACCGGATTAACCTCATGAACCCAGGGCCTCCCAGACTCCAATGGATATAGAAACTTTCCTCAAAAAACAATCAAATAAAACTATGAGCGAACCCTTACAATCCTTAACACATCTTTAGTAAATAATGCTGGGGTTTAAGTGAAATTTTTTTTTTTCTTTCTTTTTCAAACACTTAGATTTTAAAATTTCCGCTATTTCCTGCTTTTCTCGGACTTTCCTAAATTTACAAACTCCAGGTAAAAAATATTTAAAAACACTTCTAATCTTTTCAACTCAACTTCTCAACTTTCGCTTTAGGACCCTGCCCACAACCCAATCAAACACAATATATACACATAACATTTATTCATTTCAAATCATCAAAATATTCCAAACTTCTTTAATTCCATGCATTTTTTTTTTCAAAAGATTGGGCTTGAGCCAGACTTAAGCCGACCGCCTACGTACCTCGTCCACTGAGGATCAAAGCCCACGTAGTTCCTTTTCAAAATATACATACTCATGCATATATGATCATATGCATATATACATGACAAATTATTCGACATATAAAATATGCAAACCATTTATACAATGCGCTCACATCGTCTCTCGATGGCTCAACTCACTGCACAGGAGGGTACTGTACCGGCGCACCGTCCCTGTGTCCAAAATATTTTTTTTTTTTTAAACATATGGAAAAGAATGAGCTAAAGGAGCTCAAAGGAGTGTACATTTCTACACATAACATTTTCAAGATATATCAAAGCACAAATACTTATACAATTAAAACTATTTATGCCTTAAACATTTATGCCTCAAACTTTTCTTCCTTCAATAAATACATAATAAAAACTACTATACCTTAAACATTTATGTCTAAACTTTTCTTCTTTTCTTTATAATAAATACTTATACAATAAAAACCTTTATACCTAAACAATTATGCCTCAAACTTTCTTTCCTTATTTCTTTCTTTCTGATGGAACCCAGGGGAATAAACACACCCCAGCTCGGTACCGACGGTGAGGACAAATACATCTCCAAATAAGTAACCACTACGTCGTGAGAAACTTCACGCTTTCAGATAGTGGTTCCGTACTTACAAGACTTTTATCACGTGCAAGGATATTACTCTAGACACCTAATTCTCCCTCAAAGTTAGTAACCTATAACTTTACCTCTCTAAATCCTTACACGTTAAGTGACTTAATGATACTACCATAATAAATATATGTGCTAGTGGTAACCATCGCAGAAACATTTATCAAAATACATTTATAAACTATTTAAATCCTTTGCTTTATCATGAAAACTCATATATATATATCTACAAATATATATACATTCTTACTAATATTTTAAACTTTCATAATGCCTAACATATGCATACATATATAATTTAATATAAATATATATATTTGAGTAAGATACACATACTGTACATTAAAATTTTCATTTACATCAAAACTTTTCATTTAGGCAATATAAACATTTACATTTAACTCTTTCATTTAACATCAAAATCATTCAATCAATTTGCAAAACATCATTTTACACTCACGCCCACCGCTCAATCCCGCTTGCTTCCTGTCGAATTCCTGTTTCCCGTCCGATAGTCCTTTTCACCTTTTTCAAGAAAAACCAACTATACATTAATCATAACTTCTATTTTAATCCACCATAATATCTACTAAAGGCAATGAACAAATTACCTCTTAAGCACCAAAACCCATTCATTTTGGCCAACTTTTTCCAACAATACTTATAGACTTTATGACTCAAAATTATTCAAACGGTCTTCAAATTTATGAAACTCTTCATATCAGTCCCATATCCACGACATCTATTTAAATTTTCTTAATTTAAAATTCCTTCTCTAAGGCCCTCAACCACATAACACAAGTTATTACATCTAAATGACTCAATTTGGCGTAATGCACCCAAGACATACCCACTTTGACAAATTTTATGGGCACTTTTGGATTACAATTTGCTTGAACTTCCTTCAGATAAATTTTTCCCTTAGAAGTCTATTTTAACCAGCAACTTGAATCACTCAATTCGAATCAGAAATGAGCAAGTTATGGTCAAAATACGACAAATGGTCGAAACAGAAAACAGAGCATTTCAGACTGAGACCGTCGCCTGTAAAATGACCCGTAATGTGTTTCTTCCACTCTTTTTTTCACTTAAACACTCCAATCTAATTCTTTATACCCATTTCAACATATCATACAAAATTCACTATCAATTCCTAACAATTTCACTTTCTTTTCTTTCAAAACCTAACTAATCCATTTCTTCTCAATCGATATCAAAATCATATCATTCAACCTTAAATACTCACCAATTCTTTTTTTAAACATCATATAATTTGATGATTCCATGTTTATTTTCTCCCAATTGGGGTTTTACTCTCATAACCCCAACCATTCAAAGGTTCATGTGCTCTTTGCACAAAACCTAGACCAAAGGAGCATCTATTCTCCTTGCCAAAGTCCTAGAATCCAATTACCTATGGTTACAAGGCAAAGACATACCTGATTTTTGGACTTCTCCTCCTCCTTCTTCTTCCTCTCTTCCTCCTCTTGGCTCTCTCCTTCTCCTCCTACGGTTTGCTAGGGCAAACTTTGAGACCAAATGAATTTTGGCTCTTGTTTTTCATATTTTTATATTTTCAACTTTTCACTAATTGCAATTTAGTCCTCAAACATTTAAATATTGCAATACCAACTTTTGAAATTCCTACTATGGCCCATCTCTACACTTAATGATTTTCATATTCTTTTTTGCTAATGACAATTTTACCCTTATCCCCATACAACAATCCCGGTTTCCATCATTTATCATCTCCTACTTTAGTCTCCAAAATACTACAATGTGACACTTAGTGCTCTTATACACCCCTACAGTATCATGTACTGTACACTCTCTCGGGACGGGGTGTTACAAAATCCTCCCTCCTTAGGAACATTTCGTCCTCGAAATGAATAAACTAAACTCCAAAAGAAAGGAAAGGAAATTACCTCATTAGGAAATAATTGAGGGTAATGACGTCGCATCTGAGCCTCTGGCTCCCAAGTAGCTTGCCTCCTTCTCATGATTCCTCCATAGTACTTTGACTAATGGAATCACTTTACTCCTCAACACCTTTTCCTTGCAATCTACAATCTGCACAAGCATCTCTTCATAAGTCAAGTTCTCTTTAACTCCGCACCGTGTTGTTCTCTCAATACATGTGAAGGATTCGGGATATATTTCTCAACATCGATACATGGAATGTATCATGAATCCTGATAACTCGGGGTAACTTCAACTTATAAGCCACTAGCCCCACCTTGCTCATAATCCCATAAGGTCCAATATACCTTGGGCTATTTGCCTTGTTTCCTTAAATCTCAAATACACACCTTTCCAAGGTGAAATCTTCAAAAAAAAACTTGGAGTCACCTATCTCAAATTGCAAGTCTCAATGATGCTGTCCTGCGATAACTTTTCTGGCTTGGCCTTGTGCAATTCTTTCTACCTATCCCTTATAACTTTGATCTTATTACAAGTCACTTGGACAATTTCCGGACCTACTAATTTCCTTTCGCCTACCTCATCCCAACAGACTGGAGTTCGACATTTCCATCCATAAAGATCCTTATAAGGGGCCTACTGCAAGATAACCGCACATATGCGAACTCCACGCAGTGTTCCTTAGGTATGATACTCCAGGTTTCCCTACGTATACATGTTTCGAGGAATGGGCTTCCTCCATAATCTCTCTCCTCACATCACCTACTATCCGGCACACACAACCTCTCGTCCCATGACCACTGCATCTCATCCTCTCTCAATGATAATCCCTCGCTGTTCGTGAATTCTTACTTCACCTCTCAACTTCACTCATTCGATCCCGAATCCGAACTCTAATCCTCGCTTCATCAATACAGACGCATGAAATTTGGCTAATAATAATTTCGACCGTCAGCTCAAATCTCCCACACCCAAGGACCCCAATTTATGAGTCGAGGAAGATGCACTCACCCTTAAGTGCGGATAGGGAACTCCAATGGTACATCCATAATCCTTGATCAGGCTTCAATCCATCTCCCCTCTGCCTCATGTTCCGGCCTCCTTCAAGGCAAACGCATAACGTGAAGCCTATGACTTGTAAAATCCCATGTGGCACTCCATATAAGTAATGCCTCCATATCCGCAAGGCAAATACTACGTCTGCTAGCTCAAGGTTGTGTGTAAGATAATTATGTTCATGCTTCTTCAATCAGATAGAAGATATGCAATCACCTTGTCATTTCGTGATTAATATAATAACCTAGCCTTTGCCTAGAGGCATCACAATACACTGTAAAGCCATCCTGCCCTGATGGAAGTGTGGGCATCGGGAGCTAAGGTCAATCTCCTCTTTCGCCCATCGAAACTCTCACACAAGCCCCACCATAAAAAACAGCCTCTTTCCTCGTCAATCTAGTCAAAGGTGCGTCTATCTTCAAAATCCCCAACGAACTTACTTGCACACTCCCGCCAAACCCGTAAAACTCCTTATCTCCGTAACACTCCAGAAGAGGCCTGCAATCCAAGATAGTCGACCTTGCGGATCCACCGAGATCCCTCTCGCGTAAATCCATGCGGTCCTAAAAATAGCGACACCGTCGCTTCAAACTGACACTCATCGAGTTTAGTATATAACCGATGTTCCCGCAATGTTTGCAGAACTATCCTCAAGTGCTCTGCATGTTCTTCTCCACTGCTCGAATAGATCAATATATCGTCAATAAACACGATAACAAACTGATCTAAGTAAGGCCCTGAAACTCGCTCATGAGATCCATAAAAGCCGCTAGGCATTCCTTGTGAAGTCCAACTGGGTGCATGACTAGAAACTCAAAATGCCCGCATCGCACTACCGCTGCCTGGGAACATCCTCATCATGCGCCTCAACTTATCCAATTCACTTCAATTAAATCAAGGCTCATGACAACACTGTAAGCCTTACATCAAGCCATTAGCATCCTTAAAGTGAAAAACCATTAATGTCCTTCACCTTAGCAAAAATTACATTTATATCTTAATCAATTCTTCTTCTTAAAACATTAATTCTAACACATTCCATTAGGCATTTAATCACTTCCAATTGATTAAAATCAATGGAAACTCAACTTTTCCATACTTCTCCTAAGGTGGTCAAATCCTACATGTCACACATTCATAATTATTTCTTCAATTTCTTCCATTTTCTTTCAACAAATTATATTTGATCATTCATCCAATGTCATTAATTTACTTAAACTAAAACAAACCAATGCATTTCCAATTAAACCTTTCGCCTAACCTTCATCTCATTTTCTATTCAACTTTTAATTCCATTAATTCCATTAATTCCTTCAACATTTCAAGTAATGTCATTAAATCAATTAAAACCAATCAAACAACATCACTTCCATTTACATTCAAGGTTGACCTAAATTGACAATCCTTACAATCTCATTATTTCTTTTCAATTTCTTAGCAAAATCAACCTAGAATCATGTCAATTTAATAGCTAACACCTTAATATAACTCAATTGAAAGTTTAGATAAATAATCCATAAAACCCTAATTGCTTACTGGAACCTCCCTGTACCCACGTTGACCCACTCCGTTTCATTGCCCTGGATCGTGCGTAGCCTCGGGTTTCCCAAAAACCCATGCTCCTCTCATTCCTAATCGGCGCCTACTACCCGGTCGTACCGGTGGGTCGCTTCGACGCCTGTGGTCCAAATCTCTGACTAAAACCTACAAGAAACCTCTTCAAGCCATGATATGGACCTTTGGTTTTTCCATTTTATCTTTATCATTGATTCAACTTTTCAAGCAATGATACATGACTAACTTTTCTTGATACATGACTTGTGGCATTTCTTGGAATAAGGACCTCATATCCTACAATTGATCAGGCACGACATGTAAAAGATCACATTTTATATGTTAATCATCATTAGAATCGTTCTTCAACTTTTTTTTTTCAACAATCATCTTGACACTCCGATTCCTAAATATCGATTCTCCCATGTCCTCTAATTACCTATCCTCGGTTAATCTGTGAGAACACATTACTATTTCCATGTTGAAGTAGTAACAGATTTTCTATTCCGAATAATAGACTCCCATTCGACGAGTATGATTTACATTACATTAATATTCCTCCCAAGGTGTTGATGATGGGTGGAACCTCTTCACACATGCCTACAATTTCTTTTTCCAACTTCTATGATCTTTCACTCACACTATTCTCCCATCCTCCAAATGTACCTTTGAACAGAGTCCAAGACTTCTTTTCGCTCAGACCTTCCAACTCAAAAGATCTAGTATTATTTCCTCATAAATGAAACCGGTATTTCTGTGGTGGTACTAATGCCTCGTGGAGCTCTCCTCGGTGGCGGGCTCCGCCGACGACGCATTTCAGGAACTCAAAAATTTCATATGTCATGTAATGCATATATGATTTTAAATCACATAAATAATTTATGAAATTTTAAAATAAAACATTAAAACAATCATATGAAAATCAAATTTTCAAATCTTTATAACATTTTCAAAACCGTGGCTCTGATACCACGTTGAAAGACCCCGACCCGGATTAACCTCATGAACCCGAGGGGACCTCCCGGCACTCCAATGGATATAGAAACTTTTTCTTAAAACAATCAAATAAAATCCATGGAGCGAACCCCTTTACAATCTTTAACATATCTTTAGTAAATAATGCGGAAGCAAAGGGAATTTTTTTTTCTTTCTTTTCAAACACTTAGATTTTTCAGAAAAATCGCGTAGTTTCTCTGCTTTTCTGATTTTCCTAAATTTACAAAACTCCAAAAATATTTAAAACACTTCAATCTTTCAATCCTCAACTTCTCAACTTTCGCTTGTGACTCCTCGTCCACAACCCAATCAAATACAATATATACACATAACATTTATTCATTTCAAATCATCAAATATTCCAAAACTTCTTTAATTCCATGCATTTTTTCAAAAGATCGGGCTTGAGCCGACTGCCGACCGCACGCACTGGCCCACCGAGCATCAAAGCCCACGTAGTTCCTTTTCAAAATATATACATCTATGCATATATACATCTATGCATATATACATGACAAATTATTCGACATATAAAATATGCAAACTATTTATACAATGCAGTTCACATGCGTCGTCTCCTCGATGGCTCAACTCACTGCACAGGAGGGTACTCTACCTACAAGACCCGGTTCTCGTCCTAAAATATTTTTTTAAACATATGGAAAAGAACGAGCTAAAGGAGCCCAGTGAGTGTACATTTTCATTAAGATAACATTTTCAGTATATATCAAAGTAATAAATACTTATACAATTAAAATCCATTTATGCCTTAAACATTTATGCCTCAAACTTTTCTTCCTTCTTTATAATAAATACTTATACAATAAAAATTCATTTATACCTTAAACATTTATGCCTCAAACTTTTCTTCTTTCTTTATAATAAATACTTATACAATAAAAATCCCTTTATGCCTTAAACAATTATGCCTCAAACTTTCTTTCCTTATTTCTTTCTTTCTGATGGAACCCAGGGGAATAAACACACCGAACAGTTTCCGGCACGACTGAGGGACAAATACATTCCGGGCCATAACCACTACGGCTACGGGAGAACTCACGCTTTACTAGGTTCCAAATTTCATAATCTTATCACGTGTAAGGATATTACTCTAGACACCTAATTCCTCCCCGCTTAGTAACCTATAACTTTACCCTCTAAATCCACACGCTAATAAGACTCACGATATCGGGCCAAGGGTCAAATTATATGGGGTTAGGGTAACCATCAAGAAATGATCCATCAAAACATTTATCCTGAATCCTTATTTATCAAGGAAAATCATGAGGCACCATATATATTATCTTTACACATTTTCTTAACTTTCATAATGCCTTAACATATGCATACATATATAATTTAATATAAATATATATATATTGAGGCAAGATACACATGTACATTAAAATTTTCATTTACATCAAAACTTTTCATTTAGGCAATATAAACATTTACATTAAACTTTTCATTTTAACATCAAAATCATTCAACTCAATTTGCAAAACATCATTTTTACACTCACAGTTCACCGCTCAATCCCGCCAGCTCTGTCGACTCCTGCTTTCCCGTCCGATAGCGTCATTTCTTTCACCTTTTTCAAGAAAACCACAACTATACATTAATCATAACTTCCATTTTAATCCATCATACACATTCATTTAAAGGCAAATGAACAAATTACCCTTAAGCACTAAAAACCCATTCATTTTGGCCAACCTTTTTCCAACAATACTCTATAGACTTTATGACTAAAAATTATTCAAACGGTCTTCAAAATTTATGAAACTCTCCAGATCAGTCCTTTATATATCCACGACATCTATTTAAATTTTCAATTTAAAATTCCTTCTCTAAGGCCCCCAACCACATAACACAAGTTATTACATCTAAATGACTAATTCTATGTACTGTAATCTATTATTACCCACTTTGACAAATTTTATGGGCACTTTGGATTACAATTTGCTTGAACTTCCTTCAGATAAATTCTTTCTTAGAAGTCTATTTTAACCAACAACTTGAATCACCACCTGATCAGAAATGAGCAAGTACGGTCAAAATACGACAAATGGTCGAAACAGGAAAATCGCAGCATTCGTACTGAGACTGCTGCCCGTAACGCACTGCACGTTGCTTCTCTCTTCCACTTTTTTTCACCTAAACACTCCACCTAATGCTTTATACCCATTTCCCCCAACATATCACACAAAATTCACTATCAATTCCTAACAATTTCACTTTCTTTTTCAAAACCTAACCTAATCCATTTCCTTCTCAATTGATATCAAAATCATATCATTCAACCTTAAATACCACCAATTCTTTTTAAACATCATATAATTTGATGATTCCATGTTTATTTTCTCCCAATTGGGGTTTTACTTTCATAACCCTAACCATTCAAAGGTTCATGTGCTCTTTGCACAAAACCTAGACCAAAGGAGCATCTATTCTCCTCACAAAGTCCTAATCCACTCACTCATAAGGCAAAGATGATACCTGAGCTGATTCTCCTCCTCCTTCTTCCTCCTCCTCTTGTATTTCTCCTTCTCCTCCTTACTTGTTTGCTAGCAAACTTGAGACCAAAATGA
Organism: Tetrastigma voinierianum; assembly: GCA_016808115.1. Lineage (NCBI taxonomy): Eukaryota > Viridiplantae > Streptophyta > Magnoliopsida > Vitales > Vitaceae > Tetrastigma > Tetrastigma voinierianum. The sequence continues at coordinate 276,300 of JAEQBH010000010.1, read as the reverse complement.
ATTTTTACTTGTTTTCCCATTTTTATATTTTCAACTTCTTTTCACTAATTGCAATTTAGTCCCTCAAACATTTAAATATTGCAATACCAACTTTTGAAATTCCTACTATGGCTCCATCTCCACTTTCTTAATGATTTTCATATTCTTTTGCTAATGACAATTTTACCCTTATCCCCATACAACAATCCCTATCACCATTTATCATCTCCTAGTTTAGTCTCCAAAATACTACAATGCGACACTTAACGCTTTTATACACCTTTACGTATCATGTAATCGCATACCCCTGGGATCGGGTGTTACATTTAGTTTGTTTCTCCATTTTGAATCACCATTGTGTTAATCCAAATAAAGTTAGGACTATCCTAATTTCAATAATTAGTAACCCAATCCTCGTGGAAACGATACTTTTACTTTTCACACTATATTACTTGAGGTGACACGTGCACTGCACATATAGGCACACGCATTTTATATAGCACATTTTGAGCCTATCAAGTTTTTGGCATTGTTACCCGGGATTGGTGTTTTTATTGATATTGATACCAATTAATCCTTCTTTACTTTAGTTATAGTTAGTCTTGTTTTATTTTCCTTTTATATTTTACTTTGGATTGTTTTCGTTTTTGTTTTGTAGGATTTAACACACAATGGAACCTTTCATGGAATTGACAACCGAAATGGCCCTCCTCACTCAGTAACTAAGATTAAAGCAAATGGCCAATGAACATCATTGAAGAGTGACAAATCAAGTAGAGTCATGTGGCAAAACTAAATGCATCGATGATTATGTTCACTATGAGGGTAAATTTACATTTGAACAATCATAATTTCGATGGACCATCACTCAAACACCTCATGGGACACAAGTCATAACACTCTTCAATCTCGACAAGTCCAAAGATCAAGCTTAGAAGAAGCTATGGATGAATTAAGAAGAACTCAAGCTGAATCTACCATGGCACGACCTGAATTTTCAAGATGATCAATGGTCTAAATGACTATGCTCAAGTTGTTGCCTAGGTTTCATTTAAAATGAAAGAGACAACCTCCAAGAGTGAAATGTCAAACCTTGAGGCAACCAAGGATGAACTTAGGCATCCCAAGTCATCTACGGGAGGGGGAGGTGCACACACCTCCACAAGAGGAGTCAAATTTTGAAAGGGAAGTGGATGAACTAGCCATCACAATGGCTAAATTAGCTAAGTGTCAGGCTTAATTACGCAAGGGAGAGACAAGGACTAATGTTCAAATTCAGCTATACCACTTACGAGCTTGGAAAAGAAAAAGACTCTAAGGGTCACTTCTTGTACTCAACTTGAAATGGAGCTACAATAACCTCCAATGGAGAAGGGAATGAGTATACAAGAGCTAGTGGCCAAACACATGAATGAGGGGAAAAACATGGTTGCAATGTCCTTTGAAGGACAACATGAGAGCTTGTCATCCCTTCTTGAGGTGATTGAAGAAGAAGACTCAAGCTATAATGAGGTTGCCACCTTAAGAAGCAAGGAAAAACTTGAGAAACTCACAAGAGGAGATGATGATGTGCAAGATTTGAAAACCTTAGATGTAATGGAAGATGAGCCAACTTCTCCGGAACCCCATGGCACAACAAAAGAGGAAGTTTTAAAGGCTATTCTGGAGATGGCTCCATGGGGTGACATGCATGAAGAGTTGAAAATTGAAGAAGTAACCCCCATGTCCAAGGTGTAAGAGTACATTATTCAGTTGAACAAGAAAATAGAAGCTACCATTGTGACCCATAAATAAAAAAAATCAAAAAAATAAGATCATGGAAGATTATGTGCCCAAGATCCTATTGAAGCACAACTATCGGTTCTTTGGAACTGATGGAGAAGGGAGTCACCTTCCAATCTGTTGTTGGTAGAGTCAAGCTAGACTCGAAAAATAGAGCAGCTTCTTGGGAGGCAACCCAAGATTTGTAATGTTTCCTTTTCCATTTTCTAGTTTTTTTTTTTTTGTTAGCTTTAAGTTTGTTTTTGAATAAATTTGTGTGCTTGATCTTGTTTTGTTTTAGTTGTGATTTTTAGGTTTTTGGAAGTTCTAAAGTTGGTTCTAAGGCAAAAGAAATGGGATAATCACTTCAGGGGAGTCCTCTCTTTCCCTCTTTGTTTTTCATGCTCTATTTCATTGAGGGGATTTTTTTGTTCAAGTTTGGGGGGACAAATTGAGCTATTTTCTTTCCCTTTTGAGCATGAAGCTTGCTTTTTTTAGTTTTTTTTTCTTGTTTAGGCGCTAAACCTTGCTGAGCCTTGAACTCTTAACCATGAGCTATTTTATTTCCTTTTCAAGCCCGAAGCTCACTTGTCTTGCTTTTTCCTCTTTTAGGCCTTGAGCCTCGTCGAGCCCTGAGCTACTTTCTTTCTTTTTTGAGCACAAAGCTCACTTTTCCCTTTTCACTTCCAGGCCCAAGCCGTCGAAGCCTGAAGTCATTTTAATTCCTTTTGTTTCCAAACCTTTGCTTTTCTCACTTTTTCCTTTTTAGCCTCGATCTTGTTAATCCACGAGCTCTCAAATTCTAAGCTTCTTTTTTCTTTTTTTCTTTTAGGAGCCCCGAGTCGTTTTTTCCTTTTCCTCTCTTAGTCTTTGATCCATGCCGAGCCTCGATCGTGGTTTCGTCTCTCTTCATCCATGCTAGTAGTGTCAGTCCCGAGCAAACTCCCTGTACGCAACCCTGTAGGCTTCACCCAGCTCTGTAAATTAAGCCCTAAGTCTTAGTCTTTAGTGCCTTTGTGTGGTGAGTGTCAATCTCCCTTTATGCATATTCTTTCGTTTATCTTTGGTGGTCCAATTATCACTAGACTTCAATCACCAATTCTCTTATCACCTTTAGAGACCATTTGGGGGAGGTTTGGACTTGCTTCATGATTTCAATGGATTCTTAGACTTTTTCTTTTGTTGTTTGTTTTTGGAGTTTTTAGAGCCTCTTAAGTCGCCTCGGTTCTAGCGAGGTCATGTCCTACGTGGACACTTTTGAGGTCTTCTTTGTTCTTCGATAGAGTTAATCTCATTCTACTCACTGCTCGCATTCACTTTGCTTCATTGTTCTTACTCGTTACGCTTGTGAACTTTATTGAAGATGGCATATTTGTAGACCCCAAATTTTGGCTCTTATTCTTTTTAATTAATTATTTTATTTTCTTTTGATTTAATTTAATTTTAATTTATTAGTTTTTATTTTTTTATTTGATTCTTTTTCTTTTGGGGAAGGTGGGTTATCTTTTCCTTTATGAAGTTTTAGGGTTAGTTTTATTTGAAGATCTTATATAACAGAGAGGGAAGAAAAGTCAAGGAGAGGATGGCTTAGTAGGGGATCTTGGAGCAGAAGAAAGGAAGAGAGAAAAAAAGATAGACTGTCAATGACGAGGTTGACTGCGCAAATCAAGTATGATTATTACAAAAGCCAATGAACTATTTGACCGTGTGGTTGATATGATTAACTTGACAGTTTTTCCATTATTCATAAGTGATTAATGTTAGGGGTCTATGATTTTGCAATTTTGGTTCAGGTTTTTGTTGGGACATTAGAGAAATGTGGAGATGTTGGTAATGGTGGTGAATTGTGGTTGATGAGAGGGAAAATGGTGATTGAATGGTTGTGAAAGTATGTGAATTGGATCAGGTGTATAGTGTGTGATGAGTGGAGTGCTTTGGGGAGACTATTGTCATTGTTTTTCTTGTTATTTATATATATTGTATTTTATTTTTATTGTGTTTTTGCTGCAAATGATGCTTATTGTTTTTGTTGAATGTTGCCCAAAATGGACTTGTGATGGAGTAAGGGCTTGATAACCCAGTTAGTTTTTATATCCCCTTTGTATTTAATATTAATTCATGGGCAAATGTGTTCTGGTTTGGTGCCTTGTGTTGGCAGTTTTGTGGTTGTTCTCTTTCTATTTTGATTATTCACCACTCTTTATTATGTATCACTTAGTATTACTTCTTGTCATTTGATTATTCACACTTAATTATTACTTTTAATTATTCACATTCATTCTTGTCATTTAATTATTACTTTCTTTTTTGAGTCCAGAGCTCACTTTTCCTTTTTCATTTATAGGCCCTGAGCCATGTCGAGTTATGAACTATTTTATTTCCTTTTTGAGCCTAAAGCTACTTTTCTCACTTTTTTCCATTTTTAGCCCTTAATCTTTGTTAATCCGTGAGTTCTCAGCCCTAAGTTGCTTTTCTTTTCTTTTAGAGCCCCGAGCTCGCTTTTTCCCTTTTCCCCTTTTCCCCTCTCTTAGTCTTTGATCCATGCCGAGCCTTGATTGTGTTTGTCCTCTTCATCCATGTTAGTAGTGTCATTTGGAGCACTCTCTATAGACATACACCTTATCAGTTTCCCCTCGGGGTGGGCTTACCCGAGTTTTGTGCAATTGTCTTGTCTTAGTCTTTAGTGCCTTCATGTGGTGAGTGTCAATCTCCCTTTATGCATATTCTTATCATGTATCACTTAGTATTACTTGTTGTCATTTGATTATTCACACCTAATTATTACTTTTAATTATTCACATTCATTCTTGTCATTTACTACCAGTGTTAAAAATATCGATTTCGACGAATATATCGGTACTTGGATTTTACGAATATAACGAATATATCGGAGATATATCGGTGGATATTTTTACATGAATATCGATATATCATAAATTAACAAAAATACTTTGAAATTCATATAAATAATTTGTAAAAGTGTAAGAATGACATTAATAATGAAATATAGACATTAATATTACATTGCTATGGTCTTTCACCACCAAAATGAAGATCGATGTGGCTCCATTACAACATTTGACAAAGGGATCCCATCTTGGTAAAGACAATACCAAGACACAGTGTTCCGATAATATTGATTATAAGATCGAACATGCCATGCATAAATGTCTTAACTTGTACCCACAACCTCTCCATGGATAGAAACTGGGTTCACTCATGCTTGTTTGAAATCCTTTATCAGATTTGATAAGTGGAGTTTTGAATGGAATTCTGTGCATCATGAGGATAGTTAATCATTCCATATTCATTAACGAAATCAAGGATGTGAAGGCTGGGACCATAACTCCATTGTGTATGAGGAAAACGCTTGGCATCATTGGATGAATCACTATATTGAGTGCCGATGCTCATTGACTCAAAACTAGTCAAAAATGAATCCTCATTGTGTTGTGTCATCCTTTTTCGTCGACCTCTATATGGCTTTCCAACGACTCCAATACCTAGACCAACTCTCCTAGACCCATGGTCTTAATCTTGTGTAGCATGTGTGAAATCATCTTCACCGGTGAATAGACTCAATGGATATTCACTTTGTTGTCGATCTGCATTATCCCCACCATCATTTCCAATATCACTACCATCATTGGTCCCTTCTTCTCTTGAGCCATCATAGCCTATAGTAGAAGTACCAACAAAACTAGGTCTACTACCATGTTCAACACTTAAATCAAAAGAGGGCCGAGAAGTGACAATAGGCTGAAATGAGTCTCTAGTCTCTCGACCGAACCTCACTATGAACTCTTCGCATAAAACCCCGTCATCATCTACACTCGCTTCTCGAACATGCGTAGCAATTGCGGATCAGATTTCCATTTTCATCATCTAAATGGAGAGGTCTAACCCACTGGAATAATCGATTATCCTTCTTCACCAAACTTACCGAAATGTCGAGTAAATCAAGGTAATCTTTTCTGGAACTTTATCGCCTCTCGCTGCATATCTCGTGGTTCTTTAGTTTCATGTTGTAGTAACAAAAACTAATTGTCAATGGTGGGTAAGCTAGCCAATTTTGGTTTTGTATGGATCAAAGCAAATGTGCTTCAATTCTGCCTCACATGTTGAAGATGATGTTGTTCGTAAGAACTTTAAGTGGCCAATTCCTCAATGTAGAAGCATGGTTTCCATACATGAACCACCATTCCGCTGCAATAAAAATTATTAACATTCAAAATCTAATAATAACATGGTAATAGACTTTACTTTTAAACTTCTAATGAGAAATAACACTCACTAGGAACCATTAAATCTCTTGATGTTATTGTTGCTCGATCACCAAATCCCCTTTTGGCATCTCAAACACAGGTCAGGAATTCAAAATGAACTTGACAAATCAATATATGTGTAAGTGTAACCAAATAAATTGAATCAATTAATTAGAAATATAGCCTATTGATGTACCTCATTTCCAATATTACCAAAACCTACAATAGTAGCAGATAATTTTCCAAATACTTCATGAACAACTTAGAGTAAATTTCAGTAGTCACTATTAACTCAGTCTATATTGGAAATCTCGATTAAGATAATATGCTACAAAAGTGATTTAGAATTAGTATGTGATAAAAGGAAAATAATATGCTTTAAAAAGTGATTTGTGATATGGAATAGTTACCTACTAAAAGATGAAGAGGGATGTTTGAGGGTTTTATCCCAACGATCTACGATGATACACCAATTTTTGCTTTCGAGTGCATGTAAATTCTTTTGCTTCATCACTCGAATCAACTCACACAAATGGCATTGTTGGGACTACTCGTAATCAATAATGCGAAGAACTCCGTATATAATGCCTCATAGGATTGGACACTTAGTTAGAGACCTTTCTCCCACATGGATGATTAAACATGAGTCCTTCAACCTCACGTCCAACGGTCGTCTGACTAAGCTTGTGAGAAGCTCATTCATCACTAATAAAGATCTTCTTCAAATCAGCCCTCTTTTTTAGAAGACTAGCTAGAGCGATGTAATTTGTCACAAATCTTATTGCCCCTGGACTCACAATATCTCCACCACAAACCTTTCTCATTGTTGCAACCAACCAACCATGATTGTAGATGAAGTTGGTGATCTTTCGTGCATTGGTAATCAAGTCTGAAACACTTCATTTACCATCTCAAACATAAGGTCGATGCAATGTGCTGCACATGGAGTCCAATATAAATTGTAATTCTTCATTAACAATTTCTCAGCCTTCACAAATGTTGATCCATTGTCTGTAACAATTTGCACAACATTTGCTTCGCCAACATCCTTTATCACATCCTTCAACAAACCATAAATGTATTTATTGTCTTTGATATTATTCGATGCATCAACAGACTTAAGAAAAATTGTACTTCTTTTACAATATACCATGAAATTAATGATGCTTAATTTCGTGGGACCGGTCCATCCATCACACATAATTATGCACCCATAGGTCTTCCATTTCTCCATTTGGAGATTCACATAATCTTCCATGTCTTTATACTCCATAGCTAAATATTTGTTTTTGATTTCATATGGAGAGGATGCCTCTATTCCCATTCCTACAAGTTAAAGTAAATAATTATATGGTTTACAACTATAATGTAAGATAATAATGTTATTTGAAATTGAAAACGGATTTTCACATACCAGCTTGTTGTGCACCAACAATCATGTTTTTGAAGTGGTGAAAGTATGCTTTGTGAAGCGCAACACTCTCATATATGAAGAATTTACTGCTTAATCGGCCTATCGTTTCTTTGATTGCACCTCCTTTAAAGAGATTTTTAACACTCTTTTGTCTTGTTGCCGAAGATTTGTATAATGATGGAGCAAGAGGTGCTGATGGATCCAATTATCTCACACTTTGAGATCTTTGCATGCGCCCTTTATCGATCACTGGATTGTTAATATGAAGGCTCACGACAAATCATATATTAGAAATGTTTGTAAATCCATTTATACTCTAATAATGAATTTAAGTTAAAAGATTTACTAATTTTCTTTTGCCTCTCATAAACCCTCTCTTCTTGTCAAGGATTTCATTCACCAGCTTTGATGCACAATATGTCATTCAATAGTCAACTCGCTTCGTGGTTCATGTCAGGGATACATATAGACATCATCATCTTCCTTCTCATTTTCCTCATCATCATCATCACCATCATCAAAGAGATGTCTATGGCTACCACCCATTGTGCCTCGCAGTTCAGATCGAATTTCTTCAATATTCGCAACTTTTTTTGCTTTGGCTTTATTCCTTTCAACCAAAAGTTGTCTCATTTCTCTTTTAACTTCGGGAGGCACATTAGGACACTTCTTGCTATTTGAGTGAGGATCTGTATGTGATAAGTGAAATTTGAACCGAGTAATTCTGCCACTTTTAATGACCATACCACAAAAATTGCATATGCTGTCATTTCTATTCCCTTCAATAGGTGTACAATATTTCCAAACAGGATTACGACCTCTAGTATTGCTTCCACTTCCACTATCCATCCTATAAACTTCAATAATTGTAATCAATTCATGTTCATAATCTTAATCTAAATATAAAGTTGCATTAATTATTATAATTTAAAGAAAATAGATATTTCACAAATTTGTTAATTAATAATTAACAAATTTTTATATTTCATATCCATAATCTCAATCTAAATATAAAGTTGCATTAATTATCATAATTTAAAGAAAATGTATATTTCAATAAATTTGTTAATTAATAATTAACAAATTTCTATATTTCATATTCATAATCACAATCTAAATATAAACTTGCATTAATTATCATAATTTAAATAAAATGTATATTTCATTAAATTTTGAATTAATAATTAACAAATTTATATATTTCATATCCATAATCTCAATCTAAATATAAAGTTGCTAATATTATCATAATTTAAAGAAAATGTATATTTCACAAATTTGTTAATTAATAATTAACAAATTTATATATTTCATATCCATAATCTCAATCTAAATATAAAGTTGCATTAATTATCATAATTTAAAAAAAAATGTATTTTTACAACATAAAATATGCATAATATATGTTCATATTTCATTTTCATAATCTTAATATAAATATAGACTTAAATTTAAAACCTTAATCTAAATATAAAACTAAAATTAAATCATAATCTAAATATAAATAATCTTAATCTAAATATATAAACTTAAATTAATTACTAAATTACACAAATGTAAAAAAATAAATAAATAAACATGGAAACATACCTTAAGTTGCAGAAATTATATATTGAATAGAAAACTTAAACACCAAAAATTGACAAAAATATTATTCTCCAAGACTTTGAAAAGAATCAAGAATTGTTTGAGAGAGAATAGATGATTTTGATATGAAAACTAGTTGTGACGCCCCAATTCCTGGGGGTCCGTTAACTACCCGTCAACCCACAAAAACATTTCAGAATGCTCTGGTGACCGACATTTCTCACGAAAACGGCAGTCTCCTTTGTACTGTGAGCCTCTACCCCAAATACAACACCTATATAACCCGGTCCCAACATACATTACGACCACACAGGTCTCATATACAACTATACCGAGTAAAATGACCGACTCCCTCGTAAAGATTATACTTATTAACATATATCCCAACTATCCAATATAATCCATCGCATGAGTGAAACGGCCACTTGGGCCCATAACCAATACTCATAAAACATCCCAATTATATATCATAGTTACAAGAGTTAATGATCTACTCTTATACAACACATATATTAAAATGAAAAATATTCTAATACATGCAAAACCATCAAAGCCACATTTCGGCTTTCTTCTAAACGGCCTCTATGATGAACTCGTCTCTCGCACGCTCCCCCATCTCGTAAAATAGCATCATTCGACTGCTGCAGTTACTGCTCACAGTGAATCACCCTAAGTGGGATATTCAATCTAAGTGCATATGAAATGCTCCAATAAACACACATTCAAGCAAATGCATGATCCTACTTGAATGTCTAATCGATCATCTCATATCCCGAGTCCTCCCCGACTTCACACCCGCCTAAGCCACGTATGAGAACCTTGTTTTGCTTCAGGACAACCCTCCCGATATATATCAATCGGGCCACTCGACGATTAATACATGCGGCACTACCCCCGATGTATATCATCAATCGGGCCGACTCCGACGATTGATATTTTATTTGGACTACCCTCCGATATTCATTATTTTTAGACAACCCTCCGAACCATTCTCTCAAGAATTACCTCATGCACTCACTCCTATCGTCCTAGGGTGCCCCAGTGCATATGAAATGCATGATGCCAATTCCATTTCAATTCTATAACACATGCATATATTCACATAATTTAAATCACACAAACATGTCATGTAATTTCACCATCAATTTCATCAAAATTAGCTCACGTGGGCTAATGATCAAACACGAGCAACTCGATTTGAATTACTCAACCAAACACATTATTTCACAAAAATTATTTTGTGAACACTATTCTCAAGAACAGCTAAACCCCTGCTACTATTCCCGCAAATCAATAATCATCTGGCTCACTTAGTGAACCCAAATTTCACATGCCCATTTCCGGCCTCATACACATCAAAGCATGCATTAACACATAATGCACAATTAACAACCCACCAGCCAGGATAAATACGGGCCGCACCATTTGGGTTTCAAAATTAGGACACCCGGTCCCAAGATTTGGGGATCGATCAAATGCCCTCACTACCATTCAACTCAAACATTAACAAAGTACTTAAATAAAGAATAAACCCAAGTAGGAGAAACCCTTACTCCTCTCTGAGTTTGCCTAAACTCCTCAAACCGGTGCCCACGCTGTGTAGGTCTCTCAACAGAGAAACAACCTTCCCTCCTTCTTGCTCCGAAGAATTCACTAGGGTCTGATTTGTCGGTAAAAACTGGGAGAGAAGTGACTCTCTAAAAATAAAATCAAAATCGCTCCTCGTTCACCCTCTCCTTCGCCCCGCTTTTTGGTCACTTTTAATTTGGGGAAGATAAAGACTATTCCCTATTTTGCTTTTTTTCATTTAAAACAAATCCCAAAATGCCAATTATGTCCCCTTTCTCCCCAGTTTTGACACTCGGCACTATTCCTACTGGCCCATTTTCATCCTTTCTCTACTCATGCCACTTATGGCACATGAGTACGTGTTATATGTGACATTCGTCGCATCGAAAATCGTTTTACGGCACCCGAACCACGATGCCTCGAAAAATGTGCCAACTCCAATTGTCTCGAAATTCGACGAAATTCGATGTGCTAGCTAGATTTCGCGAGACGATTCCAACGGTGAAATAAGTTTCGTCATCCAAGATCTAGAGAATAAATTCCGGATTTTTAACCGAAATTACAATTTTGCTATTTTTCCGTAATCAATTTCTGGGTTCCACATTCTCCCTCTAAAATGAATTTCGGCCCCGAAACTACACATAACCACACCACTGGCATTTAACGTGGCACTCTTACCATGCATGTAAAAGTCATTTAAATCTAAACGACTAAAATCACGTACCTTCACCCCTAAACAAGAAGGGATAGGTGGCCCGTGATCGTGTCCTCGCGCCTCCCACGTTGACTCCTCCACCCATAGTGCCGCCATACACCTCACTAGCCTCACCCGCCTTGCGCCGCAGAAAACCTGATCACTATTATCCAAATACATAATCGGTCCCTTCCTCAAAGGTTCCACTGTCAACCCCGACCGTCCTCAATCCACTACACGCAGTCAGATCCGAGTATACGAGCATGAGACTTGAAATACCCTGTGGACACCTTAACATGCCGGGCGGTAACGCCAACCCAGACGCCGCCTATCCTCTCGAGCATCTCGAAAGGTCTAATAAACCTCGGCTATAGCTTCCCGCGCTTGCCGAACCTGATCACTCCCCTCTTAGGTATCACCTTCAAGAAGACGTGATCCCTGTACTCGAATCCTCCTTAAGGGTCGACATCGCACACGCATAGCTCTTCGCCGGCCGAGCCGTGAGAAGACGATGTCGTATCAAGCCTCACCTTCCTGAGGTGTCTCACTCAACCAGACCGGATGAGCTCTCTCCCACCCTCGGTCCAACATAATGGTGACTCTGTACGGCCTCCCATGCAAGCAAGGCTTCCCACGGTGCCATCCTCGTAGAGGTCAGGCCCGGGCAACTATTGTTGTAGGTGAATTCCACTAAGGGCAAATGCTCCTCCCAGCTACCCTTATGATCCGCAGACGATGCTCGTAGCATGTCCCTCTAATATCAGATAGTCCTCTCGTGACCGCACCATCCGCCTAAGGTGAACCGCAAAGACTCATCGTCACCGTGGTGCCCATAGCCTTTGAAACTTCTTCCAAAAGTGTGTCGTAAACCTGGTCCCTATCCGACACCTGCGGATATTGGTACTCCATGTAGTCGACTATCTCTCGAATGTACAACCGCGCACTTCCAAGGCGAAGGTCATCCGCGATCGATCAGAAAATGTGCCGACTTCGTGGTCGCCGGCCCACTATCACCCATACCGTCATGCCTTTGCCGCGCCCGTGGCGGTCACAAGTCCATCGTGACGTGCTCCCACTTCCACTCAGCCACTTCCAATGGCTGAAGTAGCCCTGTTGGCTTCTGGTGCTCAGCCTTAACCTGCTGACACGTGAGACATCGTCGAACAGTCCCTACGTGTCTCATCCCACTCCAATAATACGACGACGGCGATCCCCGGTACATCTTCGTACACTGGTGCACAAATCGAGCAAAGAAACTCCCGAGAATCTCTCTCTCAAATCGGGTCAATCGGGAACCACTACCCGCCCCTATAACGGCGACTACCATCTGCGTTGAACGATCCAAATTTCACACCCGCTCGACTGTGACTGGTCCCCGATGGACACTATCTCCGTTGGGCCCCGCCACTGACTCAATCACTGGGCCAATGTGAGATCTGCAGCCACTAAACTCCCCAAAGTACCTCGAGTCCGTCACACAGATCAGAACTCCAAATCGTCCACGGGCCTCAGCATCCGCCACTCCCGAGAAGCTATACTACCGAACGCCCTCGTGACTTTGACTGAGTCAAGATTGTGCCACTACATTTGCCTTATCGGGATGGTAATGCAAAGTGAAGTCATAATCCCCAGGAACTCCATCATTTATGCTGGTTTCATAAGCCGAGGTCTCACAAGGAAAATATACTTTAATTTTTATGGTCCGGGAGTACACCTCGAACTCTCGTCAGCAAAAAGGCCAAATCAAGGCGAAGATTCACGCCGCTAACTCCATGTCGTGTGTGGGGGCAATTGCTCATGACTCTTCAACCGACGAACCATAAGTTATTATCCTCCCTGACCGCATCAAAACACATCCCCCGGTCCGGACTATCAAGATGGAGCCGGCAAGTCTCCTCTTCAACTCCCCGAATGCCTCCGCATTGGTCATCCCACTCAAACTCGCCTCCTTCCGGTCAACCCTAGTCATAGGTGTCGTCGTCTTGAGAAATCCCCTCAATGAATCTCCTGTGAATAATCTGCCCAATCTCAAGAAACTACGTGATCTCGAAGACCGACTTCGGCCTCCCAACTCATCACCGCCTCGACCTTCTCCCGAATGACCGACACTCCCGATGCCGACACCACGCGTCCCAAATCTCACCTCGCAGCCGTAACTCGTGACGATCGAACGAGCGCATAACCCATGGTCTTCAACAATCAGAAACGATCCTCAAGTGATACTCATGCTCCCACTGACCGGGAGCAGATCAAGATGTCATCCACGGCACTACGACAAACTAATCTAAATAGGGCTGGAATATCCTATGCATGAGATCCATGAATGTCGGGCCATGCCTGTCAATCCAAAGGGCATTAACGTGAACCAAAGTGCCCATAACGCGCCATAAATCACGCCTTAGGATATCTCAGATCCCTAACCCTCACCGATGGTAACCAATGAAGGTCTATCTTGACGCAGACTCGCCTCTCAACTTATCAAACAAATCGGGTCAATTTCCTGTGAATGGGTAACATTCTTGATCGTAACTTCGCGAACTCGTCAGAGTCAACAAATGGCTGGTCTTGTCCTTCTTCTTTAAACGAACCGGAGCGCCATGGTGAAATGCTTCTGCTTTATGAACCCCTTGTCCAGTAGCTCCTGTAGCTGGACTCTGAGTTCCTACAACTCAACCAGTGCCATCCTATGCGGAGTCATAGAGATGGGTGAAGTACCGTGGTGTAACTACACCGGTCTACTACCTCGCGAGGCAAACCCGTGGGCTCATCCGGAAAAACATCCACATACCCACACTACTCCGAGGACTGCTTCCCGGGCCCTCCTCGCCCTTCTGTGGTAAGGCTCGCTAGCCAACCCGCTAACTGTCCCTAACACCTGGACTCATATACTATCTGGGGCAAAATATCATGCTTGTCTCCTCGAAATACTACATGAGTACTGGCCCCGCGTGTGGTAACTTCCTACGCCTACAATCGAGCACCCACCTCGTAAGCTATCAACCAATCCATCCCCAGATGGATCTGAACTCGACATGCTATTACGCGATCCTCGTGCCCATCGTGAGGAGTCCCAGATCTCCAACTCGCAACCTTGACATATCATCCCTATTCTCACCCTAATCCCTAGGGGAGAACTCACATAAAATGGCTCCTCTAAGGTCTCAACCTCTAAGCCCAACTCTATCACAATTGATGCAGCAATGAATGAATGCGACGCACCAGAATCAAATAACACTCTTGCCCATAGGCTTGATAGCAAAATGCACCCCAGATAATCAGTTGATCTCACGACTCACCCGCGGTGTGATGGAGAGACACGCCCAACCCCGATGTCCCCCGCCAGGGGCCTGGGTCCCTCCGCTCTACCCATACCCGGCCTCTCCGGGTCGCCACTGGTGAAATGGAGCCCAGAGGCCCCCGAAACTTAAACCGGCTCCTCCGGCCCGTACTCAGCCGTGGAGGAATATAATATTGTATCCTCTCGGGCCGTCTCTAATACCACCGGGACCGGCTGTCCCAAACCCCGGATCCCCCGTCTCTGGGGCAATCCCTCCTATGTCCCGGCCGCAATGGTAGCACACCATCTCGCCCAACCTCCGACCGACAACTCTCATCCGTCCCCCGGCCACCCGATGGCCGTGACTCGGAACCCCGTGAACTAGAAGCCTCCGCCTTTCCCGAATCCAGAAGATCGACTCTCCTTCATCTTGCTACTAACACTCGCATCCCGAGTGCTCTGAGCATCATCTATCTCTCTCTCTATGGTTAAGGTTGTCCCAACCATGGAGTCCATATCTTGTAGGTGAAGTCCTACAATCCTGGCCCGAATGGACAACTTCAGTCCATTCTCAAATCTCCTAACTCGCAGCCCCGTGGGCCACGTAATCATCGCAAATCGCTAACTCAGAATCTAGCCACGTAGTCCATCACACTGCCGCCCTACTTCAAATTTCCAGGAACCCCCGAGCTTTGGCATGCCTCGCACCTGGAAAGCACTACCATGAACAGCTCCCGAAACTCGCCCCAGCGTCATAGCCTCTAAGTCTCTAGAGGTCCTCGCCCATCTCCACTGTACACTCGCCTCGCCTAGCCGGAACACATTTAACTGATCCTGGTCGTCGAGGTAATTCCCATAACCTTAACACTTTCTCTAGCCGCATAAACCAAATGGTATGTCACCACTCCGATCTCCTCCCGTGAATACCCAAAGTGGGAGGATGATGCGCCCTAAACCTCCGGAGGTTACTGGTGACCTCCCGACCACCGCTATACCAGCTTGTGTTATAGTTGTCAAGAATACCCACAAAATTTCTACAAAGGCCCGCCGATCAACATTCGTGGGCGCCCGACCAAGACTCGTGGACGCCCCACGTCCTCGTCTTCGACTAGCCATCTCCACGGTTCAAACAGGTTGATTTAACGTAGGCATTCTAAGGCATAAACACGTACTCGAGACACTATCTCATACACAGACCGCTAGATATCAAGTCTCTCGTGATTCATAAGCAATGCAAGACCATTTATCCAATATATTAAATTATATTTTATCAACAAAATTTTATTTTCAAAAAATTCTCATTTTTCCAAAATTTTGTCTCATTTTTATTTGATTTTATTTATTTTATTAAATTTTTTTTCCAATCACCGAAAATACAAAAAAATACTTATATATATATATATATATATATATATATATATATATATATATATATATATATATATATATATATATATATATATATACATCTTCTTGAACACTCAAATAAATTTATAAAATTTATTTTATTCTATTTTCTTAGTTTTTCACTATAAAACCTTTAGAAAATGATTTTCTTCTCCTCATTTTTTTTCATTTAATTTTGAACATTTGTCCAAAATTTCTCAAAACTCTCATGACCTAAACACTAACCCTAGTGTTCAACTTAAAATTTATTAAAATTTTATTGGATCAACTATCAAACCAAATAAATTTATTCAAATTTATTTTATTTATTCTCTTTTTCTAGTTTTACTCACTGTAAAACTCCCAAAAATTTCTAACACATCAATGTGCTAATCACTAAGCACACAATCACTTGATCACAATCAAAACACATGCAGTGTTCTGATTTTCTCCCGTGTCTTCCTAGGTAATCTCATACCTAAACCTACATCGTACCACACCAAGTGATGATGGATACCCAAACCCGAGCTCCCTAGGTATTCGTATACCTAAGCTCTAATACCAAGCTATGACGCCCCAATTCTTGGGGGTCCGTTGACTACCCGTCAACCCGCGGAAACACTCGTGAATGTCGGGGCGGCCCGACATTTCACGAAAACCCGCAGTCTCCTTGTACGGAGCTCTACCCAAATACAACACCCGTATATAACTCCGTCCCCACATATTAATAATGACCACACAGGTCTCATATACAACTATACCGAGTGCAAAATGACCCTTGACCCCGCATTATACTTACAACATCCCAACTATCCAATATAATCCATCGTGATGAGTGAAATCCGCCACTGGGCCTATAACCAATACTCATAAACATCCCAATTATATATCATAGTTACAAGAGTTAATGATCTACTCTTATACAACACATATATTAAAATGAAAATATTCTAATACATGTGAAACCATCAAAGCCACATTCCCGCTTCTTAAACGGCCTCTGGCGATGAACCGTCCTCGCACGCTCTCCCGCACTAAAATAGCATCCTCGACAAGGTTAGCTAATGCCTACCAGTGGAACCACCTAAGTGGGATATTCTCCACCAAGTGCATATATGCATGCTCCAAAATAAACACACACATTCAAGAAATGCATGATCCTACTTGGAATGTCTAACTGATCATCTCATATCCCGAGTCCTCGACTCCCTCACACCCTGCCACGATGAGAGAACCTTAGTTTTTGCCTCAGGGACAACCCTCCCGATATATATCAATCAAATAATTCGACGACATTGATATTATGCGGATTCACTGGATGTATATCAATTCAATGACCATGATTATTTTTATTTGACTGTCTGATATTCATTATTTTGCATTAACCTCCGAACCATCTCTCTAGACACTATGATCATCTCTATCGCCCAGTCAGGTATATGAAATGGATGATGCCAATTCCATTTCAATTCTATAACACATGCAACATATGACCATGTATATTCATTATTAATTAGCTCACGTGGGCTAATGATCAAACACGAGCAACTCGATTTGAATTACTCAACCAACACATTATTTCACAAAAATTATTTTGTGAACACTATTATCGGGAATAGTGAAACCTCGTTACTTGGCTCCCAGAAATCACCAATCATCGGTTCACTTATTGAACCCGAATTTCACAGTCATTTTCGGCCTCATACACATCAAAGCATGCATTAACACATAAATGCACAATTAACAACCCAATCCAGCCGTGGGATGTCACGGCTGCACCCATTCGGGTTTCAAAATGACACACCGTCCCAAGATTTGGATCGATCAAACGGTCTCATCACGGCCCCATTCAACTTAAACATTAATAAAGTACTTAAATAAAGAATAAACCCAAGTAGGGAGAAACCCCTACCTCCTCGGAGGTTTGTCAAAACCTCAAACCGCCTAATGCAGAGGTCTCTCCCCGTAGAACAACCTTCCTTCATTCAAGAATTCGACTCGACCACAAAAAACTGTAGAGAAGTGCCTTCTAAAATAAAATAAAAAATCTGCCTTCCGTCCAGCCCTCTCCTCGCCCGCTTGGTCACTTTAATTTGGGAAGACAGCACTATTCCCTATTTTGTCTTTTTCTTCATTTAAAACAAATCCCAAAATGCCAATTATGTCCCCCTTTTCCCAGTTTTGACACTCGACACTATCTCGGCCGTCCATTTTCATCCTTTCTCTACTCATGCCACTTATGGCACATGAGTACGTGTTATATGTGACTTTCGTCGCATCGAAATCGCTTTACTAGTGACCCCAAACGATGCCTCGAAAACGTGCCAACTCCGACTGCCTCGAATTTAACTAAATTCGACGTGCTAGCTAGATTTCGCGAGACAATTCCAACGGAAATACGTTTCATTATCCGAGATCTAGAGAATAAATTTCGGATTTTTAACCGAAATTACGATTTTGCCATTTTTCCTTAAATCTAATTTCTGCCTTACATTAAATGTGATTTTAGGGCTATTTATAGATTTTTTGGAGTCAAACTAGCCTTTTTTGGTCAAAAACCCTTTAAAAATGAATTATGACCGTTGGATTTGATTTTGAATCAAATTTAATCAAGTAGGATCTTGATTTAACCAAGAGTAAATCAATTATGGCCATTGGGACGTCAATATTTGAAACGCACCACAGCAAAATATATAGCCGTTGGAATAAATGGATTGAAATCCGCCGCTGGATCAACACTTGATTGAATTCGACAAATGACATTTGACTATACGCTGAAAATTTGAACTATGAGACAAAATCTCAGTCTTCCACGTGTGAACAATTTCTGGTCGTTGGATCAAAAAAATAAAACACCAAAGCTGCTGATATATAGGCGATATATGTAGATATATTGGTAGTTTTGGTGTTTTTTAAAATTTTTCCTAAGCATGTATTTTTAAGTACGATATATTTCCAGAAATTATCGATATATCGGCCGATATCGAGCGATTTTTCCGATTTTTCCAAAAACTACTGCTTATTTAAAATCGCGGCTCTGAATTTAATTCGGACTAAATATCGACGCAACATCGCTTATATTTTGGCACATTTTCAGCCCATGTTCCTATTTGTGGTTATGACTCCTAATCTTTTAGTAATTCTAGTTTTTCATTGTTTTCTATATTTTCTTATCTAATTGATTCAACCAATTTGTTAATAAAAATAATAATGAATAAAGATCCGTCCCCACCTTAAATCCTTACCCTGATTTCGAGTCTTTTGTTTTTTACAAGGTAATCGCTTAACTGGTTTGTCGACCTTTTTCTTTTGTTATTTTCCAACCTGCCTCAACTTTTATTACTGCATTTATTTTCAATTAAAATGTTGATTTTCAGGCATTTTAAAATCAAAACCTTCTTTCTTCTAAGTTTTTTTAAAAATAATCATTTTCTTTTAATTTCAAAATTCAAAATCATTTTCAATTTATAAAAATAAAAATCATCTTTTGAACTTTAAAATCTGGACAATTTTTTCTTTAAATTAAAAAACATTTTCTTAAGCTCTAAAAGAATAAAATAATATTATTTTCTTTCATTCAAAATTCAAAATCATTTTTTAATTTAAAATTTAAAAAATTATTTTCTTTATTATTTTTCAGTTTACATTTTATTTTTTTCAACTCGATTTAAGGGTTTTTTGAAAGTATCGATATTTACTTCATAATTCCAATAAAATTGGACCATATAGAATTCACGTACTAAATAAATAGGCCTTGGTGGGGCCCCTACATCCCATGAACTCTTTCAACAAATAATTTGGCGCTGCATTTATGACCGTGATTTCCTAATTTGATTATGAATGTTTTCATATTTGTTATCACACTAACATTGTCTTTTATTAATAGTGCTTTCAATTCGTCGCCAAGGTACACACTCTTATCTCATTTGACTTTGATGTTTATTAATTTGTTACACGTTTAATCTGCTCTAATGTTATAATTGTTGCTTGTTTCTCAGTATCTTTGGATTGATTAATTAGTTGTCATACCTATCTTTTATTAGAGACTCAACCTTTAGGCCTAGGGTGCTTATGGCTTCATCGTATTTCCATTAGGTAACCTAACCCTAGAACTATACTCCGATTTTTCCCTATACCCTGCTTCATTAGGAGTCACATTTGTAGCTTACTTTATTTTGCTTTTCCCTAAAAATAAAATAAGTGGCGACTCCAAAACTGTTTTCAAAATGGTTTTTCAAAAATACAAAAAAGGAGTCTTGCCTTTTAGTGGAAAACGTATCATAGTCAAAATGTGTGTCCATACTAATAGTCGTTAAAAAAGGCAAAGGAGGGGGTCTCAGCTCAAGTCCTGCATTTAAAACAATTTATTACTTTGAAACTAGAGTGTATTCAAAAAAAACTTTAAAACTAATAAATAAACTAAAATGATACAGAACCTAAAGTTTAAATAATTACCAAAATAAGATTGAGATTAAAAGTTTTAATAATATCAAAATCACATGCTAATTTTCACTTCTGAATTGTGTATTCCTGAAAAAAATCAATAAAAAACTTATTAGTTCAAAACCTAATAAAGAAAATTAATATATCTTCATAAATGAAAAATAAGAATGTGACATACAATCCTTGTTATAAAAATATATTTGAGTTCAAACATGGTAATACATTTACAACTTTTCAGCCAAACATTTGCATACTTATGTTAAAAACAATTTGATATCAAATTCAAATAAAAATCATTTAAAATAATTGTAATCTAGTCATTAAATATTAAATGGGTGGTTAGCATCAAATTTTTTCATTTAAGATGGACAAAACTAAACACTAATTGTACCAATAACCCCTAACTAAATTCTTGGGAATTGTTTGGCATGTGGAAATGGAAAGTGAAAAAAAAAACATCACATTCCTTTTCTTTCTCATTTCCCATAGTTGGATCATTTTTAAGAAGTAGAATAAAGAAGAATTCAAATTGATATCAAATTCCACTTAGAATTGAGATTTAAATTCATTAGGAGAAGATGGTATTTTAATTCTCTCATCCTACTATATGATATGAAAAAACCTAAAATTGCTCTTTTACCCTTAGACTTCTGTCACCAAGCCTGATGGAGTTCATTGATTTTATTGAATACTTGTTGATTGTTCAAAATTAGAATGAAGTTTGAGTTTTTATTTCCAAAGAGAGATAAACTACAATAAAAAGTTTCAGAATGCGCCGGGTCGCTTCACATCCATGAGGTTATGTCTAAATGCAAATAGGTTCCACCATTTTGAATCAAGTTACATTCGACTTGTTGGCATGAGCTGCCATTTTAGATTGATTACTAGAATCATGGAATTAGAATCCATTATTGATTATAGTCAATCTATGTAACAGGATGAATGAATGAACGAATGGCTCAGTAGACTCGCTTCATGATCGCTCGTACAAATATGAAGCTTGGCTCGTCATGATCGCTCGCATACGTCTGGTGGAGAAGAAGGCATCCATTCAGTCAACAGGTGATATCAAAACGACGACGTTTTGGACTCTTAATGGTAACCCTCGCAAAACGACAACATTTTGATGTTTCATATTTAAAAAAAGATTAATTGGATATAAATACATCCCAAACCCGAACTCGAACCTGGCCCTGGGCGGCGCGCGCGTGTGTGGTGAACCAATCATGAGCTAGGTCCTCCCCCTTCCACAAAACTGGGGTGCCCCTTGGGGCCTAAACCCAACTACAAGGTAGGTATATATATACCCTTTAAAAGTCTTGTTCCCATTCGATGTGTGACACAAGCTTTTTCACAAGCTTAAACCTTTAGTTACCATTTTCAAGGGGTGATATTTGGAGGCAATTTCTAATTCACTTCTTAATGGTTTTGAGCAACTCAATATATAATCTTCATCTCCTCATGGAGGAGAACACATTCCCATGTGGACCCACCGAAAAGAGTTTGTGGAACCCATTGTAATTTTAGCTCAAAGATAGCTAATTTATTGTGCTCAAACCCATTTTTCCAACATTAACATCTAGAATATCACATATGTTGAATTAGACACCAGCTCCAACAATTCATGAACCTATTGTTGTACCAATTAGCATCAAGTTGGATGATAAGAATTACGGACTCTGGTCCCAAGTTGTAGAGATGTATATCTTTGGAAAAAACAAGTTGGGATACATAAATGGAGACCTCTCACAACCACTGGAGATAGATCCTACCTTCAGAAAGTGGAGAACCGAAAATGCAGTGGTAAAGGGATACAATCAATTCCATGGATCCAAAACTAATTGAAAATTACATTAGATTTCCAACGGCAAAGGCAGTATGGGATGCTATTACGACAACATATCTTGATGGCTCTGACTCTTTACCAATCTATGATCTCAAGGGGAAAGTGACAAGACTCAAACAAGGTGAGGGATCAATTGAGACATATTACAACACTCTTCAAGGCCTTTGGAGATTGATTTTTGGAGTCCAAATCTTATGAAGTGTGAGGTTGATATACAAAAGTATAATTCTATCATCCAAGAAGATAGAGTTTATACATATTTATAATAATAAAATAATTATTTTAATAATATTTGTATAACATATTTTTATTTTTTAAGATATATTAATTTTATCATTTAATATTTTATTATTTTTGAATTATTTTCCACATGTAATATAGAAAAATGATTTTAATATATTTATTTTGAAAGTATTAGTTTACTGGAGCTGCAGAGTATTTACAAGGTAAAAAAATAGAAATTATTGAAAATGACTGTGAACCTAAATCATGGATCAAGCGGTTATAATGATGATAATTTAAGTACTTTTAATGAATACCTCAATGGAAATTATGGAGTTTTAGTAATTTGAATGAATATGACGGTGAAAATTATATAGTTTATTTACCACTGTATTAGTTTTTATTTGTCTTGAGGATGCAGTTGTGTTTTTATGTATCTTTTATTAATATTGTATTATTTTCTATGCAATATGATGGTCTAAAATATAATATTTATTAGTTTAAAATGTATTTTTATGTTTTTAATATATTTTATTTATCCTTTCAAAAAATATTTTTATTTATTTAATATAATTTTATATTATATTTAAATAAAATAAAAGCTTTTCATATACCATATTATTAAAATATTTTAATTTGAAAAATAGATACAAAAAGAATTTAATAATGATTTTGGAGTTGAAAATAATATCGTTGATTGGAGTTCAAACTCTAAAAAGTGGAGGGTTCAGCTATAAAAAGCTTGTTATCATATGAGAATGAGTTTTATACCGTTAGATGATGATTTTATCTCTTGAGATCTGTATAGATTAAAATTTTGTCTAAGAAAACACATATTTCAAGAAATAAAATCACTATCTAACGGTGTAAAACTAGTTCTTATATGAGAACGAACTTTTTATACCTGAATCCAAAAGTGGGCCGTATCATCCCATTCCATTTACGAAGAAGATGACAATTTTGGGGTTGAAAATGAAGATTTGTGATAGGAGTTGTTAAGGGAGAGGCTCCATATGGCAGATCCAGTCAAGGGTGTTTTCGTCATTCAACATAAATAAAATTACCATCTAATGGTGTAAAACTAGTTATCATATAAGAACGAACTAAAGTTTTTTTATACGCATGAACTCTTAAAGAGTCGTGAAATCGATGTTCAACAAATACACTAAAATGATAATCTAACAGATTTATTCACAAAGTCATTATTAACCTCAACATTCAAGAAGCTAATATACAAGATTGGAATGCGTTAGCTTAAAGATATCGACATGAGGAGGAACGTGCTTATGACATGATGTTAGTGTAAAACCAGTTCTCATATGAGAACGAACTTTTTATACCTGAATCCAAAAGTGGGCCGTATCATCGCATTCCATTTACGAAGAAGATGACAATTTTGGAGTTGAAAATGAAGATTTGTGATAGAAGTTGTTAAGGGAGAGGCTCCATATGGCAAGGGTGTTTTCGTCATTCAGCAGAAATAATGTAGATCGGGCACAGTGTTTATATTTATTTGTTCCCGCTTCACAAATTTGAATCTCTTGAAAAGGTGAAAGACAGAAATCAAGAACCCAAAACGAGTATCTCTTCTGAGGGCTCCTTCTCTTTCTCTTTCTCATCTCCATGGCTCCTTCCTTCGTTTTTCCACCAAATCTCCAAGCTCTAGAAGACGAGAGCGATGATGGCCTTCTCTTTGTTCAAAATCCGATCGAGATCTCCTCTCTTCGTTCCTCTGAACTCGAAGAATTCGTCAAAAGTAAGTTTTCTTCCACCGAACCCTAAAATTAAAAGCACTTTGGTTGGTGGTTAAGTACAGAAAAATTAGGGACTTTGAGAATTTTCAATGGTTTTGGAAATTGGTGACTCCAGAAAATCCTTCGATAATGTGGACGTGGTCTAGCTGGACTTTTTTCTTTCCTTAATTTTGCAGTGATTGAAACATGCAAAGCACGAGATTGTGCTGTTTTTTAAATCCTAAGTTGTCATGGAATCCAATGAAGTGAGGTAAAATTTTGTTTGACTATTTATATTCAGTTTTCTCCCATCGACAATTGATTAAAACCCTAACAGAATATCAACTTGAGAATTAAAAGTGAAAGAAAAAAAAAAATCCAAACATTTAGATACTTCTTTTCCTTTATTTATTTGGAACCTGAACAAATTTTCCTTTAAGTGCCCGAATTCATTTATTTCGGTAAGTTGGGGAGAGTTTTTGTTTTCTTTCGAAGTCAGATACAAATCTGTATTTGATTTTGTTTAGTCATTTTCCCTAGCAAACAAATCGAGGTTTGTTTTTCTGTGCACATTAACCATAATTTGGCAATTTCAATCTGTATTTCTTCTTATGCAAACAGGCGTAGCATTTGATCTCTCTGATAAAGAGCTTTTCTGCGTTGAAGAGCAAGATGTATTTGACCGTGTGTATTCGTTAATAAAAGGTTTCTCAAATCTCACCCCATCTTGTAAATTAAACCTCGTAGAGAGTCTTAGGTCCAATCTCAGTGTTCTTCTTCCAAATGTGGATTCGCTATCACGAGTTTCTCAAGATCATGTTGATGATGTACCGATTCTTGATAGGGTGGCTTCCCATCGGAATGCTTTTAAAATCTATACTTTTTTCCTCCTCAACATCGTTCTCATTCAGGAGTCTAATATTGGTGTCAACAACAACTCCAAGGTAATCTTCCTCTTTTTATGTGCATAAATGTATCTTATCGGGATGCTCCTGCTAATTTAGTGAAGTGTTTTGGTATTCATGGATTTAGACAACATTGAGTAGTAGGAAGAAACAGCCTGTACACACATGGAGTTGGGAACCACAAAGGGGTCGGATACTCAACTTAATAGCTAATTCCCTAGAGATCAACCTTCCGTTGCTCTTTGGGTCATCAGACCCAGATGAAAATTACTTGTCTTTCATTGTGAAGTAAGTTGGGTAATTAGGTTGATTTATTTTAATACGATTTTGCGCATTTATTCTTGTAAGTTTAATTCAAATCTCCTCTTTGGATTTTGTAGGAATGTGTTCTCTATGTTTGAGAATGCAGTACTATTGAAAGATTCAGAGACCAAAGATGCTCTCTGTCGCATAATTGGGACATGTGCTACCAAATACCACTACATGGCACAATCATGTGCATCAGTTTTACACCTGATGCACAAGCATGATTTTGTTGTCACCCACATGGCTGATGCAGTTGCTGGTGTTGAGAAAAAATATTGTGATGGAAGTTTGGCCAGTTCTCTTATTCGAGAAATTGGAAGGACCAACCCAAAAGACTACGTGAAAGACACTGTTGGGGCTGAAAATATAGGACGCTTTCTTGTGGAGCTTGCTGACCGGCTCCCAAAGTTGATTTCAACCAACATTGGTCTCTTGGTCCCTCACTTTGGAGGAGAATCTTATAAGATAAGGAATGCTCTTGCTAGTGTGTTGGGGAAGTTGGTTATGAAGGGCTTTAGGGATGTTGAGGGTGAAGTAAGTTCAAAATCTATCCGGCTTCGAACCAAGCAAGCCATGTTGGAAATATTGCTGGAGCGATGTCGAGATGTTTCAGCTTATACCAGGAGTCGGGTTCTTCAGGTTTGGGGTGAACTATGTGAAGAGCATGCTGTTTCAATTGGCCTGTGGAATGAGGTTGCTGCAGTTGCTGCAGGGAGATTGGAAGATAAAAGTGCAATTGTAAGAAAATCTGCTTTGAATTTACTTATCATGATGTTGCAGCATAACCCTTTTGGGCCACAACTTCGGATAGCTTCTTTTGAAGCAACCTTAGAGCAGTATAAGAAGAAGTTGAATGAACTTCAACCAAATCCAGCTTCAGAAAGTGTTTTAGATGGGTTAACGTCTGATGGTGATACCTGCAATGAAGATGGTGAAGTTGACAGTGGAAATGAGGAAGAGGTGGGCAAGGTGACCAAGGGGCAGCAAGATAGTTTGTGAATGGTGTTTGCCCCAGATGGAAGAAGGAAATGTTCAGAATGATAGTTCCGTGCCAGATGTCGGGAATTTGGAGCAGACCAGGGCCCTGGTTGCATCACTTGAGGCTGGCTTGAGATTTTCTAAGTGTGTTTCTGCAACAATGCCCACCCTTATTCAACTGATGGCTTCATCTTCTGCTACTGACGTAGAGAACACAATTCTCTTACTAATGCGGTGCAAACAATTCCAAGTTGATGGCTCCGAAGCGTGCCTCCGAAAGATGTTGCCACTGGTAATGTTTCTATGTTGTTCATGGTTTGGTAATGGGGATACAGCTTGTGGTTACTAATTTGTTTGGTAGACATTTTAGATTTAACAATGTCCTACATGCACTGGTTGTCTACAGGTATTTTCTCAGGACAAATCCACTTATGAAGCTGTAGAGAATGCATTTGTTACAATATATATAAGCAAAAATTCCATGGAGGCTGCTAAAAATCTTCTGAATCTTGCCATAGATTCAAATATTGGAGATCTTGCAGCCCTGGAGTTCATAGTTGGTGCTTTGGTGTCCAAGGGTGATATATCTACCAGCATGGTATGCTCCCATCTATCTTGTGTTAAATAACTTGAAAGTTTTTGGGACGAATTTAATTCCATAGGGAGTAACTTGAAAAGTAGAAAAAATCAAGCCAGACTCTTGAACATGTGTATTAGAGAATTACCATACAGGTTTTAAACGTTACCCAGCTCCTATGAATATCATGGTCCTTATCGAGCTACAATTTGAATTTGTAATCAAACTTGTTCTTCCTTCATTTGAAAGGCAAATAAAAAGTTTTAATTTGTTTGTGCAGATATCAGCACTGTGGGATTTCTTTTGCTTTAATGTTAGTGGAACCACTGCAGAGCAAAGCCGAGGTGCTTTATCTGTCCCTTTACGTAACCTTAAAATCATCCCATAGGATTGTGACACACTTACAGGACATCATAGACATAGGGTTTGGTCGTTGGGCTAAAGTGGAACCTTTGCTTGCTAGAACCGCATGTATTGCCCTTCAGAGGTTGTCCGAAGAAGACAGGAAAAAACTACTGTCTAGTAATGGAACCCGGATATTTGGTATTCTAGAAAGCTTAATTACCAGTTTTTGGTTGCCAGATAACATATGGTATGCTGCTGCTGATAAAGCAATTGGTGCTATTTATGCGATTCATCCAACTCCTGAAACCTTAGCTTCTGACTTGGTGAAAAAGTCTCTTAGTTCTGTGTTTGACTGTGGTGGAGGAGATGAGTTGCAAAAAGACATTGAGGAGGGTTGCAGCAGTGTCCTTTTGACTGTTCAATTAACAAAACTTAGTAGATATTTATTCATAGTGAGCCATGTTGCCATGAACCAACTGACGTATATCGAGTCATGTGTCCGAAGGATCCAGAAACAGAAAGCAAAGAAAGATAAGACGGATGCTGAGAGCCAGCATGTTCCCAATGGCATGGCACCTGGCGATGCAGTGAAGGTAAAATGGGAGTTCAGATGTTATTTCATTGATTAATTTTTCTCGACCAGAACCTCCTTTTACTGATGACATTTCCTTCGATGGTGCTTTGCAGGAGAATGGCATCAATGCTGAGGATAGTCTTGCTGCATCTGGTGCCATCGCGATTCACTTTCTGAAAGGGCAGAGAAAGAAATTATTTCTGGTGGTTCTGCTGAGAAGAATTTGATTGGCCACTGTGCACCTTTCCTGTCAAAGCTTTGTAGAAATTTCAATTTGATGCAAAAGGTATTGTCTTAGCTGCTCATTTCTCTCAGCTTGTATATTCCCTCATATTCATTTAAATGGTACATGAAATTTGCAAAAACCTTAAAATTGTCTTTCATGATGGAGGAGTTTAATCTTTTAGCCTGTCACTGGCCTTGAATTTTGGAATTTAGATTATATCTTTTCTTAAAATTCCTTTACGTATTAGAATAAAAACATCCTATTAGATGCTTTGTGAACATGCCATGATTTGTTTTCTTATAGATAGTCTTAATGCTTACAAACTGAGAACCTTTCTATTCTTTCTAGTATCCAGAATTACAGGCATCTGGAATGCTTGCCCTATGTCGATTTATGATTATTGATGCCAATTTTTGGTGAGATATCTCCTCCTCTCCCCCATCCTTCTTTTCTTTTCTTTTTCCCTAAGATCTTTATAAGGTTCAAATTTGATGACTTTACAGTGAAGCAAATCTCCAGCTTCTTTTCACTGTAGTGGAGAATGCACCATCCGAAACTGTTCGTTCCAATTGTACTATAGTGCTTGGTGATTTAGCAGTTCGTTTCCCTAATCTCTTAGAGCCATGGACTGAAAACATGTATGCTCGGTTGCGGGATTCATCAGTGTCTGTCAGAAAAAATGCTGTTCTGGTTCTTTCTCATCTCATATTAAACGACATGATGAAGGTTCTAATGTCCTGGTCATCAAATTTATGCTTCTTTTATTTTTTTTCCAATTGTTGTATTGTCATATTGTGGCATTGGTTGACCAGGTTAAAGGCTATATAAATGAAATGACCATGAGATTAGAAGATGAGGATGAAAGAATTGCAAATCTAGCCAAACTTTTCTTTAATGAATTGTCTAAGAAAGGTAATTTCTGGTGCAAAACTATTATCCTTGTATGGATGACTACTCTACTTTTCTCGTGTTAAATAAAAATGGAAATGCTTAATCTTAATCTTGACTACAGGAAGCAATCCAATATATAATTTACTTCCGGATATCCTTGGCAAATTATGTAACCAGAATTTGAAGAGGGAGTCATTCTGCAATATCATGCAGTTCTTGATTGGTTCTATTAAGAAGGTATAACTGTTCAAGTTAAAGCAAACATTCATTCTCTTATGATTTATTAAAAAAAAAAAACAAACAAAGCAAACATTCATTCTTGAAAAGAATTCTCATGTTTTATTTTGAATTTTCTCTAGGACAAGCAAATGGAAGCTCTGGTTGAGAAGCTTTGCAATCGGTTTAGTGGAGTCACAGGTATTCTTTATACTATTGGCTTAATTCTATCATGAATAGCGTCTTTTTATCACAGGTTTTAACAAGTGACTTCAGTATAAGATATAATGTTGTGGTGCCTTGCATTTATTTCCTAATTTACTCAGATTGGAGATTCTTGAGAATTCTTGGTTAGATGTAACTTTTCACTATTCTCTATTGAGGTGAAGCCCGTTATACACTTTTTTCCATGGTGATTTTTGAAATTGGAATTTGAAATTCACCAGAATTCTAATCTTGTGAATTTCTTCCTTGAGATATATGTTGTTTGGTGATTTGAAGTCTTGGACATTCATATACACATGCAATATATGGGTTAATCTCAGTGGTTTCAAGCCAATCAATGCCTACAGTTAGAGTTTAAGCTTAAGACTGTAAATCTTAACCATTTGATGTTACTCATTTCCTTTGGGACTAGATCTCTTATAAACTCACAGTTCTAGCTATGCTTGCATAGTCTGGAGAAACAAGAGGGCTTATCTGAGTTCTAGCTACCACATGCTGCCTAGTCACTCAGAAATTTTGTGGTTTTCCAATAGCATGTATTGTAAGCTGTTTTTTAAAAGTACTATTATTATTTTAATTTCAGATTTCTCCAAGAGGTTCATTTCTTTGTTGCTGCTGCTGTTGTTATATTCTTTACATGATCTCATATTTTGTTTTATCTAAGAGAGTCAAACCTACTTTGGTGAAGTTGTTTTTTGATAGTATGAAGATCCTTCTTCTGCTGCAGATGTTAGACAGTGGGAATATGTATCATATTGCCTGTCTCAGCTGGCATTCACTGAAAAGGGCATGAAAAAGCTCATGGAGTCATTCAAAACATATGAGCATGCCTTATCTGAGGATTCTGTGATGGACTATTTCAAAAACATAATTAACAAGGTAATAATTTGTTGTTCTTGTGTTACTATATTTGCAATTGAATCTTTAACGATACGTGCTTTTTCCACATTGACTATATCCAGAGTAAGAAGTTTGCAAAACCAGAACTGAAGTCTTGCATTGAGGAGTTTGAGGAGAAGCTTAATAAATTCCACATGGAACGTAAGGAACAAGAGGTTACTGCAAGAAATGCCCTAGTACATCAACAGAAAGTTGGTAGCTTGGAAAGTCTTATGGTACATGGGAGCACTGCAGAAGAATGTGAAGAGGCTGATACTGTTGAAGGTAGGTGCATTATTCCTTTGCTCGTTCAATATACTTTATGATTCTGCGGTCGCTTGAATGGTTCCTTAAGCTGTCTTGAACATTTCTTGCAAACTATTTGCTCGCTTCTTGTTTAGACTTTATTTGGGGTTTGCATATCCAGTTGTACACTGTTATATCCGAAATGAACACGATCATGAAAACTGAATAATGCTTGTTGAAGCATGATATTCATATTAAACCTAAATCCTATAAGCTTGAGCTTTTAGGAGAGTTGGTCATTTAACATGGTATCAGAGCTTAGTTGGCAGGAGGTCTTGGGTTCGAATCTTGTCCTTGCAATTTAATCCCCATGTTTATTTGAAAGTCCATAATGGACTCCGACTCTCCATGTGCGCGGGTATGGGGCCGTGCGGCATGATATTTATATTAGCAAAATCCTATAAGCAGGCTTTTAGGAGAGTTGGTCATTTAACAATGCTGATCCTGGCTCATGTCTTGTGCTCATTCATGTAGAGATACAACAAGGCTAAATGGTTCATTTCCTTAGTGAGCTGGTTTAGACATTTGTGGATTTGTTGTTTTCTGTTATGTCAACTTAAATGGTTTCATATTGATGTCAAGCCCTCTGTAAGTTGCTCATGTGGTCCAGTTTTTATTTATTTATTATGGGATTTTTTTTTTTAATTTGTGTTTTTCATAGGCATGGATATTGGAAATTTTATACGTTTCTTGTAGCATTGCCCATTGGTGTGAATGGGATCATTACTAGAAACATTTGCTGGCATCATGAAAGGCAGAGTAGTACACATCTGAGCTGTGAAGTGTTTCTATTTTCAAGTGTTCTAATGGCTTCTATCCCTTAATCCACCCCACCCCCTAATGCTAGTGGATCGGTATCTGCAAGTGCTACTGAAAGTTAATTTTCATCAGAAATTCATGCACACCATAAGTAAAATGTTCTACTGATTGATGTGCTAAAAACTTGAAGATCAATGACAGTAGTAGTCATGTGCCATGTGTTTGCTAATCTTTTCTTGAATGCCAATAGTCTGGTATTATTTGGCCACTGCATGGATTTCAAATTTCTACGACAACATTAAGATATATAATTTGACATTTGACAGATGGAGGAGAGGTCATTGATCCGTCATTGAAAGGCGTGACCCAGTCTCTGAATGATGTCTCAAAATCAAAACCTTTGAAAGTAGAAGAAGATTCTGATGTGTCCAGTGAAGTGCTTGAATCAGAACAAGGTGAAAACGAAATTCAATCAGCAAAAGTTCATCATCTAAAAGGTAGTTTAGGGCTTTGAGCTCTGAAGTCGAGTCTCCCATCTAGTGAATTCAGCATTATTTTGAAAGAAACTTGAATAATGTGCTCTGCCATTTTTAGGTGCCTCCAAATCAAGGGTGAAGAAAACCGACATGAAAGATCAGAAGAGGGACGCTTCCATGTCCACAAGAAGAAATCTTAGGTATGTATGAAAATTTATTTTCATTTCCTATTATTATTACCTTTATTGAATATATCATGGAATAATCTGAAAATACTTACTTAAAAGAGTCAATTTTCTGTAGAAGCAGGAGGGGTCCGGGTTGTTATCATCCGCAGTCCTAACATTGGGTTAGCATTAAAACTCTAAACCAAATGTTGTGCAACTTGTATTTATGATCATCAAGCTTTAAAAATGACCAGGTTTATACGATCTTTCAGGTAAGAAGGAAGGAAGAGGGGGAGAATCGTTACAATCGGTTCTTTATTTTGCTCTTTTTGGAATGAAGTTTTTCCTTTGTAGTTAAGAATCTCCAGGTCTGTAACATGTATGAGAAATTGAATGACTAATCCTCTGGAAATGTCAAGGAATTGTGTAGAATGATTGATTGCACAGTATAATTTGATTCCACAGAGATCAAGAGCCAAGAGGTTATGTGTAGTTTATATTGGGATGACGTGTCAACATTGTGAGTACCATGGTCTTTAGACCCACTACTTAATGGGCTTATGACCCGTTTGGCCTAGGACCAACCTAGAGTTTTAAGTTTCCTAGTCGGTCGAGAAACCGTGCCTACGCATGCATTAGGTTGATGTATCGTGTCTAAGTATGCACTATGCTGAGGCATCTTGTCTAGGCATGCCATGGCACTAGGCCGAGGCATTGTGTCTAGGCATGGTACTATGCTGAGGCACTATGTCTAGGCATGACACTAGGCTGAGGCATCGTGTTTAGACATGGTGTTAGGCGGAGGCACCGTGTCTAGGCATGACGCTAGGCATTGTGTCTAGGCATGCCATGACATTAGGCCGAGACACCGTGTTTAGGCATAGCACTATGTCGAGGCATCATGTCTAGGTATAACACTAGGCCGAGGCACTGTGTCTAGGCATGACGCTAGACAGAGGCACCTTGTTTAGGTTTGAGTTACCTTGATGTAGATTTAACGACCTTAAAGATTTTGTGCAGCAACCAAGTTTAACAAATTTCCTCTAATTGAGAGGAGATGATTTCCATTTGATGTTAGACCTGGTTATTTGAGTCACCTACTCATTCATGCCTTTAAAACCTCTGAACCAAATGTTGGGCAACTTGTACTTGCAATCATCAATCAACCTTTCAAAATTAACAAATTTCTATGCTTGTGCAGGTAGGAATAGGAAGGGGAGAGGATGATCATAATCAGTTCTTTGTTTTGCATTTTTCATTTGTATAAAGAACAAATGAAAAAGCAGGGAAATTTCCTTTGTTTACTTAAGGCAGTGAAATCAAATGGTAACAGTAGTCAAGAACACTTCTCCTTAATGGCAGGCAGATTATACTATAAAAGCCTCTTCTTCCTGGACATCTAATTTCATTGAAAATAGTGTTTTTGGAATAAAAAATACAGAATGTATTATAGGTTTAAAAAAAATGACTAAACTAGTGCGTTTGGCGTATTGGCCGTCGTTGTGAACGCCGGCTATTGAACTCGAGAAGGCCGTCGTTCTAGCGGCGGTAGTAAAATAAAATTGTTATTTTTTTTTACAAAGTAAATTATTTTTATTCGGCAAAATAAAAATAATTATGTGTAAATATAAAATTATAAAAATTTGATGACAAACAAAAACATTTGGTTTATAAAATTTATAATTTTATATTTACATGAATATTTTATTTTACCTTGTCCTCTAGCACCAAACGCACTAGTTTAGTCATTTTTTTTAAACCTATAATATGTTTTGTATTTTTTATTCCAAAAACACTATTTCCGTACAAAACTCGACAGATTGTCCAAATATGCTCACTTTTTGGGTCTACATCCGAGAAATCATCCGATTGCATGAGGTGCCTCTTTCAATAGTAATAGATCATGAGCAATTTTTGGCAAGAGCTTTTTAAAACCATGGGAACTACATTGTAATGAGCAGCTCTTATCACCCAGAAACCGATGGGCAAACCGAAGTACTGAATAGTTGTTTGGAAACTTAAGGCCCTGTTTAGTTCACGAAAATTTTCAACTCTATCCAAAATTCGAATATAGAAAATTTGATGGCAATCCATCTTTAGTTTTTCGTTTTAGAAAATACGTTTCGTACTTGAATTTATTGAAAATAAAGAATAAGAAAATCAATTTGTAAAAAGCCAATTTTAACGAAAATGAAGTTATAAAATATTGAAAATAAAATCCACTTGTTCGATTGGTGAAAACAAGGAAAGCAGCAGTAGTTTTACGATTAAGTATATAAAATATTGAAAATAGTGGTCGTTTTCTTTGTTTTGAATTTTGTTTTGTCTTATTAAATGGCTAGCGTGTTTCACATTTTCGAAAAGTTTGAATAGAGAAAACAGAAAATTTTCTACCTACTAAACAGGGCCTAAAATGTTTCTGTTTTGAACGACCCAATCATTGGAGTAAGTGGCTATCATGGGCAGAGTATTGTTACAACACTGGTTTTCGATCAGTAGTGGACATGACCCCCCTTTGAAGCAGTTTATGGGTCTCCCACAATCAAACAATTCTTACCAGGAGAAATTAGGGTGGCTGCAATTACTGATGAACTTAAGATGCGAGATGATATTCTGTGGCTGTTAAAGATTTTGCCAAACAGAGGATGAAGACCACAATAGATAGTAGGCATATACATTTCCAAGTGGGAAATATGGAATTGGTTAGGAGAGGCAATTCGTGTTCATAAGTCGTGTTCGTGTCATGTCAATGTATAGATCGTGTTAACATTTGTCAACCCAAACCCGATACGAATAATAAACGTGTTAATATTTGCTAACTCAAACCCAATCTATTTATTATTCGTGTTAAGTAGATTAACACGAATATGACCTATTTAGTTTGGTTATTTAAAATAATAAGAATTATAATTAATTATATATGTTTAACATAAATAACTTATTAAATTTAACATATTTATTAATTTTATTATTTAAAATAATAGGAATTATAATTAATAATCTGTATTTAACACAAATAACATAATAAATAAGTTAGTTAATTAATATAATAATTAAACGAGTCAATTCAGATCAAATTCTTGTTAGACAGATCAACACGAATATGACTCATTTATTAAACGTGTTAGTCGGGTCAACACAATCATACTCAACTTAAACCCACAAAAACTGTGTTAGATTCATGTCATATCAAATTTTACCAGCCCTAGTATTAGTGAAGCTGCAACCATATAGGCAATCTTCACTTCAAAGAAAGAATTGGTTAAACAATTGAAACACACGCCATTTCCAACCCCTAAAAGTAGAGGAAAAAATAAATAAATAAATAAATAATTCATGTAACAGACATAAATGAAAGCATCGAGCATTTGAGTCACTAAGCACTTGTTTAGTAGAGTAGAAAAATTTTACATTTCTACATTAAAATTTTAGCAAGGAAAAGCAGCGTTTGAATTCACGAGAATAAAAGCGAAAACAAATTTTGAAAGCAAAGAAAATGAATTATTATTTTCAACATTTTATATATGAATGTTAATTAAAAGCATTGTTTTCCTTGTTTCAATTAAATTGATAAATTCAACCAAATGGGGTTGAAAATGAAAACATATTTTCAACCAAATTCAAGTCTGCTTGGCTTATTATTTTAAAATGAAATTAAAGATTAGAATACATTGAAATTTTCATATTACGATTTTGGATAGAGTTGAAAATTTTCGTAGTAAGCGAGTACAAGATTGGAATTTATGATCCGACTATATTTCATCTTCCTCAAAGTGATGGCGTTCAGGATAGTCACCAACCTGGAAACAATTAGATAGGTCAAAATCAAATAGTGGGTCCTCAACACCTCAAATTTAATAAGTAGATCACCAGCACCCAAAAGCAATCAAACTTTTAGAGACAACCAAGAGCGATATGAGTCCAGAGCCCCGAGACATCTGGGTTCCTTCACATATAATGTAATGATCCAGCTCAACTATATAGATATTGTCCGTTTTAAACTCAAGAGTCCTCACGACTTTAAAACATGTCTACTAAGTTGAGAAAAACCCCTACTTACCTAATCGATGTAGTGACATATAGTATGTAGAAAACATTGTTGACCCGAAAGATAAACCCAAAAGCAAGCTGTGATAAAAGGAATAAAAAACATACAAAAGAAGAGGAAAGAGATTTTCTTGTATGCTTGTCGTATTATCGTCCCCAACTCGAGATCACAACGCCTAAAATGGCCAAACGCTTTCTTATGTTTGTGGAGATTAGGCGGGCGACTGAAGCTTTTGTGATCATATAAGTAATTTAATAAAGATTTTATAATATATTAAAAAATTAAAATAAAATAGCATAAATACAAATATTACGATAATGCATTGCAATCATGATCATAAAAGAAAATAAAACTATTTCCACACTTCACAAAAAACCATATTTAATAATAATACCAATACAAATTTAATAAGTAATTATCTATTTATAATTAGTACATAATAACCTATTTAAAATTTATATTTATCTTAAATTAAAATATAAGCTAACAAATAATATTTATTCATAATTACAGCATAATTACATATTTTTTTTTATTTTATATGATGTTCGAACCAGCCATACACACCTCGACTAATTTACAAGACCCCTGAGCGAACAATGGCAGAATATCTATCGCTCTAAAGCACTATTAGAAACACGTGAACCTTTAGGTACCCAACCCTAAAGCTTTACGCCATCTAAAGCTCTACCCTCGATACGATAATTATATACTTATAATTAGTACGTAATTACCTATTTAAAATTAATATTTATCTTAAATAATTACCATCTTAAATATAAGATATCAAGTAATATTTAATAATTAGCAATTTAATTTGAGATATAATCTTAAATTAGGATATAAACATAATATTTTAGTTACCATTACAATATTTAAGAATTACCATTTAAGTATTACCAGTGTTTTCAAAGTATAAACTAACTATAGTAGTTAAGAATTACCATTTAAGAATTACTATTTAAATTAAGTAATTAACTATAATATTATTAAGAATTTTTTGACAACTACCTTTCTCTTTTAATTATTAAGATTTTAAAAAAAAACTATAATATTATTAACACATAATAAACATTAATTTTTATTTTTTACCGTATAATAGCAAATATGGGATGACGGAAGAGAAACTCACGCCGCAAGTGAGAAATTGGCAGAGACAAAGACGGGAAGAGAAATCCATGCCAAAGATGGGAAGAGAAATATCCACGCCGCTAGAGGAGAAATCGAAAAAGAGGGGAAAGAGAAATCCATGCCATAAGAGAAGATTAAGATAGAGAGCAGAGACGGAGATTGGAAGAGAGGGGGAAGAGAAACTATGTGGTATGTACAGCTCATTATTCAAGCATCAAAAGGACTAGTACAACTCAGACGCTTATCGTGAAGGCGCAAGCTTTTTGTGTATTACGCTTTTTCTCCAACGCCTTGAGGCGATTTTAGCATGCCTCGCCTCAAGGCTCACCTTACTAACGCCTTTGAAAACACTGATCTGAGCTGCTTCTACTCTCTCTTGTCCTCTTATTCTTTGAAGGATCTTCCTTTTTTCTTTGCTTTCATATTCATATTCCATTTTTATTAGAAAGAAAGAAAACAAATCAAATAAAGTTGGTTTGATTGAGAACTGCTTAGGGCTGAGATTTTATGAAACAGTAGAGGAGCAAGAGAGCAATAAGGGATAAAATTCTTGTTTGTGGAACTTTCACAGGCATATTTATACTATATTGGCTTGTTTAGAACAACCCTGATAAGCAGAGAACACTACAAAAATTAAAGTAACACATAGCTTTGAATTACAAAGTATTCTCAATGCATCCAACAAACATGTCAATTTTAAATGTCCACTTTCAAAATTAGTTTGCATTTTTGAACGATAATTCCTCGAGTTTTAGATTGAAATACTTTATTTGAAAAAATTATAAAATTAGTTTCGCCCTAAACCAATGCCTAAAAGCACGCGTGAATGCCATTACCATAATACGATATCAATTTTTGTCAAATGCCATATCAATTTGAAATTCTTTTATCAAACGCCGTCATGACAACGCAGATAAAATTTCAATTCGCTATCGTCTACTTACAACGACATTCGATGTACCTTCAATTGTCACTTCATCTATGATAATACATTTGCTGATAAATGATTTACCATCTTCAATCCTACGGGCTCAAACACACTATTTCGGGGCATTAGTTCGTGCAAAACTAATTTTATACTTTTCGTTCTAATTATTTGAGTCTTAAACCTCTAATTCCTTTCTATAGGAAGAGAACAGATTCCTTATCCAAGGTTTTTATGTTATGGAACATATTTTAGCCTTACATCCACACTTCCTCAGGGTATTGATGGATATAGTCAATTTAAGAGTTAAATCTCAGATGCGTATATCTATAACAGATCTCTATTTTTCTTTCCTGTAAATGTTCAGCATGCATGCATGCCTTTACTTGAAATAAAATTCAGACTTTCAGACAAAAACTTTGTGACTGGATTATAAAGTTCCAGACACACAAACATTGGCACAGATTATTATGGATAGACCTGAAGATCAGTGGAGGCCCAACCAGAACAAGAAGAAGTCAGACACCATTGTTTTGATTCATAAGAGTTGCCAAATGTTCCACGCCATAACACCTTTCAAGTTCCTGATTTACTCTCCCACAGGATAAACAGACGTATATCTACCCCAAGCAACCATTTTACTTCACTAATGTGTAAGATGCTCGACCTCTTATTTGAAAGCCATGACCTGATATCAGCATGTAATCGTTTCTGTTGAGAATCATAGGATATTCTTTGGTTTATCTCCTTCATTTCTTCGTGATGTATGGCAAATGTATGCACTTCATATTGTTTGACTATTCATTCAATAAAGAAAGCACTCTTTTCTTCTCTACTATTGGTATCGAGTCATGGAAGGTTCAAGTTAGTTTTCACGTGTTCTTAATTCTGGCAAACCACTTAGTGGTAGTGTCTCATTCCAAATTACCCCACCTTCGTCTCTGTAGCTCCAAAACCTCGTCGCCGTCGACTCCTTCACCGCGAACAAATTCCTCCGATGAACTTTCTTCCCAAGAACCGCCTATATACACCGACGACCACACCATTGGCTCCCCATCAACGCCCGATCTTACATGCCAGAAACCCTGGGCCGAAAACTACTCACGCGCCTCCATGCGCTAGCACATGACGGCGCATCACCAACTTCTTCGACCTAATTCCTTCTACTAGCCAGGCTGTCGGCCACTGATAGTCACCCCAACACCTCTGCTTTCTCCATTCAGGCCCGCATGCGCCTTTGGGCATTTTTCTCGATAGCCTCTTGAAACCCCAGGTTTCTATAGTCTTGGGTTTTCTTATGCTTTTCCGAGGATTGACACCCACCACAGCATCCCCACCTTCGCAAATTGCGTTTTGCCCTGGTACTCGCCTTTTGTCGATTTTGTTCATTTTGTTGATTTTTCACCACTATGGCCGACAAAGCTTCGAGCTTTTCTTCATATATGTTTGGAACTCCTATGATAACTGTAAATAGACTCAAGGGAAGTGACAACTATCATTCATGGGCCAACTTTGTAAAATTATGGTCTACTGGGAATGGGTGTGAAGGCCATCTGACCTCCATGGATTCTAGTAAGACAAGATAAACGCCCCAGTATGAGACAAGACGCTTTACTGTAACATTCTCCAACAATCCATAGAGCCTTAAACCTCGAAACCTCAGGGTTTATCGAATTTTGTCAACTCCTTGAACCTGTGCAAAGAATTTGTATACTAATGATATTCATTGCCTCTACCGAATTATCTCCTTTGTTGATAGTTTAGAGTAGTATGGTATGGAATTATCTTCCTTTGTAAGGCGAATGTCATGCCCAAAGCTACTGATGCCAAGACCTACTTGTCCAACATGGATCAAATCTTTATGATTCTCACTCTTATTAAGCTTGTCACAGAGTTGGACACCATCTGTGAACAAATCCTCGTTGGCTCTACCGTCCTAACCTTTGATGACATTTTTGCTTGGTTACTACACCATTCATCCACTACGACTTGCCCCGCGCTCCGAGGTCTCTATAGAGAATTTCGCATGGTTTTCTCAATCTCACCTGTTAATGATTTCTTGAGTGTCAGTGTAAACTATAAGTAAGAGGACAACGACCTTATTGTACCTACTTAATCGACCGAGTCACCTTGGAGACCGATGTTATCAGTTACATGGTCGTCCACCTCGCACTGCTGATGTGACCCAAGTCTTTTGAATCGCTCCACTCAGGCTCAACCTCCGCCTCAGGAGTGACTCTACGCCCGATGACATGAGTTTTCTTCACCTCGCGCAGCAGCCAAATCAGCTCCATTGCTTCACGCCTGCACTAGTAATGCCTCGCCTATCTTTACACACTCTCGTCCATGGGATTCTGATTTCGCATCCATCATCTTTGGTAATAAGGATCTCTTCTCCTCCCTTACTATCACTCCACCCCTACCTATGATTACTTTGGCTAATGGGACTCAAACCATGGCTAAAGGAATCGGTTTTGCACATCCCTCTCTTACCTCTCATGGTTCTCAGTGTCCCCGATTCTAATTTACTCTTATCTCTATTAGCAAATTAATCCATGACCTTGATTGTTCGATTACCTTTTCTCACTCTTCTATCACCTTGCAAGACCGAAGTACGAGGAGGGCGATTGGCATAAGGCATGAGACAAGGCCTTTTCATCTCAAATAATTCCCATCTCCACCATCCGCACCAACGGATGCACCCTTCCTCGTCCACATGTTCTGGCCATCCCAACATTTCCAAGCTCGAAGCATGGTTTCCCATTCTTTTCCAAATTATCTTCACTAGGAGTGTGAGTTATGCTCACTGGGAAACATACTCGTGGTTTCGCTCTCTGTTGCTAGATTCTCTGCATCTCAAGTCTCCTTCTCTTCAAGCTTGTCCACACTAATGCTTTCAGGTCTGCCTCGCACTAAGTCTACTTGTGGTTTTGCATTGCTACATTAGAGACGATTTTTCCGGTCAGATTTAGCTATTTTAATGAAGAGTCGAGCTGAGCCATTTTCCATATTTCGTAAGTTCTGTCGAGATTCACTAGCCGGTAAAATTTGGACCCACACGTGAACACGGCACCCAACCCAACACGGCTTTGGCGGTTCGCTGAGCATAATCGCAAACAGGGTCATATTCCATTAACTGCTCAACACGCTTTAATAAACGGGCCAGATTCTGGTCATCCTTAACACGACTGTCCTCGAAATCACCCGCTTAATTATTATATTGATTAATTAAATCTATTTAATAAGTTATTTGTGTTAAATATGGATTATTAATTATAATTCCTATTAATTTAAATAATAAATTAATAACACATGTAAAATTTAATAGGTTATTTAGCAAATATAATGATGATTACTATAATTTTATTATTTTAAATAATCAAATTAAATAATTATATTTGCTGATCCTAACACAAATAATAAATGGGTTGGGTTTGGGTTAACGAATGTTGACACGTTTATTATTCGTGTCGGGTTTGGTTAGCAAAAGTTGACACGATCCGTACATTGACACGACACGAACACGACCCATTAACACGAATTGCCACCCCTAAGATTCACAATCAATTTAACACTTCTATCCGCATTTTACGTAGTGATAATGCCTTGGAATACCTCTCTGCACCTTTCTCTTCCTTTTTATCCTCACATGAGATTCTTCATCAGTCTTCTTGTGCTTACACTCCTCAACAAAATGGGGTGGCTGAGCACAAGAATCTTTACTTGGTTGAGACAGCTCACACCCTTCTCCTCCAACATAAAGTTCCTCAACGTTTTTGGGGGGATGCTTTCTTAATCGCCTGCTATTTGATCAATCGCATGCCGTCTTCTGTACTGAATGATTAGGTTCCTCATTCTCTTCTCTTCCCGATCACAAATTTCTTTCTAATGCCTCCCACAGAGCCAAAAATTTGTTTTGTCCACATATCACTCCTAGTAAAGATAAACTTTTCGCTAAGGCCATGAAGTGTATCTTCCTTAGTTATTCCTGCCTTCAACGCGGTTATCGATGTCGCCTCGACACACACGATACTCTGCTTCCGCTAATGTCACCTTGAACAGCTTTCATCTTTCTACCCCACTCCTTCCAACTCCATGTGTCTTATCTCTACCTCTCATCCTTCCCATTCCAGCTTTACCATCTGAGTCCTCAACTACTCTAACTTGACCATTACATGTTTATAGGCGTCGCCCGCAAACTGACACTGAGCCTCCGACCGACTCATCTCCTATGGCGCCCTCCTTCATAACGCCGGTCTTGCCGTCTCCTGCTGCTCTCCCCCTTCGAAAAGATACTCGTTCTTCTTGTAACCCTCATCCTATTTATAATTTCCTCACTTATCGTCGCTTATCTTTACCATTTTCTGCTTTTATGTCCACCTTGTCTATTGTTTCTCTTCCTCAAACTATGCATGAGGCCCTTTCTCATCCGGGCTGGAAATAGGCAATGGTTGAAGAAATGGTTGCACTACATTCTACTGGCACATGAGACCGAGCCACCTTACCTACTGGCAAGTCTTTTGTTGGTTGCCATTGAGTTTATATCATTAAGACGTCAACAGTCGTGACCGCCTTAAGGCCTGCTCATCGCCTCATACCTGCTCATCTGCAAAAAGGGTATACTCGGGATATATGAATCCAACCCTACTATGTCACTTTTTCTCCGCTACTGATTTGGCTTCCGCTTATCTTCTAATCTATGGTCACAGAGATCTTTTGCTCCCAGACAAGATAGGGACATCAAGAATGAATTTCTCCATGATGACCTCACCGAGGAGGTATATATGGAGCAACTACCTGGATTTGTTGCTCAGGGGGAATTTGGTTTGGTATGCAGGCTACGCCGTTCCTTATATGGCCTAAAGTAGTCTCCTCGAGCTTGGTTTGATCGCTTTAACTCAGTGGTACAAGAGTTTGGTATGACTCGGAGTACATCAAACCTATCTGTCTTCTATCATCATACATCCTCAGGATAGTGCATCTATCTGATTGTTTATGTGACGACATTGTTATAACATGCAGTGATCAAGATGGTATTTAGAAACTTAAACAACATCTCTTCAACCACTTTCAAACAAAAAGACTTGGGAAAACTCAAGTACTTTATGTGGATTGAGATAGCTCAGTCTAATTCCGATGTGGTTATATTAGTCGAGTCCGGATAATCAGGATAATTGGTATGACTGTAATTACTTATCATTATTCTCTTTGTATTTTTTTCCATATCCTATTTGTATTTTTTCCATTTTGGATTAGGTCAGATTTGTTTCTTGATTTGTGGGATTGACAGGTTGTATAGTAGACAAGGTCTGATGTATATAAGTCCTGGAAATCCTATATTAAAGTAGAACAGAAAATACAGCAGTGTTAATGTTATTTCTTCCTAGTCTGTTAGTTCACATGATATTAGAGCAGTGTTGAACTAACAATCTAGTCGAGGAAACCAATGACAACACCATTTGGAGCAAGCAGGGGAGACGGAGGAGAGGTAACTTCAATTACTTCTCATCTCTCCCCTAAAATTGCTCCCACTTCTCGTTCTGAAATTACTTCCCTTTAAATCACTGCCCATAAACTGAATGGCCGAAATTTCCTGCAATGGTCAAGATCTATTCAAATGGTGATTCGTGGGAAGGGGAAGATTGGTTACCTAGATGGATCCTTACCCAAGCCGAGTAGTGATGATCCTTCTATCCGAGGTGGGAGCTGTCCAAAATCATATCGGCTTGCTAATTCACTCCATGGAAGAGAAAATTAGTCACACATATCTCTTTTATTCAACTGCGAAGGGGATTTGGGATAGAGTTCATTTGGCATATTCAGAGCTTGAAAACTCCTATCAAATGCTCAAGTTGAGGAATCGAGCACGAAATCTGCAACAAGGAACTCAAGATGTGACCCAATATTTTAATTCTCTTATCAAATTGTGGCAAGAACTTGACTTGTTTAGTACTTGTGAATGGAAA
This sequence comes from Tetrastigma voinierianum, assembly GCA_016808115.1. Classification (NCBI taxonomy): domain Eukaryota; kingdom Viridiplantae; phylum Streptophyta; class Magnoliopsida; order Vitales; family Vitaceae; genus Tetrastigma; species Tetrastigma voinierianum. The sequence continues at coordinate 232,224 of JAEQBH010000010.1, read as the reverse complement.
GATCCTAAGGACACTGTGATGTTTCGAGAGATGGTGGAAAGTGATCAGGTGATTGACTTCTTGGCCGGCCTTAATAATGATCTTGATGATGTAAGAGGCAAAATTGCGGGTATGAAACCTCTCCCCTCCATCGAGGAGACCTTTGCTGTTGTTTGAAGAGAGGAGAGTCGAAAGCGTATCATGATGGGAGAGACCCTTGTTGAGCAAGTTGAAAATTCTGCCCTTGTTGTTTGCGGGGCAGATCAGCGAAACACTTTTAAATCCAACAAGAAGCCTCTATGGTGTGATCACTGCCAGCAGCCTCACCATACCAAAGAAACTTGCTGGAAGCTGCATGGAAAACCTGCAGATTGGGTTCCTGGACGTGTAAGATCACGTGAAACCAAGGCTTTCCAAACAAGCCATGAATCTGAGCAGCAAAAGGCCCATCTGATACTGTGATAACAAAAGAGCAGATGGAAAGATCGTGCAAAATTCTTTCTGCAAATCTAATCACTGGAACCTCATTAATGGCACAAAAAGGTACATCTTTGACTGATTTTGGCAGCATTTTTTGAAAGGTTGAACCTTGGATAATTGACTCAGGGGCAACGGATCACATGACAAGCTATAAAAAGTTGTTTTCCTTATACATTCCTAGCTCTAACAACCATCGAGTTAAAGTTGCTGGTGGTTCATATTCATTAGTTGTTGGAATCAGAACAATTACAATCAGTCCAGAAATTCCCCTACAATCAATCCTTCATGTTCCAAAATTATCTTGTAATCTTATTTCAATTAGCAAGATAACCAAAGACTTAGGATGCATGGTTAATTTTTCATCTACTACTTGTGTTTTTCAAGACAAGATTAAAGGGAAGATGATTGGCAATGCTAAGGAATCCGATGGATTATACTACTTTGAGAACATTTTTCCAGAGAATAGATCAAAACAAACTATTGTCTGCAATCTTTCCTTGTCTCGAGAGGATCAGATTATGCTTTTACATCGGAGACTAGGGCATCCAAGTTTTTGGTACCTGAAACACTTGTTCCCATCATTGTTTCGCAATAATGACTCTTTCTGTTGTGAAGTTTGTCAATTAGCCAAACATAAACGTATCACATTTCAACCTCAACCTCATCGTGGATCAAAACCTTTATCTGTTATTCACAGTGATATTTGAGGTCCATCCCGCATTCGTAGTCTCACTAATAAAAGGCGGTTCATTACATTTATAGATGACCACACTTGTGTTTCACGACGGGACCCTTGCCCTTCTCATTTGTTGACATGTCTTCCTATCAACCTACCTTCATTGCGATTTGGAGGAAAAAAAATCCACGCAGAGCTGCGCGTGACCCCAACATCTTTCCTCATTCTGAATTTTTGCTTCAACGTTACTACCCATCGTGTAAACTTCTGCTAACCATGGAGGGATCTCCCACCAGATCTGCAATTCAAGATATATTCCTCCTTCTAATATATTGACGACGCTCACCCGGGATTCCCTGTCACCTGATCAATAATCCGGCCCACAACACCTCCGTTTCCTGCACAGAAGTTTATCTAGGGCTATGAAACCTCCGCAGGCGTCTCTTATTCTCTTCAAAATCTCGAGAGTCCACAGGGGAAGCGGAAGCCCAACTACTTTGATCCAGGCTTCTTTCACTATGTCTTTGCGCCTTATATATCTTGCTTCTAGCCTCCACCAATCCAACTGTAAAAAATTCCCTTTGCAGTTCCTTCTCCCCGCTTCAAGGACCCCTCTTGCCTCCTTTTGAGAACCAAACTCCAGAAATAGAAGATCCTCATTTAGGAAGACTATAAGGCTATCAGCACACCCCCTTTTAACCTCCAAGTCGATCTAGCCCAGGCCTCCAACTCCTTCGTCGAAGGAAGGGAAGTCGATTTTGTTTTTCATTTCCCGATCAAACTATACTATAGGACCCCCTAACCACTCTCTTGGGACATAGTCCCCAAAGATCTACCAAACCAAGATTATCCACACTACTAAAGTCCCCAACTCAAGAGACTCAGATATCCCTGGGATAGAACTTTTCTCGTGGCAAGATTTCTCCCCTCCTTCGCCTTCTCCTTCACCTCCTCCCTTCATATCAGCCACTAAACTCTTCGCCGACTTAATCTCCTTCGACAAATGCAGGCCCAACCCCTTGATTTTTTGAGCCAACAACAACCATCCTTTTAGAAGAACTCTTCCTTTTGGGAAAACTAACTTGTGTATTTTTTCCCTCAACATCAGTCACGGAACAAAGAAGAAACCTCCCAAATGGCCATTTTCCCCACATTCCAGCCTCATGATTTATTCCGTTTCTCCTCCACTGTGACACTTTTGGCTGTGATAATCCCTACAACAAGCTTCAACTCTTGCTAGAAATTTTCTCCTCCCTTCTTCTCCAAAACGGATCCACAAGGACAAATTTTTCTGCATTATGTAATGAAAAATCTCTTCGTTTTCCCTTCACCTTCCATCGAAATCTCGAAAGATTTTGATTCGACTGTGAACCAGTTGCTATTTCTCTCATCTTCATGCATCTCGTCTTTATTCCCAGACTATATATTTTTTTCTTCAAATCCAAATGTTATCTAAAAAAAATCCTTTCCCACCTCTCATTGATGTCTTCTGGATAAGAACCAGGTACCAAACCAGGAAAACAACACTATAGGAAGCAATGTCAGCGGCCGACGACCTGTCTGGAGAAGGTGCGTCGTCGGAGAAAGCCCCACACGCTGACGTGTGGGAAACAGTGTAAAAATCTAAATCAGTGCGTGTGGGACACGAGCGTACTTACCGGTCACCGAAATTTATGGCAGCACTCGTAGGCAGTCGGCGCTCCTCACTGTATCGGCGGTCACTCCACGCTTCCTCGACGTTGGTAGATCTGAACCTCCTTATCCTCCGTCATGAGCAAGCCTCTCTCTTAACATCCTTTAGTCTCTCACTTTCTATCTCCAATGCAATTCCATTTTGAACATTTTCAAGCACCATTCCAATACCCATCCCCATCATTCAGAGACACCCAATCACAAATCTCTCCACACTGTAAACAATGATCAACCTTTCTCTTTGAAAATTATCACAAAGGCCTTGAGCACACCAAGGACAAAGGCACCCACTCTATCACACACAGAATACTTTAACTTTACTCTTTCAGAATTCCTTACAAAAAATGGAATTATCCATCAAAGTTCTTGTGTAAATTCACCTCAACAAAATGGGATTTCTAAGCGGAAAAACCATCATCTGTTAGAAGTTGCTAGCGCATTACTTTTTCAATCAAATGTTCCAAAATATTTTTGGGGGAATGCCATACTTACAGCTTGTTATTTAATTAATAGGATGCCAATACAAGTGCTTAATTACAAAACTCCATTGTGTCATTTACAAGAATCTTATCCCGAGTCACTACTTGTTTTTTCTACCCTAGAAACTAAGAGTGTTTAATGGCATTCGCTCACAATCATATGATCAAACACGCTCAAAATCTCGACCTAGTCTTATCATGAGTGCATTTTCTTGGAAATCACCTACTCAAAAGGCTACATACCTTTGACAAGCGAAATTTTTTACATCCGACGTTACTTTCTTTTGAACATCAACCATTTTTCAAACAAATAAAAACAGGGGAGAATTCTGGAGTTATTTTCAAAGAAGAAAACTTTCTGAGTCAAAAACTTGAAGTAAATTCTACTCCAAATCTGTGGGAATATTTATGGGACAGCACTCCTTCCTTATCCAATTCTGGTGAAAAAATCTTGCCTAAAAATCTGCCCATTTTAAATATTCAGCCTTCCTTATCCGGTTCATATCTTGAAGCCTAATCAATTCAACCTTCCTTATCCAATTCTGGTGAAAATTTTTTGCCTGAAAATCTGCCAGATTCTCATTATTTGACAGAAAATCAATCTGCCAAAAGCCTCTCCACCGAAATTATAGCCCCCATTTCTGATTCAGCCAATGATTCATTGGATAATCCTCAAATCAAGGAAAAAGGGTTGATCAAGGGAGAGTAAAAAAACCAGCAGGAAATACTGATGTATTCAAGGAAGCGATGGTAAAAAAGGAAGGAAAATCTGGAGGATTTCCAAAGCCAGCTGAAAGATTCCAAACCAAAATCAGGTAATGAAAAAAACTTCTCTGATTTGGATATTCTTGTGGCTAAACGAAAAGGAATCCGATCATGCACCTCTCATCCTATTTCAAACTTTGTGAATTATGAGCATTTGTCAAGCTCTGTTTTAGCTTTTGTCATTAAATCAGCAGGAGTTGAGATTCCAAACACTATGGAAGAAGCCTTGAAGAATCCAGAATGGAGAAGAGCTATCATGGAAGAGATGCAAGCTATCAAGAAAAAAAATACTTGGGATGTTGTCCAAAGGCCTAAAGACAAAGTTCTGGTTGGATGTAAATAGGTCTTTACTGTGAAGTATAAAGCTGATGGGTCGATTGAACGGTATAAGGCAAGATTGGTCGCCAAGGGGTACACTCAAACCTATGGCATTGACTATCAAAAAACATTTGCTCCTATTGCAAAAATAAATACAGTTCGGGTTCTATTATCATTGGCAGCTAATCTAGATTGGCCTCTCCAACAAATGGATGTGAAGAATGCATTTTTAAATGGAGATTTGGAAGAAGTCTACATGGACTTACCTCCTGAATTTGATCAGGAAAGTAAAATAGGGAAAGTTTGTAAACTTTGAAAGTCTCTCTATGGATTGAAGCCATCTCCACGGGTATGGTTTGGATGCTATACAAAGGCTCTTCATCAACAAAACTACTCACAAGCACATTCAGACCATACTCTTTTTTTCAAACACAGAGACGGAAAGATTTCAGCCCTTATTGTCTATGTGGATGATATTGTGATCACTGGAGATGATGTATCTGAGATTAAACGTTTAAAGCATCAACTTTCAAGATAATTCGAGATGAAGGATTTAGGGAAACTAAGATATTTTTTAGGAATGGAGGTTATGAGAAGCATGTTGGGAATTTCGGTGTCTCGTAAAGAAAATATGTTTTGACCTACTAAAAGAAACTAGAATGCTAGGTTGTACTCATTGATACTCCCATGGATCCAAATACCAAGCTAAGTGATTCATCTATGCAAAGTCCAATAGACAAGGGAAGATACCAATGATTGATTCGTAAACTCATTTATTTGGCACACACAAGACTAGATATAGCATTTGTTGTAAGTTGTGTGAGCCAGTCCATGCATGCTTCTTATGAGGCATGATTTGAAAGGAAGATATAGGTAATAGCTCGAGATATTTAAAGGAATCCGTGAAGAGGTCTATTCTTCAAACTGACAGAGGATAGAGGAATCAAGCCTATATTGATGTCATTGGGATCATTCAATATAGACAGAAGGTCACATCGTTATCAGCTTCCTTGTCTGGGGAAACCTAGTGACTCAAGTAAAGAAGAAGCAACCTGTCAGGGCTAGAAGTAGAGCTACGTAGCTAAGGTCGTGGCTCTTGAGTTTGTGAGACCCTATTAAAATGTTACATGATAGGGACCGACAGAAATGGAAAGATGCCTAAGAGAATTTACTATGATAACAAGGTCGCCATTAATATTTCACATAATCCTATCTATCACGATAGAACTAAATATGTCAAGTAGATCACCATTTCATTAAAGAGAAAATTGACAAGGGAACTATTTGTAATAATATATGTTCCAAATATCGAACAAAGTCGATCTATCACCAAAGGTCTTTGGGAAACCGCTATTTGAGAAGTTAGTGAGGCAAAGCTGTGCATGTATGATTTGAGTATCATTCCAACTTGAGGGGGAGACAAATGAGTCCTGATAATTAGATACTCATTCGACTGTAAATTACTTATTATTATTCTCTTGTAGTCTTTTTCCATAACTCATTTGTATTTTTCCATTTTGATTAGGTAAGATTTGTTTTTGATTTGTGGATTGATAGGTTAAGTAGTAGACAAGGTCTAATGTATATAAGTCTTGGAAATCTTGTATTAAAGTAGAACAGAAAATACAGCAGAGTTAATATTATTTCTTCCTAGTCTGTTAGTTCACAGGTTACTTCTTAGATAGCACTGGCCTGATATATTAGAGAAATCGTATGCTAAATCAGAATCTATAGATACCCATATGAATCCGGCCTGTCAAGCTCAGACTTGAACGAGGATTCATGAGATCCAATGAGATATCAACGACTTAGTGGGAGACCTAACTAATTCACGAACACCTAATTTATTTTCTTTCCTATGAGTGGAAGAATAATTCCCGCATCCCATATGTGACTATGCATTGACAGTCAGATCCATCCTCCATATATCAAAGGAACACCGCCAAGTTATATGAAAACAGAGGGTCACAATTCCAGATTGCTGACATCAGGATACGTGACTAGGCAAGCTCGCCCAGACAGATGACCACTCGTGATATCATTTATCGTGAGGCAACTTAACATCCAGAAGAGGAACAAGATGTGGTAGATTAAGGCCAGTGGCTGTTTAGCATCTTAGGCCATGGCCTTGTAGCTTCAGGAACACATATGGCTCAAACAACTTCAAGAGCTAAGATTTTAATACAACAAACACGCTTGCGCCAAGGATAATTTTGCTAAATACATTGCTCTCCAATCCACATGAAAGACTACAAATATTGAAGTGAACTGTCACTTCATTCGAGAGAAGATTGTCTCACGATGCATGACTACTGGTTTTGTCAACTCGAGTGACCAACTAGTAAACATTTTCACTAAGTCTCTCCGAGGATTCAGTACATTTGTAACAAACTTTGTGCATATGATCTATATGCTCTAGCTTGAGGGAAAGTGTTGAGAATCAGAGGATATTCTTACGATATTCTCTGGTTTATCTCCTTCCTTTCATTATATCTTCCTTTTGTACTAATGGTTTCTTTTGTGTCTCCCACGTATATAACAAGTAGGGCGTATATTGTTTTGATCATCCATTCAATTAAGAAATGCACTTTTTTCTTCTCTCCTTTCACATTTTCAATAGAAAAATACCATCATATCATAATTCTATACAAACCTTTACTTTGTCTGGCCTAACCATTGCACCATGGAGAGGAGGGCAATCAAAGTACCGCATCCCTTTCACCCTACAACATCACCAAGTGAAATTTTATAACCAAGGAGTATGCACACCATAGAAAGCATTTATGTCACAAGAATATGTACGACCACTGAAAGCATTCAATGACATAAGTAGCCTATAACAATATGAACTAAGTAACAGAAGAGTAGATTAACCAGCAATTATCACTAATTCCTCTACTAGCCTTGAAATGGTTCGTTGGCTTTCCACTGATGATTCATGGAGGTCAACAATCTTTTTTTTTTTTTTTGGTAGGTAAATATTTTGTTTTCTTTTTTTCATTCTTTGTCCCCATTGACTCAAACCCGGTCTCCTCCATATGCCCACCCCAACCCTAACCAATGAGCTGTGCCTTAGTGGCATGGAGATCAACAATCTTTGATCCATTATTTTATTCCAAATTTTCAGCTAGGATTGATATAAGGTTTAATGCTATTCAATACAAATAGTAAATATCTACTATTTTAATGCACATCTAAATATGCTGCCTACTTTTTCAATTTAGAATTATTTCATGAAGGCGCTCTTTCACATTTAGTGTTGGGTGGGTTGGTGGTTGTGCAAAGGGGAAGGAGGGTTTGCTGGTGGGTTCATACCAATATAAACGTCTGATCAAGTTATTCCTAGATGTTCAAAAAAATTAATTCAAACATCAATCTTTCCAAATTTCGATAGAATGAACAAAGGAAATGATATCAATTTTTACTGGATTTCACTCTAACTTTTGATAGGGAATGACAAACAAACAATGGTAATTTAGACATCTGCAGTTGCGAATGAACACTAAGGTGGTGTTTGTTTTTTTACTTAATACCGAATAGAACTTTTCGAGCTTAATGTCAATAGTATCACAACATTAAGTATACTGTTGTTTGTTTTAACATCGGGGGTAGCCAATAGTGGATGACAACGAGACGACTATTTTGCTCCCGCCCGCTTCATTCTTAATGTGGCAAGCCTTGGCTTAATCAGAATCTGATTTTTAAGCAGGCTTCAGCCATTTTCTCACTGAGATCTGCCCTAGACGAGTTCAAATATTGCTACTCCCGCCGCCCGATTGTATTTAAAATAATTTTTTATTATTTTATTTTATACTTTAATATAAATAATAATAATAATTAGAATGTTTTTTAATAAATAATTTATAAAAATTTATAATATTTTTTATTTTTTATGAAATATATTAATTTTAATATAATAAAAATAAAAAAGCAAATATATACAAAAATAAAATAAAAACAAAATCAACAAACTGTGGCGCTTTCGTAATTTTCTGTCCCCTGCTTCATCCTCGTTTAATTTTTAAACGGCATGTGTTCGAATCGTTAAATAATGAATGCATCGGATTTTATCGCCCATCCCCAAACCCTCCCATTGTTATCCCTAGTCATGGTGTAGTTATTGCTAGCCCTTTCCTCATCAGAAGGCAACGATGGTTTTTCGTTTTACTTAAATGACTTTTTCGAATGTAAAAACCAAATATTTTCACTTTTTCTATTCAACACTTTTTAAAAAAAATTCAGTAATAAGTCATAAAAATTTAAAAAAACAAACAGTTTAATGCTGAAAGCTGAATAACTTTCAGCATTAAGTCAAAAAACAAACGCCACCTAAGAAAATGAGAATTAAGAAGTCACTTACATGCCATCATGTTTCCCTAAAGGTTCATCATATTGAACTCCAACCCAGAACCCAGGTGCAAGAGATTCTGCTCGCCCCACAAATTTGATGACTCCTCTTTTCTCCCCCGGCTGAACTTCACATCGGTCTCCTACCTTAATTATTAAAAGAAGAGAGAGAGAGAGAGAGAGAATAATTTTTTTGATAGGCAAGCAAAGATATTATTGACTCCTACCTAAAGAGCACACTAAAATAGAAAGTTGTATAGCAAGGACCAGAAGGCAATAAAAAAGGGAGAAACAGAAAACAAGACCCTTTCCTCTAATGACAACCCAACCAAGCAAATGATGTGTATTATATTTTAAATTCATATAATAAGTATGTAACCAAATTTTAGCTTTGCGGCAGATTCAACTATACTTCTGTTAGATCAAATCATCAATTCCAAGTTATGGTTTCTTTCATTCTAATTTTTTTTAGATTTGAATGGAAAGGAAGTTTTGGTTTCTGCAATTTAATTTTGTTCCTATACTTTGAAGGAGATGCATCAAATGTTTTTTCGCACATTATAGTTGTGGGGAGCAGCATTTGCCACTCAGCTGGCACTGCCAGAGCTCATTTCTATTCCTTTGTATTCTCCCATTTCTGGAGTTTTCTGACCAGCCACTGGTAATAATCTCAATGAATCAGTAGAAGTTTCCTTTGGTGAACTAAACTTACAAAATGATACCTCAGCAAAACTGTGCCAATGCAGATAGAAGAAATAAAAATGCAAAGTTAACAAACCTTGATATTTGCACAGGGATCTTCCATGTAGTGATCTGATATCTGTAAACAAAGGTCAAATTAGCAAAATTAAAATCCCACTTACTCCCATGCATGCCACGTATCAACAGAAAGCAAAACCAGATATAAGCAGAAAAAATAAGGCGATCAATTAAGAAGAGCGCATTCTGTGGACAAAGAATTATCTTGGAGACAGCTAAGTGACTTTGCAATGTTCAGTTACTCTACCAAAAGCATCTAATTTTCAATTTAATGAAAAAAGGTTGAGAGTCTTACCTTAGACTCCAGAATTGAGGGGTTTTGCGATGCTAATTTTTCCTTAAATTTTCTGTAAGTACCTATAAACACAGCAAAAAACTTATAAGTTTTTACTACTAGAATATAAGGTTTTTTTTTTTTTTTTGATGGGCTCTTAATATAAGTTTTTTTTTTTTTGGATAAGTAATGAAAAAGAGGATAGGTACTCTAACAAAATACATAGGATGTATACAAAGAAAGACTGGAGAGGAAGAAGAAAAGGAACAGCAACAAAAAAATCAACTGCCCCTTCAAGGAGGATCAAACCAATCTAAAACCTAAACTACACAAGCCAAGCCTGAATAACCAGCTCAAGAGCCTAGAGAGTTCAACTTTGATCACGAGAAACAACTGCTAAACCCTGCCCATTACATCCCTAACATTGGTTTTTTTTAAATATAGGAAAATGAGTCTCAAATATTACTGATGCAGTGTATTAAAATAAATATCACTCATTTTTGTTGAGAGGATAAAAGATCATTTTTTCCTGCATAATTATATATCAAATCAACCAGCAGAGACATACTCTCATGGATGAAAACAAAATTTTGGATAACTATTTAAGTCGATCTTATCTTATTAAATCAAAATTAACTGCTAAAAAGTCTAATCATCACTACTGAGTTGCAAGTTTATTAAATGAGTTTCATTGTTTTAGAGAGATGAATAAACTTTTACTGAAGATTTGCACAAAAGATTGGTAAACAAGTGTCTTGGAGATTACCACCAAGTTTATCATAGGCTTCTTCAGAAATGGAATATTTCTCTACCAGTGAAGTGTCTTCCAGCCAGCCACCAGAGGTTACTGATGAGGGGTCAAGATCTATAACATGTAACCGATATCTTTTCATAGAGAAGAGAAAAATAAGAAAATTAATTAAATTAGACTAAAAAACCAAAGAAAATATGATGAAAACAGTAAAAGAAATGTAAGAAATGAGTGCCATTTGAAAAATGAAAGCTTTTAACAAGCACAGTTGTCCTATGTTTCTCTTTTATTTGGTGACAAGTAAATTTTTGCTCCCATTGGCACATTTTTAAACATGGAATCTCCCACAAATCCTCCCCAACCCCTTACCACTCCCATCAAGCCTCAACAACTAGAAGCAACAATTGGATTTTTATTGCCACATTGATAGTGAACATATGTGTTAAAGGAGTGATATTCATATTAAATCCAAATCCTATAGCTTGAGCTTTTAGGAGAGTTGGTGATTTAACATGGTATCAAAGCCTAGCTTGGCGGGAGGTCCTGAGTTCGATTCACCTTTCTACAATTTATTCCCCATTTATTGATTTGAAAGTTCATGGAGGACTTTATTTGGTTTGTTTTGACTCTCCACGTGCGGGTATGGGGTTGCACGTGAGGGAGGGTGTTAAAGGCATGATATTCATATTAAATCCGAATCCTATAGCTTGAGCTTTTAGGAGAATTGGTCATTTAACAATATGCAAAACTTGAAGCATGGAATTGTCATGTCAAAATCAAATATTTCTATGTCAGATAATGAAAATTTAGTTCTACATTAGAAGATTTTATAGAAAAGTTACAGAAGAAGACAGAACAAACACTAAGCTCAATGAAGTTGGGATACTTTGTACCTGGCAATAGATAATAGGTACACTCTTCATTTTTTCTATCAAAAAAAAAAAAAAAAAAGTATCAAATTTTGGACCAAAAAAATACAAAAGAAGGAGAAAGAGCAAACTGCTCCAAAAGTATGTTTGAAGCCTCCAAAGATTGTAATGACCCGCACCCAATTATGTAAATGTTGCCTCGCCAGCCCTGAGCCCTCACTTCGCTTAAACGCGCCTAGGTTTAAAGGGTTCATACTTATCTAGTGTTAGAACTTTCTTATCTCTACGTGGATGTGACAACAACACTTCCCTTAAAGTAACGTCTTCATTTGTGTCAATGGATCATGGGACCAAATAGACAAACACCCATTACAAGGCCATACAAACATTGTCCCGAGCCAACAACTCTTGTTTTTTCTGACCTCTCAGATCTCGATCCACAACTAAATACGCCTCAAGTGCACCAACCTCAACCCGAAGGAATGATCTCTCTCTGGGACCTCGATTTGAGTCTCGTAATGAAATTAGCTTTCTCGATTCCCTCTATTAGTGAGGTGAGTTTCAAGGATTCAATTACAAAGTACATGGTTTCATAAAAACCGCACGATTTTTCTGATCTAAAGCAAGTGCTGAAGAAGATTTGCTCAAGATAATTTATTCGAGCACCACCACTCTAATACTATTTGTAATGACCCGACTCAACCATATAGATATTGTCCGCTTAGTCTAAGGGGTTGTCATGATTTTAGAACATATCTACAAGGTTAAGAAGAGTTCATACTTATACAGTACCACGAACTTTCTCCCTATCCGGTTTAGGGTTAAGTGACAAAGATAGTTTATGGTACACATAGTAAAGTACAACCTTCATTTTATTTTATTTAAAATTTGTTTCTTTATTTATTTATTTTTATTTATTGATATTACAATGCAACCTCAATATGGTTGAAGTATAAGTAAAGGAGAACAAAAAATATAATACAACAAACATTGAGGCCACAAAATAGAGAAGACCAATACAAAGCAACATTAACTAAACTCTAATCAAGTGCATTAGGAAGTCAAGAGCATAGGCAAGTGAATTTCCAATCGTACATAATCTATTCCATCTAGCAAACAAAAAGTAATGAACAATAGTTGATATCTAAATACGACTATCATACTGTACTGACATCAAGATCGGCCATTGAGCAGCAACATTTTGCACTGGTTGTAGATAAACTAATTGTAAGTTTCCACGAAGAAAACATGTGTTGTATGCTATTAGTTGAAAATATTATAATTTAACCTTAGAATAATAACAAGATACTTTTTGGGATATATTTCACAAATTGAAAAAGAAAAAAATGAACGAAAAAGAAAAAAAAAAGACTAAGAGGATGTTGTTTTTTAGCTTTTTACAGAAAGCATTTATTTTCACACTTTAGGTCTTTTTTTTTTTTACTTTTTTATGACATATTATATACATTTTACTGAATAAAAAAAGTCAAAATTTTTGATTTTTCAACTTTTTCAACAGAAAGAATAAGACATTGATTTTTTTTACTTTTAATGCTTAATAGAAATAAAATATTACATCAAACAATTCAACACTTAACATCATTAAGTACTATTTAGTTTTTAGGTTCTATTTTAGAATTAAGTAAAGAAAAAAAGAAAAAACGAATGAACACTACCTAAGGTCGGGATGAGTAGAATCGTGGAAATACCAAAACTAAATGTTTCAGCTATCTAGGGTTGAGCATCCCTAAAAGACTATTAAAGAGGACCTCATCCTCGTAATTAGAAAGTATTGATAACATAGAAACTTCTGCGAAGGGCATTCTCCGATCGTAAATATCTAAGAGGATAAATGAAAAAATTTTATGAGATTGTCATAAGTCTAGCTGTGCTAATTAAAAAAAAATCAAGGTCCACATATTATGGCGTAGAAAAGTTGAGCAGTTTTTTTTTTTTTTTTTATATGGACAAAAAGAAAAATGTTGAGCTGTTAAAAACCAACAATGTCAAAATTAAGGCAACATTCAAATGAATAAAAGTCAAAATAGAATCAGGAAAACAAGAAGAATTGCATTTGGGAGAACTCAGAGGAGGCAACAACTAAGGACAGGATGAGGAAATGTTATTATATGGGTTAGAGATATGAAACAAGCAAGAATTAATGTGCCAATAAGAAGAGTAGATTTTATACAAACAGAAGGTGACAGACACAAGGACAGGAGAAGGCCAGAGAAATATTTTTTATCAAAGGCATTACCCAAGATAAGGTAAATATTGAAAACAGATGGTCAACCCCAACAGCGGGAATTGAGTTTTTGCTGGAGTTGAGCTGAGTGTTTGTGCAACATAAGAGTTGATCATACAAATAAGACTAATTTACATATCTTTTTTGCCTGTAAAAATGAAATTAAAAATAAAAATAATAACAATAATAAAGACTAAAGAATAAGAATATGAATAATCATGAAATTATGATTTTCTCTCGGCTAACAAATACACATGGATTTGAAGATACATACTGACACCCAGATCTTCATACTGTGGGGCTACTTGTAACTTTGATCTTGTTCTGTGCACAGATGGTATTTATTTGGAACACGGGAGGGAAGAATATGTAATAGAATAAGACTATTGGTAAAGCTAAAAAAGATATGTAATTGATATATGACATTGAGAAAATAAAGAGTTAACATTCAACAAATACATTGGAAAAAATGTGGCCACAATAAACATGATATGGGATATTGCAACAAATATGATATTGGGATATTCTCTCGTCATGAATTAAGCTCTATCCAGCTATGCATACTCTGAATGGTTCTTGATAAATTAGAACTTCCAAGTTTCCAACGAGTTCAACAACCATATAAGTAACAGAATATCAGCCACTGGAGATACTTGCAAAATAAGGAGATAACATGACATTTGAAATCTGTCTGATTCTCCACACAAACAATAGTTTTATTTGCAAAAATTCCATCAAATAGGTGAGATAAACTAAATCTCGCCTTGTGGAGAATACCAAAACTAAGTTGCCTAAATTATCGAGAACTGATATTTTGGCACCAGTGTCAACATAGAGCCAAGGTACATTTAATTAACAGAAGTGCACATTTTCCAGAGTTTCTTTACAGATTCCACTGTCATCTGATAGCAATGAAGCAATAAAGTATTCTCATAACTCCAAAATTATGCATAATCATGAGTTTCCAATAACCTCCAAACAATAAAATATAACATATGATATATAGGTCGTCATAAATTATGATTTTCAAAAAATAAAAATAAAAGTGTCGAAGATTTGATTCCTATAATTGAGGAATACTAATTTGATTCCTATAATTGAGGAAGACTGATTTGTGTTTAACTTAAATAGAATAACAAAATTAGGAGATAGGATATTAGCTTATTCATATTATTCTGTTACCTGATTTATTTTATTTTGTTTCCTAATATTGTAGTGGATGTGTTTCCTAAAGTCCTATAAATATCAACCTTGTACAAGAGTTTTACACAGAAAAATCAATAAAGTTCAGCCCTTTCTCTTTCACAAAAACCTTCATGGTATCGAGCCCCCATTTTACTAGTCCCCAACATGAATTATAGAGCATGAGCCATGAATGGTCCGTAAGGACTCCCCACGCCTAATGCCACAAAGAGATTCATCCACATCTCCGGCCACTAACCCACGTCCCAATCTACGATTCCTACAGCTGGTGCAGATTTTTTTCTTCAAATCCTTCCCTATAGATTACCGTTCATAAATTAAACGGTTCTAATTATCTGGAATGAATTCGTAAAGCTTACCGTTGATGGAAGGGGTAAACTCGGCCATCTTAGTGGAGAAATAAAACAACCATCAATCGGAAAACCGCATTTATTTTTGCCCACAACCAAAGATGTGTGAGACGCTATTTGGGATATGTATTCTGATGTGGAGAATTCGTCTCAAATTTTCAAGCTCAAGACGAAATTGTGGAAATCAAGACAGAGAGATAGAGATGTTACAACCTACTATAATGAGATGGTAACTTTATGGCATGAATTGGACCTTTGTTATGAGGAAGAATGGGATTACCCTACAGACAATGTTCGATACAAGAAAAGGGAGGAGCATGGCAGAGTCTATGTCTTTCTTGTTGGACTCAATCAAGAACTTGACGAAGTGATAGGCCGTATTCTGGGTAGGAAGCCTCTCCCCTCCATTCGTGAGGTATTCTCTGAGGTAATTAGAGAAGAAACGAGACGCAAAGTGATGTTAAAGAAAGTTGAGTCCAGGGTATAACCTGAAACTGAGAGTTCAACTCTAGTTTCAAGAGGGACAGATTCGGATAGAGAAACAAAGGAAGCCTTGGTGTGAACACTATAAGAGGTCATGGCATACCAAGGACACATGCTGGAAATTACATGGGAAACCGTCAAATTTCAAGAAAAAATATCGAGGTGATGGCAGAACGTTGCAAACTGTGAACAAGGATTCTCAAAAGCAACAAGTTGACTCCGAGACACCAGCCTTCACAAAGGAAAAATTGAGCCAATTGTACAAACTTTTGAAGTCTCCATAGTTTTCAGTCACTGCCACTTGTTCTTTTGCTCAAAATGGTAATCTTCTTACTGTTGCTCTTTCATGTACAACATCAAATCCATCTGGTTCATGGATTATGATTTTGGGGCCACTGATCACATGACTAACTTGTCACAATTATTCTCGTCTTATAGTCCATGTGCAGGCAATAAAAAAATCAAGATTGCTGATGGATCTTTATCCGTGATAGCTGGCATGGGTTCCGTTATTATCTCTCCTACTCTAACACTCCATAAAGTCCTTCATATTCCAAACTTGTCATGCAATTTTCTATTCATAAGTAAATTAACTAGTGATCTTAAGTGTTGAGCTAATTTTTTCCATCTTTCTATGAGTTTTTGGAATTGACCATGGGGAGGATGATTGGATGTGCTAGAGAAAGAGGGGGACTTTACTTCCTTGAAAACGGATCAAGTATGACAAGGCTAGCTCAAAATACATGTTAACATTCTATCTCTATTACTAGTAATAAGCAGATTATGTTATGGCACTTTAGACTAGGCCATCCTAATTTTTATTATTTGAGATATTTATTGCCAAACTTGATTAAAAATAAGGATCCAGCTTTCTTTCAATGTGAAATCTATGAATTAGCTAAACATCATCGATCTACGTTTTCTATACAGCCTTATCAACCCTCAAAACCTTTCTTACTATTACACACTAATGTATGGGGACCCTCCAGAATTTTGACTCAGTCTAGAAAAAAATGGTTTGTTACATTCATTGATGATTACACAAGGGTTTGTTGGGTGTATTTACTAAAATAGAAATCAGAGGTTGAAAGTGTTTTTCAAAATTTTTACACAATGGTTTTGACACAATTTCAAGAAAAAATTAAAATTGTTCGAAGTGACAATGGAAAAGAATACTTTAATAAAATTTTGGGAAAATTTTTTTCTTGAAAAAGGGACTGTGCATCAAGGCTCTTGTAAGGATACTCCTCAACATAATGGAGTAGCTAAAAGGAAAAATAAACGTCTTTTGGAAGTGGCGAGGGCATTACTTTTTTCAAAAAATGTTCCTAAATATCTATGGGGTGAAACTATTTTAACTGCTACGTATCTCATAAACATAATGCCCTCAAGAATTTTGAATTTTCAAACTCCTTTAAATTTTTCAAAACACTGTACCCAATTTCTCGATTAACATTTGAAATCGTATTAAAAGTTTTTGGATGCATTGCCTTTGCTCATAATCATGAACATGGTCAGGGTAAGTTAGATCCTAGAGCAAGAAAATGTATTTTTGTTGGATATGCACCCACTCAAAAAGGGTATAAGTGTTTTGATCCTATTTCCAAAAAAATGTTTATAAACCATGGATGTAACATTTTTTGAAGACAAACCCTTTTTTGAAAATCATCTTCAGGGGGGGACACAACATGTAGAAGAACTTGTAGAAGATGATATTTTTTGTATTGCATATCAAAATCCTGATCAAAATTTTACTAATAGAGGCACTGATTTTACTGATTTTTTAAAGGAATCTCCAATTCTCATTAACCAAAAAGAATCTTTCCAAAATAGCATTCCAATCGATGTTCTATCCAATCGCTAATGAAAAGAATTTGAAACATCTGAAAATAATGATCAGGCATTAGAAAAACAAATAAGTATTGGGAATAACAAGTGTTAGGATTCCTTGGCTTTAGTGCATATAACAGAGTTTAATTCTCCTAGTGTAAGAGATAGGAACGTGGCTGAAAAAAAACTGCAAATCTATGTCAAGAAAAATTATCGAGCAAAGGAAAAAGTTCTCCTTTCCCTTCACAACCAAGAATTCGAACCTAGGACAGAACCTGATGTCTGAGTCTTCAGGTAAAAATCCTTCTAATCCAAAAATTGAAGATTTGGATCTTCCTATTGCTTCCCGAAGGGTACATTCACAAAATTCAACACCACATGTCTAACTATGTCTCTATGATAAATTATCACCCACTTTCTTGGCTTCTTTACTTCATAACTTTCTTCAGGAAATTCCAAAGAATGTAATGTAGAAGCATTAAGAGTTCCAAGAGTGAAGGCTAATGTGAAGAAGAGAGACGAGGGTTTCGAGAAGAATCAGACTTGGGAAACAACGGGCATGCCAAAGGGGAAGAAGACCGTAGGGTGTAAATGGATCTTCACAATCAAGTACAATTCCAATGGGACACTAGAACGGTACAAAGCTCAACTGGTGGCTAAAAGGGTTTACCTAAACCTTACTTACCATCTTGAAACTAGTTTCAATGGAAAATTAAACACCCGTCAGGAAGCTTCAACAAGGTAAACCTTGATTGGCCACTTCAACAACTTGATGTAAAGAAAGCCTTTCTGACTAGTGATCTAGAGGAAGAAGTATACATGGACTCTCTCCTTGGATTATCACCCAAGGTTTCAATCTAGAGTTTGCAAGCTGAAGAAATCACTATATGGCCGAAAGCAATCTCCTAGGGCCTAGTTTGAAAAATTTACGTTAGTCAAAGATTAAGGCTAGCCACAAGCTCAAAGTGATCACACCATGTTTGTTAAACACTTGGAAAAGGGGAAGATAGCAATACTTCTTGTGTATGTGGATGATATCATCATCACAGGAGATGACTTGATAGAGATGGAGTAAATAAGAAGAGGTCTTGCTTCTAGTTTTGAGAGATCAAAGATTTGAATCGCGCAGATATTTCCTAGGGATGGAGGTAGCTTGGTCAAGGAAGGGTTTAGTTGTGTCCCAACGTAAGTATGTCTTGGACCTTCTAAAGGAAATAGGGATGTGTGGATGTCGACCTGTAGACACCCCTATGGATCCGAATCACAAGCTAGCAAATATTAAAGATGGAACTCCTGTTGATACTGCTCAATATCAGAAGCTAGTGGGCAAGCTTATTTACTTGGCTCATATTCGTCCTGATATAGCCTTCTCAATGAGGTCGTGGAGTCGCCATGCACCTCCATAAGGAAGAGCACCTGATGCAAGATTTCAGATTGAGGTACTTAAAAAGTACCCTGCAGAAAGGGATTATTCTTTTAAAAAGGAGATCAAGGACTATTGAAGCCTGCCACGTATGTTGATCGGGCGTAATCAATCACCAACAGATCAACTTCTTGTTATTGTAATATCTGTAATGGGTCACTGTCACTTGAGAAGAAACAAAGTGTCAGAGCTCGTGAAAGCAAGCAAGGGAAAGGAGCATCGAGCTGGCCCGGTGTGTGAATGCCATGAAGAAAACAAGTTTTAGTTGAGCTAAAGAGACCTAATGAAGTCCCAATGAAATTTTACCGTGATAATAAGGCGGCAATTAGCATAGCACACAATCCAATACAGAATTATAGAACTAAACATATTAAAATCGACCGCCCCTTCATTAAAGAGAAACTTGAAGAAGGTGCTATTTGCATGCCATTCATTCCTTCAGCTCAACAAATAGTTGACATTCTCACCAAAGGACTCTTCAGATCAAAATTTGAGCTTCTTACAAGCAAGTTGGGCTTGACGAATATATACGCACCAACTTGAGGGGGTGTTGAAGATTTTATTCCTATAATTGAGGAAGACTGATTTGTGTTTAACTTAAATAGAATAATTATATTAGAAGATAGGATATTAGCTGATTCATATTATTCTGTCACCTGAATTATTTTATTCTGTTTCAATATTGTGGTAGGGCTGTGTTCCTAAATATCAGCCTTGTACAAGAGTTTTAGCAGAAAATTCAATAAAGTTCCAGCTCTTTCTTTCACAAAACCTTCAAAAAGACAGTGAATCAAGCCACCCAGGCAGTGTAATTTACAATGATAAAGTCCTAGTTTTGCTTCTCAAGTCCATCATTAAAAAAAAAAAAACAAAAACAAAACAAAACGAAAGCTATTAAAATTCCGAATAATAATTGGTATGATATATATAGAGCAGAGGTGATGAAATGGTTTAAACTCCATGAAAATTTTTTATGTTGCCTATTAATTTTGTTCATGCTTTTATGCTGTTGTTTCGTTCCCAAAAATTTAAGGGAAAATGCAAAGGAATGAAACTAGAAAGAAAAATAGAAGCAAAGAAAAAATGAAGGAAATTTTAAAAGAAAAAATAAAAGTCCTGATAAACTCACTCCCCTTAGTTTATTCATTGATATAAGATGCCCGGACATCCACGGTTATAAAAAAAGGTATTTTGAAAATGCATATTTTTCTAACCAATTTTAATTATGATTGATTTTCTTTGGAATATTTTACACAAGGACCAAAAATGAGAAAAATAATTTTCCTAGGGATTTGTTTATTTCCATAAAACTTTCCAGAACCAAGCATGGCTTTGAAGTCCAACTAAAGGACTGACATAGGCTCGTAACTCGTAAGAAACAGCAAGTCCATCGCTCACTTCCAGTTTGAAGCAGCAAAGCATGAATTTAAGTAAACTCAGAGAACGAGGAGATTCTCGGACGTCTGAAATGAAATGCGCAGGGAAGTCAGTAAATTGATTTTCATTACCTGTAGCGAGAAACGGACATCGGCCGAGAAGCTCTTGATGTTTGAATGAGTAACTAGTAGGGAAACAGATTCATCCTCCTGAATCTGTAAGCGAGATGCCATGACTTTCGCTCAATGCTTCCGAAGCCGATGATGTGGTTAACCACCAGGTTTATCAAAACCCTAAATCTCAAATCACCGACGAAAATGAACGTTAATTTTGAATTCACCTAGAACGACGTCGTTTTAAAGTGACGGAATGATAACACATAAACTATGTCATTCTACTACGTGTGTCCGCTGACACACACGCGCTGCTTTGGCTCATATTTTTTAAGCCATATCGATAATAATTTTTTAAAATACTGAAAATACCATTTTGATGTTCTATGAAAAATTTTCTCATTATTCGAATTTAGTATTTTCTATGATTCATAACAAAAAATAATTGAGAACCAAATGCTTTCTTATCGTTTCGTTTTGATAACTATTCATAATCAACATTAAAAAACATTAACCAACAGTTCCCCTAACTAGCTCTATTGAATATACCACCAAAATAGGATGCCCTTGAGGCCTCATAATGAAACCATATAAATTCCTAAACAACGGTATAAATCACTCAATCCTTAAACCAATATACAACTTTGAAACTCTAATTTTGTAATAAATGTTAATTTTAGTCCTTTTACTAAATTATTGAAGTCTAACTTTTTTTTTACGACCGTTGATGTTCGGGCCAATTTACATGCATTTGGATAATCTCATGGGACTTTAAAGTTAACGATCGGGTAAAACCTACTATGGTTTTGAAGGGACTCGAACTGGTGACTGTTGGGTTAGACTTTCAAATCTAATTTTAGTTCTAAGATGTCTCCTATGCACGATCCGAGGAGGAGGACGACAACCTCCAACGAAGCAACAAAAGGGTAAGAGTGTAGTGTATGCCCCAATCGAAATAAAAAATCTTAGAAAGTAGGTCACATCACACATCTGATAGGGAAAAGTCCATGATAATATATAAGTATGATCCTCCTTTTAATTTATTCGATCCCTAAACCTGGTGTCGAGGTTTGTTTGGCTTATGAACAAGGAACAAAATTTTGGTTTTTTCGGCCGAAATATCGGTTATTGGCGGGTCCCGAAATGAAATTGTCAATCGATAATCGGTTGGCCAAAAATCGGAGAAAAATCTGAAAAATCGCGGAAATATCGAAAATTCCCGATAATTCGATGAAATTTCGGCGAAATTTAAAGACTTTACCTCACGCACGCATGTGTTGGAATTTCTAAAATATAATGTAAGAAAATATTCAGGAATATAGGTAAAATATCGGTAATGACTATTTTAACTACAAAAAATTCTATAAATACCCCTAAAATCATATAATCGGTAATATTCATAATAAGATCTTCAAAATATTGAGATAAATCACAAAGAAGAAATAATTTGAAAGTTAAATAATGTAATTGAGCCACATCGGTCTTCATTTTGGTTTTAAATTACCATTGTAATGTAATTTCTCGATAAATTATAATGAATATTGTTTTCAATAAATGTATATTTGTTTATTTATGTTTTTTATAGTTCAACAAAGTATTTTCATTTAATTTCAAAGATTAAGTAATTTCTTACCGATATTTTTGTCAAAATATCCACCGATTTTTACGATATTCGATATATCTCGTAGGGAAAATCCAAGTATCGATATATCCAGACCATTTACATATTTTCGTTCGCTTATTAGAGAGGGTTTGTTTCAGATGTAGTGAGATTTTTCTTTAACTAACATCCATCCCCCTTTATATAGCGTTTCATAGATCAAGCACAAAGTTCTATTAACGAATCCCAGATGGAATAAAGATCAGTAGCTCTACCGTAATATTCCAAATACACTATTTTTTTTTAAGAAATTCCAAAAATCTTCATTCCAAACAGATATTTTTTCTTCATGACTTAAACCAATTTATCTCCGCAAGTATAAAATATCCTCAAAATTCAACAATTTTACCTAAAAAAGAAAAAAAAATCTCTGAAATTTAACCACAAGTTCATGACTTAGTGGAAGAAGACGACCCCCTTTGCCCTAATATTAGGGTTACAAAGAAGGAGAAAGCCTGTATACGGAGACCCTGGAAACATTCCCTTATAGTCAAACTGCTAGGGCATGCCATAGGTTTTAAAACCCTACAATTAAAATTCATGGATCTTTGAAGACCAAAAGCACCCATGAACCTAGTTGCCATGGACAATGGGTTATTTTAGTCAACTTTCACAATGTAGAGGATTATGATTTTGCCAAGTGGGGACCTTGATTGATCTTCAGCTACTACCTACCAAGAATTATGGAGACCAAACTTGACACGGAGCAAGATTTAGCTTGCATCAAATATTTATTTCAAAAAATATAAA
This sequence comes from Tetrastigma voinierianum, assembly GCA_016808115.1. NCBI lineage: Eukaryota > Viridiplantae > Streptophyta > Magnoliopsida > Vitales > Vitaceae > Tetrastigma > Tetrastigma voinierianum. The sequence continues at coordinate 209,401 of JAEQBH010000010.1, read as the reverse complement.
ATTCAATAACCAAATTAACGACCAAAAGAATGCGATAACGCCACACATGCTTAATTCAAATCGCTAATGCCACCGTCCACGACAACGGTATTAATCAACTGTAATAATTTCGACACTGTATAAATGCGAGCAGAAATAAGTGAGTGAAGACGGGAATAAATAAAAGCACTAAATGTCATTCAAGACAACTAATAAATGAAGAACTTAAAATCAAATACCGGAGCACTGAATCCAATTCAAATCACGTCAGGATTACGGTATTCGAGATTTTGTGCATTTAAAAACTGTCAAGAACAATTATATTTGTCAAACATACTAGTTTGGACATTAGTTTGACTGAAAAACTAAATTCCTCATTTTTTTCCCCATAAACACTATTTCGGTCTAAAACTCAAGCAAGATAACCTTCAGAGTCTCGTCGTGTGGGTGAGGATTCCAAGTCTCCCCATAGAGTATTACAATGGCGGTTTTTTTTTTATGAAGTTGGGATCTAAAATGGGAAAAACCAATAAAAATAGACAGTGCTACAAGCTTGGTGTCAAGAGGACACTTTGCATGGGTGTGCATGGAAGTGGATCTAACGAAACCTTTACTCTCTAAATACCAACTACGAAAGAGAATAAGGAGAGTAGAGTATGAAGGCATTAAATTTGTTTTGGTTGCAGCACATATGGCCACTAGAAAGAGGTTTGTCCCTTAGGGAATCAAGAAGACAAGACAACTACTGGGCTGGCTGGAAACCCTACCGGCGAGGAGTCAACTGAGAAAGGAAAGGAACATGAAAGGAATGATGAGCCCTGGATCAATCCAAACAATATCGACATGCTGGAACAAGATTGGAAGGAGGGAGAAACGAAGAAGGAATAAGATACCAATGAGGACGTAACTCAAGATTCACTGCCTTGATGGAAGAAGATGTGGATAATGAATCAGTGGAAAGGGAAGAGTATGGGAACTTTGAAGGGGAAAGGAAGGGAAGTCCTCTTATCTCAAATGGCAAGCCCTAGCAACCAAAAGGGCAAGAGACCCAATGTTCAAACCTCAACCTCCAAGTTTTACCAAAACCAACATGGGACTCCAAGTCTCTAACAAACAGTGATTTTGCAGCTGCCAATCATGAAAATGAAGGAATAGAGATCCCATGCAGCTGCCTCCCTTCACATAAGGAGAAGGGACATAATTTACCAAACAGGTCGAGGGCAGAATTGGAACACATGGTGGTCAGGGGAAACGCCAAATCAGCCACAATATCTTGAGAAATAGTCACCCATGCTCCAGATAATCTACCAACTATTAGCACAGATATTGTTAGAATCTTTAAAATAAACTCCGTCCCACACCTACATGAGGTTTTTTAACAATTTATATGTAAGAAACCTCACGAATAAAATGATTTAATCGGAGCAATTAATTGTGATGCGGGGTTCCTTCTCCATGGCTCCTTTTATGTGGGGCTCATACCCAATATATATATATAAATAATAACTCACAATTGTTTTCGTCTTCAGGAAAATGCAAAATCGCTTTGAAACAATGCATCCGTCTAGCGTCGCAAACTTTCGTAAAGGTTGCATTCGTTTATAAATACAACAACAGATTCTCGATGTAAAATACTTTTGTTTTTTGGTTCTTCTTGCATTTTAACAACTCGCATACATTTCCAGAGAGAGGAAAATCAGTGAAAGAGTTTGCTTGATGTAGTTTCCGTGCAAATACCAATAGATAGTTTCATCTCTTGGGAGGCAATCACCAGCCGTGTACAAGAGAAGAGGTGAATATTGTCTTAGGACATTGCAGCTTAGTAAGACTCTATATCTACTAAGTTAGTATATATATATATATATATATATATATATATATATATATATATATATATATATATAGATATATAGATATGTGTATATATATTCGTGTTATTTTACTGATGTAATATATTGTTAAAGAGTTTAAGTCTGTGAACTAATTTATCTTCTCCCATAGTTTACCGCTGTTCTATCTTGTACCAACAATCTAAAGACATTGTTTCATGTATTACAAAGATGTCGAAGTTCACAGCAAACCTACAAATTAAAGGTCGTTCACAAGTGGAGAACACCGTGAATAACACTAACACTGAAAGTGTCTCAAAGAACCCTTCTCCGACGAGAAGCCCGATAAGTTCAGCAAATTCGAATCGACTTCAAGAGATGGCAACAAAAAATGTTGTTCTTACTTGACAACCACACTTGGCAAACATCACTGAGAAGATGTTCCCATGCCACGCCGCATCCTCCTACAAGAGAGATGTCATTGACCAATGGGGTCGATGCAATCCGACTTTCATAGAACTATATTTTTGAATCGTTTAGAAAACAACTTTATATGATATTTACTCATCATATAAGACTCCGCAAAGGAAGTTTGGGAAATGCTTGAGAAGAAATACAAACGTAAGATGCTGGGCCAAAAGTTAGATCATAAATTTCAAGTGGCACAACATGGTCAGATAATTAAAATCGTGATAAAACAAGTTGAAGAAATTCAAGTTCTTATTCATGAATTGCATGCGTGTAGGGGATGTGTGAATCAAGTGAGCGCTTCAAGCAGGTTCCATTATAGAGAAATTTCACTTCATGGAGGGATTTCAAAGTTTACTTGAAACACAAGCGTCGAGAGATGACAATGGAGGATTTGATTCTAAGGCTTCGAGTAGAAGAAGATCACAGAAAGGGAGACAGTGTTGATGGAGCAAGGGCCAATGTCATAGAGAGTGAGCCTTCAACAGCAAAACTGTAAATTCAAAGGCAAGAAAATGTCAAAGCTTAAACCAAAAGGCAAAGACTTAAGAAAATTAAAGGAAAGGCTGGCTCAGGAAAGGTCGACATAAGGCACAAGAGTGTCGCCACCGGAAAGATCGATCGCATTTCGACTCAATCACACATGCATGAGTTCGATGACAATTTGTTGTTGTTGTGATCGAAACCATCATGGTTTCAAATGTCAAGGGATTGTGATTGAGACCGTGCAACTAGCACATATGCGGTGGACAAGAATCGTTTTCGAATACAAGCATATGGATGATGGTGAATCTATATGGGAAATTCGTTCGTTTCAAATATTGAAGGAAAAAAGGCAATGCTACTAAAGTTTACTTTTGGAAAAGTTGTGACTCTCACTGATGTGTTACATGTTCCCGAGATTAGGAAAAATTTGGTTTCAGCCCTATAATTAGTAAGAAAGGGTTTAAACTTGTATTTGAGTTCGATAGGTTTATTTGCCAAGGCCGGGATGTATGTGTGAAAGGGAATTGACTCAAGGCTTGTTTAAACTCAATGTACTTGTTACCAATACTATGAATAATAAGAACACTTCGTTTATATTGTTGACTCTTTGTTTTATGGTATGCTAGGTTAGACATGTTAACACAACAGAGTATATATATAATGGTTAATCTAAATCTACTACCAAAGTTTGATGTTAACATACATACACACAAATGTGAAATTTGTAATCAATCTAAGTTTGCTAGACAAAGTTTTAAATCAAGCTCAAGAAAGGTCAATGAACTACTTAGTTTAATTCAGTGATCTGCGGGACTTAAAGCTATACTCACGTGGTGCGAAAAATTACTTCATAATTTTTATAGATGATCAAGTAAAGAATATTGTTATGTTTATTTACTTCATAGCAAAGATGAAGCTTTGAATAGTTTTAAGACATATAAAGCTGAAGTAGAGAATCAGTTGGAAAAGAAAATTAAAGTCATAAGATCCGATAGAGGTGGTGAATATGAGTCCGCGCATTCCCGACCAGGCTCAATATGGCATTGTTTTATCAAACAACAAATTATACACCCCAACAAAATGGTGTAGCCGAGAGAAAAATAGGACTTTAAAGGAAATGATAAACTCTATGTTGAATAGTCTGTGGCTACACACATAACTTGGGGTGAAGCACTACTTACTCCGCAAACTTTATTCTAAGTAGAATTCCTTTAAGAATTCAACAATCCTTTCTATGAAGTATGGAAAGGAAGATTAACATCTTATAAAATGATCAAATATGGGTTGTTTATAGTTAAAAGTACTTATTCCTTGCCTAAAAGAACAAAACTTGGTCCTAAAACAATTGATTGTGTGTTTATTGGTTTTGCAAATGCAAGTGCTGATATAGGTTTCAGTTTATAAATCAAGTGCATGACATACATGTAAATACAATTTGTGAATCTATAGACGCTTGAATTTTGAAGGTGTGTTTTTCATAAGGAAAGTCCAATGAGCGCTATGTATAAGCTAACTCAGGATGAACACCTACTAAAGGTTCAAGAACAACATACGTAACCTAGGAAAGGAAGTAGAATTAAAAACCAAAGAAAGAATTTTGTCCTGGATTTCAAGTTTCATGACCATAGAGAACCACAAACTTACAAAGAAGAAATTACTTCACCGAGGCATTGTCTGAAGGAAGTATTATTTAGTGAAGCTGAATCCATCTTACAAAACCATACGTGAATTGGTTGATATACCACTCCTAAGTCAACCGATAGGTCAGAAATGATTTTTAAAAGAAAGCTTAAAGCCACGGTCTGGCGACAAATATAAGGCCAGGTTGGTAGCAAAAGGATATAGACAAAAGGAGGGGCTAGATTATTTTGACACCTACGTCTCCACCTGTGTCTAGAATAACATCTATAAGGACGCTCATTGCGATAGCTTCCTTGAATAATATGGAAATACATCAAATGGATGTGAAATACCTTTTCTAAATTTGAGAGCTAGATGAAGAGATATATATGGAACAAACAGAAGGATTTGTGGTTCAAGGTCAAGAAAATAAGGTGTGCAAGTTAGTCAAGTCCTTATATGGACTTGGCAAGCCCCAAAACAGTGGCATGAGAAATTTGATCACACAATGTTGTCACATGGATTTAAAATCAATGAGTGTGACAATGGTATACATAAAGACATACGCGAATTCATGTGTACTGGGTTCTGGCCTTTATGTTGACGATATGCTTATACGGGGAACTAGTAAGGGATGTAATGTCCACAAAAAGTTACTAAGCCCATATTTGATATGAAAGACCTAGGTCTAGCCGATGTAATTTTGGGAATTCAACAAAGAAATAATGAAGGATACATACTTACACAATCCCATTATGTGGAAAAGATTTTAAATAAATATGATCAATCAAATTGCAAGGTCAGTAGTGAACACCTTTTTGATGCAAATTGCAACCGAAAAGAATACCGAGATGCCTCACAATTACAATATTCACAAGTCATAGGTATTGATGTACCTAATGAACGCCTACCAGGCCGATATTGCTTATTCAGCAGCTGTGCTTAGTGACATACGCATCTCCCGAAAGCACTATCGAAGCTTTGGTTTCGAGTGTTAAGGTATCTCAAGTATACCATAACATATGTGGATTACATTATACAAAATATCCACCAAGATTAAGGTTATAAGATGCTAATTGATTTCGATAATACGTAAAACCAACCACTCGTGGATATGTATTTACTCTCGAGGTGCTGCTACTGAAGTCTTCCAAACAAATCTGTATAGCACGCTCAACTATGGAGTCTGAATTTATAGCACTCGATAAAGTTGATGAGGAGGCAAAGAGTGGCTAAGAAATTTTTAGAAGACATTCCAAGATGGCCTAAGCCTCGTACGCCTATATGCATACATCAGGATAGCATGGCAAACACGTTAGAGCCAAAGTAACATCTACAATGGAAAGTCAAGACACATAAGGCGTAGACACAATACTATTAAACAGTTGCTTTCTAGTGGAGTGATATCGATACAATATATAAAGTCAAAGGCAAATTTAGCTGATCCTTTGACAAAAGGCCTACCTAGAGAGGCAAAGTTTACATCGAGGGAATGGGATTAAAAAGCAAGCCCGAATGAGTGATTACTAGGGCGAAACCTAACCTAGTTGGTCTAGTTGTTCACTAGAAAACTAGCTTAGTAAAACTCGGGCAGTGAACACATACTCTACTCATTCCTAAGGTGTTTAATGTAGCTTTCGTTGATGTATAGGTTATGTATGCATTTAATGACACTGATATCTTTAAGTGTAAAGGTGAGCTTGAATGTAAGCTTTAATCATTGTCACTCATATGATAGTAATGTGGGGTCGCATTATGAGAATTGAGTGGCTAAAATTCTTCAGAGCTATCATGAATAACCGCGATATGTTTAGGACCAAAATGAACATAAACGTGAGCAAACTCGAGTACCTTTAAGTTATGTTTGCGGTGTGATACATGTTGTCAAAGCTTACTACAAGAAGTGAATGGGGCTTCAAGATCTTTATATCCACTGTGTCACCAAGAGATCCGCTTGTGTAACACTAAGGTAAGTTCAAGTCCAAAAGACACTTTTCCTAAAGCACAACAAGTCAGCTTCCTCTATGCACATAGATTTATTCTAATTGAAAATCACATTTCTTTTGTTTTTAAAAAATGTGGGGTATTGTTAGAATCTTTTAAAAACAAAACCTCCTATCCCACATCCATTGTGGAGGCTTTTTTGAACAATTCTATATAGAAGAAAGCCCTCATGAATAAGTGATGAGAATTGAGGCCCACTAGTGATGGGTGGGTCTCTTCTCCATGGCCCCTGCAGCGCCTACCCAATATATATATATAAATCAAAATGGGCTCGGCTCAGTCGATGGGCCGTGGGCTGAAATAATAACCTACAAATTGTTTTGGTCTGAGGAAAATGCAAAATCGCTTTGAACATGCACTGTCTGGAAGGTTGCAAACTTCTCTGTGAAAGGTTGCATTCGTTTATACCACAAATACGTGATTCCGATTAAAATACTTTGCTGTTCTTCCTTACTTTAACAACTCTGCATACATTTTAGAGGAGAGGAAAACTCAAGAGGTTTGCTTGAGCTGAAGTTTCCTGTGCAAATACTTCAACAATAGATAGTTTCATCCTGGGAGGCAATCACCTGCATTTCGTGGCCAAGAGAAGAGGTAGAATATCGTTTTGTGATTACTGTGTCACAGTAAGACTCTATCTACTGCTAGTATATATATATATAGATATGTGTATATATATTTGTGTTATTTTGCTGATGTAATATATTGTTAAAGAGTTTAAGTCTGTGTTCAATTTATCTTCTCTCCTATAGTTTACTGTCAGTGTTCTATTCTTGTACCAACAGATATTGCTATGGAAAACATATTCTTTGAACATCACCATGACCCGCCGGGACAGGAAGGGGAGGATATGGCTGACATGCATGAAGACCGGGAGGAGGGACCATAATGGGTTTGGGAGGCTTATTAAAGGGAGACTCCATCATTTTGGTCATGATAATGACGTGGTGGAAGTGTGTATGGATGAAGTCGCTGGGGAACTTAACAAAAACTACCTCGCTTTAACCATGAATCTACTAGTCTCGAACACAAATAATATTAAGATCTCAAGAGTGGATCCCACCCGATCCACCTACCACAGGATCGCTTAAAAGAAAGAAAAAGATTTTTGAGTTTTGGGAAAATCCGTCCCCATGAGGAACGGTTTTGTTTGGAGTCACCACTTACTTTTTATTTTTATTTGTTACGGGGAAAATCAAGTAAGAACAAAAACTCCTAATGACTCAAATCAGGAAGAAATGTTCTACGAAACATGAGTCTGGGTCCGGGGATTAGGTTACCTATTAGGAAGGTACCATGTGAGGTAGCACCCCTCTAAGCTCGGGACCTAGTCTCTATTAATGAATTGAGCACATGGGAACATATGGGTCAAAAATCAATTAACCACCTAGGTTAGACGGACCACATGAATCACATAAACCTGAGTGGCATCCAGCATACATTTAATCTCAACAAAACATAACCAAAGACACATACCTGAGGTATCTAGCCATGCACTGCATAAGAAGTTAGTCAATAAGCATAACAAGCATGTATGGCAAACAAATACTAAGTATTCACGTGAATTCCATTATTCAACATCAAAACACATACTTGTGGTCCCTAGCCATGCATTGTAAGAAGGTTAGTCACATATTTCAAACATACAACAATCTCTCAAAATTAAATATCAAAAGTAAGGGAAGCCATGAGAAACCATACATTGCTGCTACACCACCTATGCATCTATAAAAACATGCCAATTCATCACAAAGAATCAGCCTCGACAAAACATTACCGACTACTAGTGCTTAACTAACCACCTTTGACACACATAGTCCATAATTCTTATGAATCCCAAATGGACCCACATTAACCTGAAATGAACCCCATTTCAGTCCCTAAACAAATCCAAACACTTATCGGGAGCAAATAGGCTTGAATTACAAAGGTTATAAGCTCCGATTAAACTGAAATCATACTACCCTTGAAAAAAAAAATAAAAAAACGCAATGAATTGGCTGATTCAGTTCCCTAACCGGTCGAGCCAATTGAGAACAAATCTCAAAATTTTTCAAAACATCTTCACAGAGTAAGGAATCTAAAAAAAAGAAACAACTTACGATTCTGACTCCGGATGAGTGAGAACCTATCCAAACAAGGCAAAGTGCCCTAACTGCTATCCATGAAAAAAACTGAATGATCACGATCTCGGGCCCATAATCAATGAGCCTATTGATGAAAAATCTCAAAATTTGTAAGAACATTACTCACAGAGTAAGGAACCCAAAAAAAGTAACGAGTACAATTCTGAATCTAGATGAATGAGAACCGACCTAAAAAATGACAAGTGCCTTAGCTGATATCCCTGAAAAAAACCTAATGAATCAATTGATCTAGTTCCCCAACCAGTCGAGCTGGTTGAGAAAAAATCTCAAAATTTGTTAGAAAATTCCTCACAGAGTAAGGAATCCAAAAAAAGAAATAGTTTACAATTCTGACTCCGAATGAGTGAGAATTGACCCAAACAATGCCAAGTACCCTAATTGATATCCTTGAACAAAACCTAATGAAACGAATGATCCAGTTCTCCAACCAGTTGAGATGGTTGAGAAAAATTCTCAAAATTTTTTAGAACATTCTTCACAGAGTAAGGAACCCAACAAAAGAAACGGTATACAATTCCGACTTCGAATGAGTGAGAATTGACCCAAACAATGCCTAGTGCTCTAAAACGAGATTGGAAACATCAAAGGCAAAGACAAGCGCTGTCTAAAAGAAACGGGAGAAGCATACAACGTTCATACCTGTAGGATTCACGACTACTCCCCCTTTGTCTTCTTTCTTTTCTACCTCCAAAACTAGATATCTACTCCTCAAAACTTAAGGAAATCCCCTTCAAAATGAGAGAGACCACTCCCACCCGGATCTAGAGAATCTTTCTTCATTTTCTTTTTCCTCCTTTCTCCTTTCTTCTTTTCTTTCTTCTTTCACCACATTTGTTTGCTTCTATTTCTCCTTCATAAACATCTGAGCTTACTCCATTTTGCACACCTTAAGTCCCGGGAACTCCCCTAATCAGTCTCGAACTTCCCCAGCTCCATAAATACTCTTCTATTCACGAGGTTAGAAGCTGGCCACATTAACTCACTTGCTTAACCACCAAGAATCCAAAATGGACTTAAGGTGGGTTGCAAGCAACCCATAAAATGGCCCAAAACTAGACCCAAACCGTGCCTAGGACCGATATGAAGATTATGGGCCCGAACCAAGTAGGATTTGGGCTCCAAAATCACTAAAAACTGGTGCTCACAAGTCAAGCAGATGATTCTACTAACCTGCCCAACCGGCTGAAATGGATGAGAAAAATTTGAATTTTTTATAGAATATTTTGAAGAATAAGGAGTCTAAAAAGAACGACGCGGCAATTTTGAGTTCGATGAGGGAGATATGACTAAAATAAGCCAGTTCAATTATAACCTGCTCCAATAATGAACTTTAAATGAAATCCGTCGAACCGGCTAAGACGGTTCCAAACCAGTCGATCCGGTTGATAAACATTCTCAAATTTTTTCAAAGAATTCTTCAATGAGTAAGGAATCTAACAAAAGAAATGGTGCATGATTTCGAGTGATGAGGAAGATATGACCAAAACAAGCTCGAGTGCTCCTTATTCAAACCTGCTCCTATGAACTCCAGCTGAACTGAAATTTTGGGGAGGCTTTACTTCCTTCCTATAGCAGGATATGGACAAAGGGAAAGGGCCATGACGACAATCCAGGATATGGGTAAGTACTAGAGAATGGTCTGGGTAAGTACCAAAAGAGTGATAGAATCTGGGCAAGTACTAGAAGAATCTGGGTGAGTACCGGAAAAGTGATAGAATATGAGCGAGTACCAGAAGAATTCGGGCAACTAGAAAAGTGATCGAATATGGGCAAGTACTAGAGAAGCAAAAATGAAATGAGGCGGTCACAATGAACAGAAACTCCTAATTACTAGGAATGGAAGCCATCTCAATGAAAATGGGATATGCCCCAGTATGAAGTCAAGGGAAACCACTAAATGACTCGAATAAACCAGAAATCAAACACCTTAAACATGGCAAAAGAAAGGGGTATGCCCCAGTAGGACAACTCACAAATGTGTTTAGAGGTGAAAAGAAAGGGTGATGCCCCAGTCTAAGACATCAATACCATGTCAGAATCCCCTAACTGCACATACGATCAAAGTTAGAGAGCGGTACACATCACAAACATTCATTCATAGAAAAACATCCAATATCCACACAAACTGATAGGGAGCATGCCCCTGTGTGTACATCTTATATGCAAATGTCTCAATAAAGACTCAGAGATATGTCACTCAAGATTCAATCGTCTAAACAAGGAATGTGGCAAAGGTATGTGGTATGCCCTAGTCTACACACCCACCGGGGCTCGGATGAATACGCGATGAATCCGATCCCGAGCGCCTCTAGCATCCTGCTGTATGAGGAAACCAAGCTGAATATGGGGCATACTCAAACACTGATGCCAAACATTACCTGGTGAAATGAACTCTCTATGTATATGTGTAAGAACTGATGCCATCATGCAAGGATAGGGGTATGCTCTAGTATGAACGCATCAAACCAAAGAAGTGGGAGGGGTCCTCGACAAGCCTTGACTTTCTCGATGTCCTGCCTCGATCATGGGCGCTTGAGGCAATGCGGTAATGAATGGAAAGCAAAGATGATCCTCAATATCTCCTAATAATTGGAGTCCTATCGGCATTCCATACTTCAATCAGTGGTTGGAGCTCGTCTAAATGAAATGTGTCGAAGCAAACACAAAATCTCATGGCCTCAGGGTGGTCTTACGACTGGAACCATAACGAAAGCAGCTTTAGAGAGATTCTTTGAGAGGATCAAACAGTTCAGATTGAGATTGAATCCTAAGAATTGCACCTTCGGGGTAACTTATGGGAAATTTTTGGGTCACATCAAGAATAGCGTATATGTGAGGCCGACTAGAAAAGATCAGAGCCATGGTTTTACATATGCCTTTAATTCTGGAGGACCGAGAAAGAGATCGAGGCTTTAGGCATTATAGTATATCAACCGCTTTCATTGCTAAACCGATGCATATGGAGTTTGATCTTCTGCCTTCTAAGGAAGAATCCAACTTATAGTTTGGAATAACGATTGCTGCATGGAGAAAGATTAAGGAGTGTCTCTTTCTCATGCTTACGAAATTTGAACTATACTCTCACATGCTTACTTCGAAATTTTTCTACAAGAAGTATAACTCCCATAAGATGTCGAACCCATTGAATATTCCTTTATACTTAAGCAAGGGACTCTCTCGCTCTGCCTCAGCCTCCTTCTTGGCTTTGAGCTTCACTTGCCCCTTTTGATTCTTTCTTTTTGCTGGCAGGATGGTGAATCCATCAAGCATTCTAATGCGTAAGTTGCCCCTTTGATCCTCTGCGGATCTAACGTGGTCCTTCGAAGCCGCCGCCCATAGAGACATGATCACAACCATATCAAATTATGTCGGCCAATTGCTTGAAGACAACCTCTCTTAGTGAGTATTTTCTAGACTTGTTGTAGACATAAAAGGAAGTTTTTGCTGGCATCGATTAATGTGGAATTACAAAGACTAGAGTCAGATTTTGTTGCTTCATATATGAAAGCCGCATTTATCATAGAACTATAATGAGCAAAAAAAATCCCTAGAAAATTAACAACAGAAGAATTTTATTTGAGGGATAGATATAATTCCTCGAAACTTTGTGAATTTTCTGTTAAAGCTTCTGATACTGAAAAATTAGGTTCAAAAATTGCTCCACTAGACTCAACTTTAGCATTGAAAATGAGTTTTTCTTCACTGTTGAGTTCCTCAACTTCAGGCTCAACTTTAGCATTAGAAATCAATTTTTCTTCACCCTGAAGTTCCTCAACTCAGCATCAAGAATCGGTTTTTCATCACCTTCAAGCTCCTCAACTTTAAGCTCAAGTTTAGAAAGCTGTGAGAGTTGATCTTCCAACTCCTTTTTAGCTAGGATACTCTGTGCCTCATGAGAAATCAATTTACTTTCTTCTTCACTCTTTTGCACTTCTGAATTATGAGCCTCCACAACTTCATCTTTTAAAGAGAGATTTGCTTCCTCTAGTTCGTTTTGGCTCGTTAGGCTCGCCCATGTCAACATGATACTCCTCTTGAATCTGTTCTATTTTTTATTGATCATATTCAATTTTTTCAGGTTCCTGAATCAACTTAGCATCTTCTCCAAATTCTAGGTTAACTTGTGAATCATCTTCACCTTTTCCATTTGCTTCAATGACCAGAGTACCAAGCTCTTCCATTTTAACAGACCCAATCTCTAACTCCTTCATGGGCTATTGCAAATTTTGTTGATTTTCCCTCACAAGGCACATGCTGCCCACATAATCTACTCAGGAATCGGGTGAAGTTGCTGAACCGCAAGAAACCCAAATATGATCTCTTGAATGGGAATCACTGGAGAAATAAGACACCCTTGTTTGTTGACCACAATTAAGTTTCCCAATCAACCCATCAGGAATTTGTTCTTGCAACTTCTGAGTTCAGCTAGTTCATACAGCTTTAGTGAACCTCAACTTTCATTAATGGAGGAATTAATGATCAATGGATAATGGAGAGAATCAGCAATTGTTATCCATAAGCCCCTACTGATATGAGGAAGAACAACAAAAATGGGCTTCAATCTAAAGAAGGAATATGACTCGACTCCACTTTACTTCAATGGTCCTTGGTTTAGAAACACTTGGCTCTACTTGGGCTATTTCTTCCATAACTGCTTCACTTTCTTCTACTTCTTCACTTTGCCATTCTTCAACATAAAAAGAATTGTTTGGTTGCGTTTCTTCACTGGTTTCAGTATCAAACAGGCTTTCAAAGGTAAAGCATTCCTCAAGCCCCATAAGCACATCCTTTCGATTCTATGGTTAGGGTTGTTGTAAAGAAACCGAGGCCTAGATGCAAGGTAGTTTGTTATGGGATCCTAAGGAGGAAGTGATTGATCGGCAATGGTCTCTGATTCGTATTCAAAGTCATTATGCACCTGAGGATGTAGACACATTTTTGAGAAACCACTAATTATCAACATTGCATTGAACAAAAATGCATATGTTTGAGGTATTATAAATCAACAACTAATTCACAAGAAAAACAAGTGCAAGGCATTGATGTGCATCGAGACAATGTTAGTTTTAATAAAAATATTGAACTTAAAGTATAACACTTACTTGCTTATTGTGAATTTTCTGATATGAAGGTGAACCAATTGAGTATTCTGATGAAGAAGTTTGCGCTCTTTACATTTCCTCACTCTACTTTTGGCTCAACTTCACTTTCCCCCATTGATTCTTGTTTTCTATAGCATATGGTCCTTTGGAAGCTGCTCATCTCATATGGACATGGCTCGCCAACCATATGGACTTATGTAAGAAAATTCCTTGAAGACATCCTCTCTGGTGAGTACCCTCCACACTTGCTGCGCATGTGTTGGGTTGAACATACTAGTAGTTGCTTTGCATATATGAAACCTGCAGTTACTATTTGAATTAGAAAGAGTAAAGAAATCCACAAAAAATTGATAGCATAAGACTGCTCTCTTTGAGTAATAAATGTAGTTCCTTGAAGCTTTGTGAATTTTCTGTTAAAGCTTATGATTTTGAACTTTCAAGTTCAGAAACTACTATACTTGACTCAACTTCAACATTGAAGACCGGTTTTTTTTTCTCCATGGAGTTTCTAATCGGAGTTTACTCGACTTGATTTTGAGAAGCCTTTGGAACTTGAGGTTTCTCATGGTCAATTTTAGTATCAGATATATAAGCAACAACACGTTTAATTATTTCAGCTTCTGAATCAGGTTAGCATTTTCTAATTCTAGGTTAACTTGTAAAGCCTATTTCAGTTGAACATTTCTAATCTCCATCTCCTTCATGGGCCACTGCAAATTTTGTTTCTTCATCGAGTTAGTGAAGTTACAAAACTGCAAGCAACTCAATCCATTAGTTCTTTTGCAGAAAGGCGTAAATAATAAAAAGAACATCAATAAAGAACAAAGCTCAAGTATGAAGGAATATGAATCTGGCTTTAAATGCAAAGCTTTTGGATTCTAATCTTTCCCATTTTCTTTTTCATTATAGTGTGGAGGAACACCACCTACTATTTCAGAGTGTCTTTGCGGAAAACCTGTGACATTTATCAAGAAACAAATCAGTCCTAATTCAACTTTTGAAGGAAAAGAAGATGAAGATGAAGATGAATTTCCTTTGAAACTCAAATCCACCAATTTTTTTTTTTTAAATTTTCCTAGCAACCAAATAGGAAGTATGGAAAATCTTAAATTTAAAAAGATGCTAAGAAGAAAACCCCTTTGACATGAAGGATAGGGAAAATCGAATTAAATCTTCAACTATTCATAATAATGAAGATCCAAAATTTTCCAGGAAAGAAAATATAGAATTTTAAGAAAGAGAGAATTTAGTGAGAATAACCCAAAAACTTGAAAAACTTTTAAACAGGTGGAATAGGATTATATCCCATATTTAATGATGAAAGTAAAATTTATAGAAGAAATCACAGAATTTTAACAAGAAAATAAACAAATAACAAAAAGCCCAAGAACCTGCAGGACTGTTAACAGATGAAACAGGATTAAAGCTTCGCTTGAAATCACTAAACAAATAATTTCCACCTGAAACAGGATTGTTAACAAATAAACAAATCACTAATTTTATGCTAGAAAGAAATAAGAAAATCCCAATCAATTAAAGATCAGAGGGTCAAGGCTTCGCGAACGGATTTTCACAAAACTCCTCCTGGCCAATGTCAAGCATTTCATTGAATCTTTGATCGGGGAAAAAGATCACCACTTAAGGCCAAAGTGAGTTCATTTTCGAAGAAGAAATAGCCATTAATGAATGCTTGAGAACAATCGTGTTTTTTGAGAAGAATGAAATTTCTTTAGAACTTTGAGTTTTTTTCACGTGCATTTGGTAGAGATTGTAGCGGTTTTAGATTTATAAATTGAATTTAATAATTATATTATAAATTGAATTTACATCATAATACATTATTTTAGGTAAAAATGTTTTTAAAATTTATTTTTTTTTTTACGCAACAGACCAGGTCAGGTGCGCACGATAGAGGCACGATAGAGGTCATCAATAATCAAACTACAAACCTTATTATTAACATGGTAACGAGTCTGGAAAATTGTGACGCCTCAAAATCCGAGGGTCCATTGATCATCCATCAACCCGTGGAATGCCTATGGATATCATGTAACTCGATATCACACCGTTGAGTCCCATTTACCGGGATCCATTTATGAGTAAAAAGTGACCACACCGGGTCCATTTATCCACACTCATATAAAAACATGCAAGGCTATTTCAAAAAAATCAATTGGAGTTCAATTACAACTCTTTTACATAAAATACATGTTGGAACTAGTTTGCTCCAAAATTTTTAAAATATAAAAGTCACAAGTCGACTTTCTTCACCCTTGCGGTCCTTGATGAAAGCCGTCCACCGACATATGTTCCGCACCTGAAATGTATTCCCATATAGGGTGAGCCACGAGAGTAAATCCTACAGAGGTTACTCCCAACCTAAGTGCACATGCAATGTTCACACATTCACATCAACATTCCAATAAGAATATGAAAATCCTAGGTTGGAATTCTACATACCATGCTATGAAGTGAGATGAGGCTCACTTGTGCATTATACCCCAAGTCTTCATCGACTCTCACCACACAATGCAATGCCAATGTCTGATAAAATCATATCATGCTATGGAATGAGATGAGACTCACTCATGCATTATACCCGAGTCTTCACTGACTCCCACCACATAATGCAACGCCTATGTGTAATACAACCATGTCATGCTATGGAATGAGATCAGACTCACTCTAGCATTATACTCGAGTCTTCACCGACTCTCACCACACAATGCAATGCTAATGTATGATAAAATCCACCATTGATGAATTGCATCCAATGATCACTTTGAAACAAAAATTCATTTGTTTATAAACCAAAACTTGTTGGATGTTACACCTTGAATGACTATTTCTTAAACAAAACCATGTGTCTTCTTAGGGTAGTGGATTTTCGGAGTCTCACTGTAGGCTGCGCATGTCTTGCTACACTTTTTAGACTTTCACCACTAAAGTGTATGAACTAGTAACCGAGTCTTTCACCTGAGGGAGTGTTTTGTAAGACTCGAGAAATTCCAATTTCTGGAATAAGGGCAAAATCGTAATTTTGATTACAAAATTATAATTTTGGTTAAAAATCCGTAATTAATTCTCTAGGTCTCGGATGATGAAACGGATTGTACCGTTGGAATCGTCTCGTGAAATCTAGCTAGCACATAAAATTTCGTAATTTTCCGAGACAGTCGGAGTTGACACGTTTTTCGAGCCATCAAGCTTTCGTGCCGTAAAACGACTACGACGAAAGTCTACATATAACAGTGACTACGATCATAAGTGGTATGAGTATAGAAATGACGAAAATGGATGGACGAGGTAGTGCCGAATATCAATCCGTAAAAGAGGGACAAAATGGTCATTTAGGATTTGATTTTAAGTCACAAAGTGACAAAATAATGTATAGTGCTTTCTTCTCCAATTAAATAAAGCAAACGTGAAATGAAAAAGAGGGGAGATGCGAGGGGGAAATAACGAAAATGAGCTTTAGAGAGAGAGTCTCCACTTCTCTCTAAAAATGCGACGATCCGACCGTCGACTCCGCCTTCGGCAAGAAGGAAAACGCTCTACGCGTGGTAGGCTACGCGTGACTCGGACGGAGTTTCTTCAAACCCTCGAGGTGTGATTTTCTCCCCTACTTGAGATTTATTCCCATTTTAAGTGTTTGGCTGTTTCGTTAGTGCGAGGCCTTGAACTGTTGATCTGGCCCCAAAACTTGGGACCGAATTTATCAATTTATTGAACTCCAAAACAGAGTCGTGACGGAAGGGCTGTTTCCTGGGTGCCATGTTTGATCATTTATTGAACAAATGGTGTATTGATATGAAAAAGGCCGGTTTGATCGGTCCCAAACATGGGACCGAATCGATACAAGATTTTTGAGCAAGGCAGCCGTAGCTGCTTAGGCTGTTTGGGTGTGGTTTGTGTACTCAGGCGGTTAGATGCTCTGTTTGGTATGCATTGGGTCAGAATGGTTATTTGCGGTTCACTAAGCCGAAATCATTGAAGTGACTTTTCGGGAATAGTAACCGAGGGTTTCACTATTCCCGAAACAGTGTTCAAAAATATATTTTTGTGAAAATATGTGTTTGGTCAGGTGATTTAAATTAAATCGCTCGTGTATGATCATTAGCCTAAGTGGGCTAATTTTGATGTTTGAAATGATAATTACATGACATGATTGTGTGATTTTAATTATGCGAGTATATTCATGTTTATATATTTGCATGTGATTAGATCAGAGTTGGAATCTGGGTTAATATGCATTCCATACGCATTGGAACATCCTAGGACTATGTGAGAGTTAGTGCATGAGATGAGTCTAGAGAAATGGTTCGAGGGTAGTCTGGTAAATATTAATTATTGGAGGGTAGTCCACAAAACCAAAATATCAATCGCCGGAGCGCCCAATTGATATCATCGGAGGGTAGTCCATTGGGTCAAATAATATATCAATCGCCTGACTTCCAATCGATATATATACACGGAGGGTTGTCCACTATTAAGACTAATATTCTAATGGCGGCTTGAAGCAGCGTGAGAGCCTATGAGGGCTCCTGGATCTCGAGTCAAGTCATGCAGATATCCAAGTAGGATCATGCATTTGCTCGAATGCAAGGCGACACTGGAACACAGACCGCACTTAGGTGGTGAGTAGCCCACTTAGCATGATTCCACTCAGCTTTAGCTCACTCCCGCCGTAGGACCCCCTTTTACAAAGTATGAGCGTGCGAGGAGACTCGCTCGGCCCTGAGGTTGTATTGTAAAGAAAGTCAATGTATTTTGATGTATACATGTATTAGAACTTTAAGTTTAATGTATGTATTGTATAAGAGCAAAAAACATATTAACTCTTATAACCATTTGAGATATAGCTGGATTCATAGTTGCATGTATAAATGAGTATCGCGATGCCCACACAGATTACTTCATGACCATTATTGGATATATATTGTATTTATTACTGCCTCAGATGTGATATGTGTTTTGTAACTGGTAGAGCTCCCCCGCATGTGCTGAGACCGTCGATTATGGCGCTGCAACCCGACATCCACTGTATTCCGGCTGGCTGACGGTAGTCACCGGACCCCCTAGTTTTGGGGGCGTCACAGCCTTGGTAATGCAGCTTAGGTATACAAATACCTGTGTGAGCCTGGGTTGGTATCCATCACCACTAGGTGGTATGATGTGGAGTATAGGTATATGGAAACCTATGGATAGAAAAATTTGGGCTTAGGCCATGGTTGAGGAAGAGCATCACCACTAGGTGTGGTTTGATGTTGAGTTTAGGTATGGGATTACCTAGAAAAATCACGGGACAAAACTAGGACACTACGTGCACGTGTGTTGATGTGTTTTGTGTGATTTTGTGAATTATTTGGTGTTTGGTGTGTGATTGTGTGTATAAAATGGTTTGTAAAGTGTTATAATGTTGTGTGCTTGGTGATTAGCACATAGATGAGTTAAGGAAAATACTATTTTGGGTTTTACAAAGTGTAAAACTGAAGAAAAGTGAAGAAAATAAATTTTTAGAAATTTATTTGGGTATTATGGAAAATGAAAAAAAAAATGAAAATGAGAAGAAATTTTAAAGTAAAGAAAATAAATTTTTTGTTAAATTTATTTGGTTATAAGGAGGAGAAAATAATTTTCTAAGATTTTACAAGTGGTAAAATTGAATAGGCCAGAGAAATAAATTTTTATAAATTTATTTGAAGGAGAAAATTTTTCAAAGGAAAAATCGAAAAGAAATAAATTTATAAATTTATTTGGTTAGAGGTGAGAAATAATTTTCTAAGGTTTTATATGGTAAAATTTAAGAAAATGGGGTTAAATAAATTTTTATAAATTTATTTGAGACAGAGTATGAAAAAAAATGATTTTTAGTGATTTTAGTGGATTTTTCCAAGTGATGGAAATAATGGAAATATATAAATATATAATTATAATGAAAAAAAAGAAAAAAACTCCGTGGTAAGAATCAAATGGCCATCGCCCATTTGTATCAAGAACTTAAAGGCTCGAGGGTTGGTGTATCAGAATACACCGCCGGGAAGGTGAAGTGTATTGCAATAGAAATTGTATTGTAGGCTCGGGTCAAGTAGTTGTGAACCAGATCACTACAGCACCGTATCGTGGAGACAAGTACCGGGAGAGAGTCGGGTCAATGATACACCTCAGACGTGACTGGAGGAAAAGGGGGCGCTCGGCGCCGCCGGCAAAGACTGGCGCTAAGTAGGGCGGGCGTGCAGGGCGCAAGCGGGCGCGGCGGGCGCAGTGGGCCACGTGGCGGTCTCAAGGCGGCGCTGGGCGCACAGCGCGTGCAAAGAAGTAGGGCGTAATCGGAAGGCGGGCGCCGCTGGGCAGCGGCAGCGCGGGCGGGCGCGCTCGAGCCGGGCGCGCGTTCGCGCCGGGCGCACGGCCATACGGCCAGGCACCCGGCGGTAATTTCCGCCTGCTTTGGCCCGGTTTCGACTCCTGTGATTTTTCCGAAATAATTTTTGGACATTGTTCGTGAACCCGGTTCATGAACATCAAGCTCATCTTTAAATTTTTCGAATTTTTTTTTAAATATTTAAAATCAAATAAATTTTGATAAAATTTTTCGAAAATATTTTTTTAAGAATAAAATTTGAAAATAAAATTTTGTTGAAAACAATATTTTAAATGCGAATTGATTGCGATACACCGGAAGTTATGTATGATTATGTCTCGAGGCCGTGATTATGTCTTAGAGATATCAGATGGATTTAACTACCATTTGAAATTGTGATTGCGCCGGTAATTATGTGAGGAAATATATGCATGGTGTAATGCGTATAGGAAAAAGGGTGAATGCTAAGGTTATGAACTATGACCTTAGGGATTTGAATACTGAAATGAACAAGAGAACTTAGAACCTTATTGAAATAAATAAATTGAGTGGTTGAAATTTAGCGCCACTTAAAATGAACGGGTCAGCCTATGGTTGCCGCTCTATTAAGAATCAAGATCTCGCATTACTGGGGCTAGGATCGAAATGAAAGTTAAATGATTCTTGTTGCCATGTTAATTGTGTAAATGGCTAGTAGAGGAAGAGGACATAGAGGACGTCCACGGCACCGGGTCGCACCACCGACACTGACTACCACGACATTTGATCGAGCTTTGTAGAGGCCGAGGTGTTGCAGAGAGGTCATATCAGTACAGACTAAAGATGGCGTAGTCGTGTGAAATCCTAACCCCCAGAGGTTTAGAACTCATCATCCTCCGACATTCACGAAAGCATTTCCGATGGTGGCCGACCACTGGGTTCATGCAGATCGGAAAGTGTTAGAGGCGGTGGAGATTACTTCTCGACGCATCAGGTTGGGATTCACGCGCTCTAGCTGTGAGAATGAGGCCAAATATGGTCGAAATGGGTATAACTTCTGCAGACCTTAGAGGAGATGTTATATGAGCTCCCTAGTGACTAGCGCAGGCTAGGGATGATATGTCGAGAATGAGTCGGAGATCTCGACCTCACCACAAAGGACCGAGATTACGATACGTTAGGTCACGTCATCCCTCGACGACGGTCATGCCTTAAGGCCGCCATATCGGACGCAGCCGCAGGAGAAGCCACCGCCACACGCGACTCCGCACTGGGATTCGACCTGCGACAAAGATTTACATTTCGCCGCATGCATACGAGTCCAAGTGTCGTGGATGGGCTTACGGGTTTGGCTAACAGCTTCACTTAGAGGACGAGGTGAGACTTCGCACTTAGATCCACCTCAGAAGTTTGCGAATATGTGGATGTTTTTTTTCCAGAGGAGCTACCTGACTACCTCAGGGATGTAGACTTTGGTATCAGTTACACCCCTGGTATTTCACTCCATCTCTAGCGACTTCTCAAGATAGATGGCACCCTATGGAGCTGGCAGAACCCTGAGTCCAAAGAAAAGGAGCCATTGGACAGCAGTTCATTAGACCGAGCACTTCACCACGGGCGCTCCGGCCCCACTGTGAAAAAGAGGACAAGACCTTCTCGACCGTGCATTTGACTATCGACATTTCAGAACAGTGGTTAAGATCAAGAATCTAGCACTCCACGCCGAGGATCGCCGAGCTGGTTGATCATTGAGAGGAGCGCGAGTCTACTCCAAGATGTAATCTTCGCACCGTTACCATCAACCGAGGGTTGTGGAGACAGATATCTCAAGACGGCGCTGTGGACGCTAAGCATGGGCACTTTGAGTTTACGGTGATGCCCTGTGGATTGACGAATGCGTTAGCAGCATTCATGGATCTCATTGATGTTCCAACCCTATTTAGATCGCCTTGTCATAGTCTTCGTGGATGACGTTTGATCTACTCCCAATGTGAGCGGGCAATGAAAGGTCACTGAGGCTTTTTTACAATCAGTACAGACCATCACCGTATTAAATAAGTTCAAAAGTGAGTTTAGCTTTACCGAGGTGAGAGATTTTGGGACACGTGGTGTCGCATCGTGGAGTGTCAATGAATAGCGATGCTGAGGCGTTGATGCCGAGAATCAATGTCAACCCAGACACGTAGTTCTTGTGGATCGGGCCGGGTATTACGAGACATGAACTGGGTCGGGTTTGCCCATTCGGGACGTGATCGTAGACCCCCGCCTACGGGGATATGGACTCCATGGTTGGGGCGGCCCTGACCATAGAGAGAGAAATTGAGGATACTTGGAACACTTAGATACCGTGTTGCAGCAGAGAGACCAGCTTTCCTGGGCTTCGGGAAGAGGCGTAAGACTTCGTCACACTAGTTTCAGACTGGGGCCATGATTTGTTATGACTTGATTACCCCAGATCGTGGATCCTGAAGACTTTGGGACAATGCAAACCCGCCAGTCGTAGACAAGAGAGTATACCGCTCATTCCTCCCACACCCTAGTACAAGTCGAGGAACTGGGGCCAAGCTTTGGCTTCTCGCTTTCGGGTAGCTATACAAGCACTCCCAAGAAGACCGACAGCCGTAGGGGCCAGAGCGTGGCCCAAGTCAGACATACTCTGAGTCGGCAAGAAGTTGGAAGCGTGCAGGACCTTAAGGTGGTAGACATATTTATCGTGCGGGATGTCGCTTGACATGGATGAGTTGATAACCATCTGTCGGTTTAATCGGACCTTAGCCGTTGTCATACATTTGGCTAACATCGGATTTAAAGCTGAGGTTAAGGCCTTGCAGGTGCCTGTGATATGTTCTTCCCTGTGGATGTACGGTGAGAGCCACCAGATAGTCTAATTATGAGCTCGGTGAAATCTCTCGATTCTACTCATGGTGGACCGGATCGCGTCGCAAGATGGCATTATTGCGTCAGGTGCACAGCACAAGATCGAAGCCCAGCGCGGGGTGCACCCGCATGGTCATTCACCACTTCAGCGAGCGCGGGGTGAGTTTTGTCTCAGACTACGTCCAAGGAAGACTCGTAGCTGAATCAGAAATGTAAGCATGCTCGGTCATAGTCGCCAGCTTATGTAATCGGTATTTAAAACACACTGACATGGTTATCAATGCCAGACCGAGAGTCGAGTGATAGAGCCTGCCAGTGACTCAGGTTCGGATACCCTTCTGAAATTGCATTGCGTTGTTTGACGCAAGGGCTCTGTGAACGGACGTCATGCACGGTATAGATCAGCCGATACCCATCGGATCAAGCAGTGATTGTGACCTTGAGAGGCTATGATACACACCAAGCAAGGGTTGTGTAGGGTTACGTGTGTATGGATTACATACGGGTGTTAGAGGGCATGTTGCGAACATGTGTCCTGGATCATAAGGGTAGAGGATTAATTGCCCTTAGTGGAATTCGCCCACAACAATAGTTATCAGGCGAGTATACGAATGGCACCATATGAGACATTGTGTGGGAGGCCATGTAGATCACCGTTAGGTTGGACCGAGGTGGGAGAGGGCTCCATCACTGGTCCTGATCTGATTAGAGACACCTCCAGATGGGCGAGTTTGATATCGATAATAGTTTTCATTTCGCCGAGCCTGCCAGAAGAGCTATAATAATGTGCGACGTCGACCCCAGAGTTCGAGGTTAGTGATCGCGCTTCTCAAGGTGATGCCTAAGAGAGGAGCGCCGGTCGTGCTCGGCAGCACGAGTGCCATCGCTAAGATTTATCGACCTCGAGATACCAGAGAGGATGTGCACTGCTATGCGATCGGCATAAAGTACCGCCCAGCATGTTAGGTGTCCACGAGGTGTTTCTACGCTCCATGTCTCTAAATTATACTTAAGATCCAAATTTCACGTGGTGGATCGTACGTGATCGAGATCGACATGATGGACCTTCGAGGAGGACCGAAGGTGCATTGTTGATAGTCGGGATCGCGTTTTGCGACTTCAAGACCGAGAGGCTGAGCGAGTAAGTATGGCAAGACTGCGGGAGTGGAGGAGTCAACGCGAGCGCAAAACACGATGCGCCACCTATCCCTTCTTATTTAGGATGTAGCGTACGTGGTTTAGTCGCTTAAGATTCAATGACTAAGCATGCATGGTAGAGTGCATGTTGTATATGCATGTGTTTGATAATGATCGCTTTCAATTTCGGACGTAAATTCCTTTAAGGAGGGAAGAATGTAAGACCCAGAAATTCCACTTCTCGAATATGGCAAAATCGTAATTTTGATTACAAAATCAGAATTTCGCTAAAACCGTAATTACCCTCTAGGGTCTCTGATGACAAACGGATTGTACCGTTGGAATCGCTCCCACGAATCTAGCTAGCACCGCAAAATTTCTCAGAATTTTTCGAGACAATGAAATGACACGTTTTTTCAAGATCGCTATTTTCTGGTGCCGTAGAAAACGAATTTCAATGTGACGAAAGTCGCATATAACAAGTACTCATGTATCATAAGTGGTATGAGTATAGAAATGATGAAAATGGATGGCCGATAGAGCGCCTAATATCAAATCCCCAGTTATGACAAAACGGTCATTTGGGATTCACGTGTCACAGTCGACAAAATAATGTATGGCTTTCTCTCCACCAGTGCCGAAAAGGCCAAAACGCGAAACGAGTTATGGAGACGAGTAGGGGGAAGAAAACTAAATGGTGGCTTTGCAGAGAGAGTCTCTAACTTCTCTCTAGAAATGCGGACGATCCGATCGTCTACTGCCTTCGGGGCAAGAAGGAAAACGCTCTACGCAAGGTGCTACGCGTGGACTCCCGGACGGAATTTCCTTCAAACTCCTCGAGTTAGGATTTTCTCCCTACTTGAGAGATTTATTCTTATTTTAAGTGTTTTTCGATGTTTCTAAGGTGAGGTCAACGCCTTGATCGGTCCCAAAACTCGGGACCGAATTTATTGAATTTATCAGAACCCAAAACCTCGTAGCCGTGACGTGAAGGGCTGTTCGGGTGCCATGTTTGATCATTTATTGAAATAAATGGTATTGATATGAAAAGGCCGAATGGGCGGATCTGGCCCCAAAACACGGGACCGACCGATACAAGATTGAGCTGCGTACCAGAACGCTTAGGTCGTTTCAGCTGCTCAGGTGTAATTGTTAGATGTTTGCTCGTATGCATCGGGCCGAATGGCCGTGGGATTGTGGGTTCACTAAGCTAATCGGGCCGAATGTGACTTTCTGAATAGTAACCGAGGGTTTCACTATTCTCGAAACAAAGGTTCAAAATATATTTTCAGGAAAATATGTGTTCGGGCTCCAGTGATTTAAATTAAATCGCCAGATGCATCATTAGCCCGCTGGCTAATTTCGATGTTTGAAATGATAATTACAATGACATGATCAGGTGATTTAATTTTATGCGAGTATATTCATGTTTATATATTTGCATGTGATTAGACCGTATTGGAATTGGCATACATGCATTCCATATGCACTGGAATATCCTAGGACTATAGGAGTTAGTGCGTGAGATGAGTCTAGAGAAAATGGTTCGGAGGGTAGTCTAAAACATTAATTACTCCGAGGGTAGTCCATTAAACCAAAAATATCAATCGTCTGAGCGCCAATTGATATTCATCTGAGGGTAGTCCATTAAATAAATAATATATCAATCAATGAGACGCCTAATCGATATATATATACCTGGAGGGTTGTCCACTATTACACCAATATTCTCACAAGGCTTAGCGCAGTGTGAGAATCAGGCCCTGGATCCGAGTCACCGCGTGTGGACATTCAAGCAGGATCATGCATTCGCTTTTGAATGTGTGTTTACTTCTGAACATCAGACCGCACTAGGTGGTGAGTAGCCCACTTAGTGGCATTCTCCCATCGAGCTTTAGCTCACTCCGCCGCTGGGACCCTCTTTTTAAGGCGCGTGAGATGAGCCGCAAGAGGAGAAGGTTCATCCTCGAGGTTGTATTAAGAAAACCTGTTTCAGGGCTTTGATGTATACATGGCTAGGAACCTTTTAAGTTTAATGTATGTATTCGTATGAGTAAAAACATATTAACTCTTATAACTATGGGTATATAGTCGATTCATAGCGTCGGGTATGTATGAGTATTGCTGCGCCCGCGGCCTTATTACTCACGTGACTCCGGATTATCGATATATATCGCATTTATTTGGATCGTCGACAGATATGCAAATAGAATCGTAAGAGAGCTCCCGCATAAGCCGAGACTCGCTCGACTATGGCGCTTCGTAACCCGACATCCACTCAGACTACGGGCCGGGACGGCAAATAACTGACTTCGTTTTGGGCTGCCATATGCTTACTCCTTCTCTTCGATATTACCCGACACAAGTTTTTCATGTCATGCGATCGTGCAACTCTATTAGACTTCGTCCAATTGTACCGAGCCCACTTATCAATCACCTAATGTGGTGTTGATTTCAACCATGCACACACACCCATGAAATGCAATGTCCCCATGCATATGCAATGTAATACACCATTACATGTCATGTGACCGTACGACTCTGTTGAACTTCGTCCAATGGTACCGAGCCCACTTATCAATCACCCAATGTAGTGTTGATTTCAACCATGCACTCAACCCCATGAAATGCGATGTCTCTGTGCATATGCAATGTAATGCACCATTGTATGTCAATATCATGTCACATATGTAATGAATGCCACATAGACAACTTAAATTACACAAATCATCATGTATCATGGACAATCATATCATATACATATAATTTCCAAATAAACACTCATCCAATGTCAACATATCAAAATGCATATATCAACATTCATCTAGCAAGAACACCAAACATGTTATTACAAGGTTAAGTAATAACACCCATAACCCTCAAGGTCAAGTGTAGCATATGATATGCCCACAAAATGGCCCACATGAAGGTCCATAACAAGCCATATAACGGCCTCGAAATAGGCCCCAAAACTGGCCACAAACCGGCCATAAGCAAGCCATAATAGGCCATATGCTTCGCCTAGGCGTAGCAGACCTTCGCCAAAGCGAAGCAAACCTTCGCCGAGGCTAAGGAAGAACACTCACTTATCAACCCACAAAACTGGACTCAAATAGGCCATAAAAACGGCCATAAACCTTAAAAAAGGTCCAAACAATCCCTTAAACGACTCCAAATAGCCCCTTAAGCCAAACAACCCTTTAGGGAAGAAATAAACCAGAGTAGGAAGAATCCCTACCTTTAGGAGAGTAGTAGAAAAGTAGGAGGCCTCAAGAACACCTCCTTAACCTGAAACTTTGATTTCTCCAAATCTCCTCCTTTGGATTTTCGGTGAAATCCCTCTTTTTTGGTACACACGCATAGCCCTCGTCGAAGCGATAAACTTTAGTTTTTGGCTCGACGAATTCCGACCAACGAAACTCCAAGGATCAAAGAAATAAGTCTTGGACTCTTTCTTTCTCTCCCTCTTGCTCTCTCACAGTCCCAACCAGAAAATCAGCTCTTTTTCTCCTAAAATATGATTTTTACTAACCTTATCCATAACTTAAGGACTTGGCCCATGTCGCTTCACGTGTCCATGACTTGTCCGGGTTCGTTTATGTCCCGAAACAATTTATTTCATCACAATTTAAGTTTAAATTATTTTATATGAAATTTATTTAAATTATTTTTCAACTTTCAAATTTTTTCTTAAAAATCCTATTTTTTTGGGTTCATTGGACATTTGTTGTCTCGAAAAACGTGAAAATTTTGACTGTCTAAGAATTTGACGAAATTTGTATGGGTAACTAGATTTCGCAAGACAAATCCAACAGTGAGGTCCGTCTTGTCATTTGAGATCTAGAAAATTTAATGTCTACAACCTGTACCGTAGTGTCAATTTACCATTTTTCCCTTTTTCAGAAAAATTCAAATTTACCCGGGTTTTACAAAAATGTTCCCATGTTGTTGCTCAACAATATCCTCCTTCACTTGGGTACTTAATACACGCCTTGTCACTAATTCCTCACCTTCCATCGGATATTCATCTTCATCTTCTAATTCATTCTCAAGCTTTTCATGATTCAAGGCTGTTGGAACACACCTATCTTATCTTTGAGTTTGAGGAAGTACTCATCTCAGCATCTCTTCATTTTATTTAATCCGATCTCATATGTCATTCATTTGAACCTCCAATCTTGCAATGCGTTGTTGCATGGACTACGTATGAAGGATTGATTTTACCCCTCCTCCCTATTTGCATGGTCATTACTTGAAGACATAATAAAATTCGAAGAAGGAATTACAACAAAGAACCTCACAACACTCTCTAAAGTGTTTCACTTACACTTTTTTTCCCTCTCAATATTTGGCTTTTCTAGATAATGAAAATCACTCTAGCCTTTTTCCATTATGGAACTTTACTTTTTTTTTTTTATGGTTTTTTCGGGTTTTTTTTTGCTTCTTTTTTCCACTAAACAAAATGTCAAACAAGAAGAATAAAGTTAGACACCATATCAATGTTTGAAAGTCGAAGCTTTGATACCAAAATTATGCGAACCCCACTAAGTTTTGCTTTTAGATCCACCAATTGTTGCAGATTACTCCAAGGATCTTCAAACACAATCTATAACAGTGGCCTCGTCCCCTTGACTATATTGAATCAAGATCCGTAAGAAAATATGTTGTGTCTCTGTCCCCTTGGTTATATGGAACAAAATTTGTAAGAATAAAGGAAAGTGACCCCATCCCCTTTATTATAAAAGAACCAAGAGGCGTAAGTTTGAACACTAGAAGGAATTAACATTGATAGACTCGAAAATTCTCACAAGAACCATAAAGTGAAGAAAACCTCACAAAAGAATTGTTATTCATCATTGTCTCTTAAAAAAATACATCAAATGGCTCTTATATAGAGCTTATGACATCCCCATTGACTAAGAAAGAAAGGAAAGGTTACAGAAACTGAAAATGGAAAACTACTAAAGTAACATGAAGTTAATTGTTCATTTTCTTTATTTCATGCCTATCCTTCATATTTTGACCATAATAAAAGGTCTATTCTTGTTGCACTTTGCTTTATTTTCAATTGGGAAGTATCATGATGAGGTTCTTGTGATGTCAGTCTCAGGTATGATTCTACATCTTATTGGGCAAGCTCTGGCAATTCTGAGGAGGGCCAACTATGCAGCTTAAGAATAGTTTCAGCCAATGTAAGGACAAGAAGTTTATAACTCTTGTACCATTAACACTGAAATAGGTGTATGAAGATCAAGTGAGGTAAAACAAGAGTGTGATTCAAAAAAAATTGAGAAAGAAAAGGAAAGAAAAAAAAAGGAGGAGGCAAAACAAGAGGGAAAAGAAATCGAGAGAAGGCTAGAGAGTGAGAAAAGAAAAGAGAGTGAAAGAAAAAATGACTTGAAACTAAATAAAGAAAAATGAGAGGAAACAAAAAGAAAAGAAAGCTTATATGAATATAAGAGTAAGATCAAGAGTGTTTTTCATACTAACAAGCCTATGTTTGTACTTTTGTACAAAGAAACGCTTTTGAACATTATCGATCTTGATTCTTCTTTGCCTAGTGTTGTTTCTCCTTTGTTACAAGAGTTTAAGGATCTATTCCCCGAGGATGGTCCTAGTGGTTTGCGAATCGAGCACCAAATTGACTTCACTCCTGGAGCTACAATTCCCAATCAACTTTCTTATAAGACTAATCTTGAGGAGACAAAGGAGCTTCAATGTCAAGGGGAGGAATTGTTTATAAAAGGATATGTGAGAAAAAGTCTTAGTCCATGTGTTGTACATGTACTACCTATACCCAAAAATGATGGTTCGTGGAGGATGTCTATTGATTTTCATGTCATCAACAACATTATGGTTAAGATTTGAGGAACGAGGGAATGATGAGAATCAAATAACAAATGATTCGCTTCAAATGCCAATTTGGCCAATCATAAGAGCAAGAGCCAAAAAGCTTCAAGAGACATTAAATGGCTTGTGGCGACTTCGACGGCCAACCCAAAATTTTTAAAAGGGAGAAATCTCCAAGTCAAATAAAGTCTTTTAAGGAATTGGAGTCAATAAGAAAGTTCAAAAGTCAATAAATGTGATCATAGTTGTTGATAGAAATAATTCACATGATTTTGGCAATTAAAATGACCAAAAAATCAAAGAAACTTCATGCTCTAAATTGGCTCAATAATTTTACACAATCAAATACCTATTTTGAGAGTTTCAGCTTTCTTTGGTAAGTTGTATGATCAAACTGCCAATCTTCTAAAAGTGCTTCATTAATTGCTCATTTAGTATATTATGGTCAAAATATCAAAGATAAGCATTCAATAGGGAAAAAGAATAAATTATCTTCATGTTGCTTCGTAGTTTCCTCCAATTTCACTTTGGTAATTTGTGTGTTAATGCCGAATTTCAGAAATTTTTCCTTTCTTTCTTCGTCAATAGGGATGTCTTAAGCTCTATATAAGAGCCATTTGATGTATTTGTTTAGAAGACATTGATAAATAACAATTCTTTGTGAAGTTGTCTTCGCTTTATGGTTCTTGTGAGAACTTTCAAGCTTATCAAGGTGATGAGTGCAAAACTCATCTATGTTTTGAGTTCATTTCACATGCTATTTTGTGCATTTTGTATCCATATTCATTTAAAACTCATAAAATTTCCTCTAAACTTGGTTTTGTAGGATTATTGATGAAAAGGATTTTGGCAAGAAATGAGCAATATATTTCCAAAAGAAGAGTCAACCGAGTCCTGCCAACATGCCACTGAAGATAATTTTTCTGTACCATCTGGAACATCAAATGATTCAAATTTCCATATGGTTGCATTCTACATTCAAAGAGCCTAACGAGTACCACGCCCAAATCCGAAAGTGAAAATGAAGAAGAGTAACTCGACAAGTTGAGAAGAAAACAAGTTGTCATTCCGTAAACTATTGCGCACTCAAGCAAGCTGTCACGACCAGGAAACTTAGTTGCGACCAAAAAAATGTCACGACCAGGAAACTTGATCACTACAAAAAAAAACCGTGTCCCGACCAAAAACGCTGGAGAAAACTAAAAAAGGCCGAAAATTGATATTTTAGCCTATTTTCAAGCCCATTTCACCCTAGGACCATATCTATACTGCTTTTAGGTAAAGAGGGCAGCGGTGAAGATCGAGAACCTCTCTCATGGTTTCTCTCTCTAAACTCGCCAATTTTTCCATTTTTCTACGATTTTGATTTTTTGTTGATCTTAGAGCAATTTTTTAGCATATTCAGAATAAGAGATTTCTATGTCAGATAATGTAGATTAAGATTTCTAATGTTCAGACAAAGATTGTGCTCTAAAACTGATTTTTTCTCTCTCATGGGTTTTTCTCTCTAAACTCGCCATTTTCTTACTTTTTTGCTATAGATTTATATATTTTTAATAGATCTTGGTGTTTATTATTATTTCATTTCTATTGAAGAGATTTCTGTGGTGTATAACAAGAGATTTAGATTATTATCGCTCGCATACATTGAATAAAATCGATTTTTTCTCACCTGCCTCTTTGGATTTCTTTCTTCATTTACTTACTTTGTTTGAATGATGATGATTGAATTCAAAGAATGGAAATATTAAACACCCTGTAGGTGGGGATTAATTGTCGAACATTTAGATTTGCGCGCTTATTTTCAGGTTTGAAACTGAATTTATATAATTGGTATTATTCATATAATGAATTGTTCTCGAATATTAGTAGCTTATACCCGTAAATGAGTCGTATTTTGCTCCGATTTGTGAGACCCTTTGAGTGACATAGAGATGGGAGATTCCCGAGAGTAAAGAGCAGAATTCAGGGGTATGCTAGACTAATATCTGAAACTAATGAACTCGAAAAATTACTTTCTTGATAGATTACTAATTTACCAATGGTGTGAGGATTAATTAGATGGATGTATCAATTTAGTTGATCGTAGGTTTCTCCTTAGTCCGATAAAAGGGTCTTGATCCTGTTAGCAAAGATCTAATCAAGGAGAGTAGAAAATTTTATTAGATTTGAAGGATCTAGATACCACTACATCGGGAGTAAGGTCAGATTTTCCTTTCTACGGGGGCAAGAATTCTTCGCTCCCAAGAAATGGTCATGGAAGTATTGAAAAAGAAAAACAATCAAATTCTTAAAGAGTCGGTTTACAAGTAGCTATTTAGACCCATTTATCTTGAAAAGGAATATGGTGTGTTAGATAGTGAAATTTATGCTAGAGAAATCCAAGCTATACTACATTGCTCTGGACAAATCTAGCATTCAACTTACAATTGTTGCGCTTTAAGGAAATGCAAATCGGCTTGTGAATAATTATCCTCATCCTTAGTGACTCTCTTCATACCTTTAGAATTCAAGTAGTCATTATTTAGTAGATTTTGTGGATTAGTTTTAAATCAGCTTTGTTTCCAATTAAATTGATTTATTCCACATCCTATTTCACGTTTAACAAGGAAGAGCCCTTGTAATCGGGGTGTGACTGTTCCACTAGAGAGAACCTCCAATCCTCGTGGTACGATATCCGACTCCTGTGAGTCCCCTTATTACTTGTATGACCCTTGCACTCAAGGGAAAGGGGCCGAAAGTGTCGGTAATACTTTTTATTTCAGTTTTTTGAGTACACCCTCGCTGCTTGAAATCAGTTTTCGAGCATTTACCACATTCACTCCTCGACCATATCTAAAATCGGGTCTCTAAAGTTTTTGGCGTCATTGCCGGATCGCGCGGTTCACTTTCTCATTGAAGTCGACATTTTGAAGAACTAGTAATCTGCTAATTCTAGTACTTTTTATTTTTATTTTATCTGTCGTGATTTGTTTCTTAGCTAATTTTTTTTTTATTAGTATTTTCAGACTTTATTTTCTTTTGTTTTTCTTCTTATTTGTTGGTACTTATGAAGGAACATTCAATAGAAGATAGATTTGCTCCAGAAGCCGCTCGAACTACTTTATAAATCGACTAAAGAATTTACAATGACTCACTTATTGACAAGGAGTATCATTTCATCAAGGGAGTTCAACCCACACTTCAGAGGAAGAAGAGTTGTCCCTCGTTACAGCGTATTTTTATCTACATGGAAGGAACAAGAAGGTGATTAATCCGCATGAGCAGAATTTTCAGATTTAAATGCCTTTCCAAGTCAACACTAGTGCTAGATTGAAAATGTAGAAGCTCAAATAGACACTCGGGTCTAAGCATCTGGCCAAAATTTCTGCACTTCCCAAGAACACTTTGCCAAATCCTAGTACGAATGGCTGTGATACCATTGATAAAGGTGTAGAAATTTCCTATCCCAAATTTGTGGGAAGAAAGTGAAATGAGATGGAACAGAAAAAGGCATCTTAAAAACTTAGAGAATGAAAAGTCATTAGGTGGATAAATCGAAATTTGAAGAAGAACTTCACGGTGGCTATTGAAAATGTCTGGTGAAGATTGACACATTTTACCTTCCCATGGATTTCAGGGTCAGCACAAAGGATCTAAAATTCTAAAGATATTAAGAAGACCACTTCTTTCCTGCCAAGCATGGATTGACATCACGCAGAGCCTACCTTAAGCCAGGGGTGAGGAGAAAGAAGTTCAATCTTCACCAACCATTACTCGACGAGCAAGATAAAGAGCCATGTGCGTAAAATTCGCAATTGCTTCAATCAAAAGGGCACAAGTTTGAACAGTCCCCCTTAAGCATAAATGTGTTTACATCTACTACAGAGGGATTGATTTGAAGAACATATGAAACCACCAACCATAATTAGCGCGGGCATTTGAGTTTATTTCTCCTATTCAAAATCTGAAAGAAAACATCCTTGAGCTGAATGGTTATGAAGAGGAAGTGATTTCAAGATGAATGATTGGTCAACGGAAGCATCTAGTATTTTTCCAATGAGTCTACTGACTCTAAAACGGAAAGCGCCTTCGAGGCAACCTAAGCTAAGTAATAAGGATTCATCCATTCTCTTTTTATTTTTTTATTTTTTTATTATCATTGGGATGAAAGTGCAAGCAAGGTTTTTAACTTTGTTGTTATTGTTTTAATAAGGTCGGGCCAGCTCAACATGTTGTCATGACTAGTTTGCAAGAGCGAAGGCAAGAAGCTTGGAAAGTGGTTGATGTAATTTTAGTGTCAAGTGAAAAAAAAAACTAAACTAAGATAAGTTGGGGAAGACATTGATAAATAGTCAATTCTTGTGTTTTCTTTGCTTTATGAGTTTTGTGAGAACTGTTATCAAGGTTAATTTCTTTATAAAAGTATTCAAACTACACTCCCGTTATCTGATAATCAAGGGGGATATGTTATTTCCTTTGTTCTTATGGCTTTTGGTTCCATATACCAAAGGGGACGGAGATGCAATTTCTTTGGTTACGGCTCTTGATTCAATATAGTTAAGGGGACGAGACCACTATTTAGATCGTGTTTGAAAATCCTTGAGTAAATCCCCACACTGCGGATCTCAAGCAACACGCAGCAGGATCCCATCATTGCATCGAGATTAGACTTTCAAACATTGATTTGGTATCTATCTTTATTCTTATTGTTTGACATTTTGTTTAGTGGGAAAAAAAGCAAAAAAAAAAAAAAAAATCATAAAAAAAATAATAAAGGAAGAAAAAGAGATAATCACGTGAGGAAATGTAGCGAGGTTTCTGTCAGAATTTATCCTTTTATTTGATCATGTATTCAAGAATTAATCATGAAAATGGTGGAGGGAGGGCATGATGTGGGATCTCTACGCTTTTTCTTCTCGAGATCCACTAATTGTTATAGATTACTCCAAAGATTTTCAAACACGATCTAACATAGTGGCCCCTTCCCCTTGGCTATATCGAATCGAGAGCCGTAAGCAAAGATGTTGCGTCCGCGTTCCCTTAGTTATATGGAACCAAAAGGCGTAAAAACAAAGGAAAATAACCTGGTCCCCTTTATTATAAAAAAACCAAGAGACGTAAGTTTGAGAACTATTAGAAATTAACCTTGATAAGCTCGAAAGTTCTCACAAGAACCATAAAGTGAATAAAACCTCACAAAAGAATTGTTATTCACCAATGTCTCTTAAAAAAATACATCAAGAGGCTCTTATATAGAGCTTAAGACATCCTTATCGACTAAGAAATAAATGAAAGTTGCCGAATTCAAATTCCCTTTGAAACACAAATTACCAAAACTGAAAATGGAAAACTACCAAAGCAACATGAAGATAATTTATTCTTTTCCTTATTGGACACATGTACTTGATATTTTGACCATAATAGACTAATTGGACAACTAATGACTTGTATAAGAATTGGCACGTTTGATCATACAAGTTACAACTTTCAATGATGAAACTCTCAAAAATAGGTCTTTTATTGTGCATGAATTATGGAGCCAATATGGAGCATGAATTTTCTTTGATTTTTTTGTCCTTTTAATTTAAAAATCATGTGTATTATTTCCATCACATCTAAGATAACACTTATGGACTTTTGAACTTCCTCGTTGGCTCCAATTCCATCAAAGGCTTGATTTGACTTGGACTCTTTTTTAAATGCTAGGTTGGCCCAACTAAACTCCTTCACAATCCCATTTAATGTCTCGTTGACCTTGCTTCAGGATCGCCCAATTGGCATTTGAAGTGGATGCCTTTTGCTTTGATTATGGCCTACGTTCTCATCATTCCCCCCTTCCTCAAAAAGATTTATCCTCAAATCTGAACCTAAATCAAAATGAGAGAGATCATAAACATTGAAGGTGGCACTAACATTGTACTCACTTGGAAGGTCTATCTTGTAAGCATTGTCATTGATGCTCTCCAATACTTAAAATGGACCATCTCCTCATGGATTTAGCTTAGAATTCCTATGAGTTGGAAATCTTTCCTTTCTCAAATGCACCCAAACCCACTCTCTAGGTTGGAAGACGACCTTTCGATGTCTTTTGTTAGTTTTTGTTGCATAGTGATAATTCTTTTTCTCAATTTGTTATGGAATAGTCTCATAGAGTTTCTTCACCATCTCTGCCTTTCGATGCCCATCTAAACTTTCCCTTTCATTCACTGGTAATGGTAGCAAATCTAAAGCACTTAGTTGATTAAAACCATAAACAATTTCAAAATGAGACATGTTAGTTGTAGAATGAACACTCCTATTATAAGCAAATTCAATGAATGGCAAACAATTTTCCCAAGTTTTAAGATTCTTGTGAATTATTTTCCTTAAAAGAGTAGACAAAGTCCTATTGACCACTTCAATCTGTCCATTAGTTTGAGGGTAACATGTTGAAAATAAAAGTTTATTTCCCAATTTTCCCCACAAAACTTACCAAATGTAGCTTAAGAACTTAGCATCTTGATTAGAAACAATAGTTCTAGGAACACCATGCAAGCGGACAATTTCTTTAAAGAACAAATTAGGGACATTAGTTACATCATCGGTTTATGAGAAGCAATGAAATGTGCCATTTTGGAAAACCTATCTACAAATACGAAGATGGAATCTCTGCCTTTCTCTGATCTAGGAAACCTTAGAACAAAGTCCATAGAAATATCTACCCAAGGAGTTGTTGGAACAGGTAGGGGTGTATACAAACCACATCTCTTCTCTTTTTCAGCCAAAAGAAATGCTCATGTAAAGTGTTAAGTGTTTTCTTAACACCAAAATGTCCCATTAAGCCCCCACTATGTGCTTCATGAACAATTCAGCCAAAAGAAATGCTCATGTAAAGTGTTAAGTGTTTTCTTAACACCAAAATGTCCCATTAAGCCCTCACTATGTGCTTCATGAACAAGCAACTCCCTCATAGAACTATTGGGTATAGAAAGTTTGCTCTCTTTAAACAAATACCCATCTAGTCTATAAAATTTCCCAAATATTGATTTTTCACATGCTCCATGAATAGTTGCAAAGTCATTATCATACAAACCCTTTACATACTTAAAACCAAGCATCTTTGCCTTAAGGATAAAGAGAGGTGCATACCTTCAGGACAAAGCATCATTCACTTTGTTGTCCTTACCTTTTTTATAGTGGATGACAAAGGAAAAACTTTCAATAAATTCAATCCACCTGGCTTGGTGTTTGTTCAATTTCACTTATCCCTTCACGTGTTTCAAGGACTCATGATCTGTGTGGATGACAAACTCCATCGACCAAAGGTAATGTTACCATGTTTGTAAAGCCCTCACTAAAGCATAAAGCTCCTTCACATAGGTTAGATACTTCAAGGTAGCATCATTGAACTTTTCACTAAAGTATGTGATTGGCTTCTTTTCTAGAATAAAAACAATACTCATACCTATTTCTAATGCATCACACTCAATTTCAAAAGTTTTTGAAAATTCTGGCAAAGAAAGCAGAGGAGCAGTACATGATTTATCTTTAAGCAATTGAAATGCATGATATTGTTCTACACCCCATTTTAAACCAACGATTTTCTTTATCACTTTAGTGAGTGGTGCGACTATTGTGCTAAAGTCTTTAATGAAACGACAATAAAAACTAACTAAGCCATGAAAATTTCTTACCTCGAATATGATCTTTGGTGTTCGGTATTCCTTGATTGCCTTTACCTTTTCCTCATCCACTTTAATCCCATTTGCACCAACAACATATCTTAAAAACTTCACTTTCTGGTGCAAGAGCTTATACAAAGAACCTTCAATCTTAATTATGAAAAATTCATATTCAGGAGTTTGTGAAACATTGGAGACACCAAATATATTTATATTTCAAAGTGTTTTGAATCTTGTTACTATTTTGATTTAGAGTTGTTTTATTTTAGATAGATTTGTTCTCCAAGTCAAAGTAGTAGTTGCTTTATTTAATTTAGAAAGTTTGTTTTGCTAGTCAAATATGAATTACTATTTCTTTTTATAAAGATTTTCTATTAGGAGGTGCTTTATTTGAATTAGAAAGTCTTGCTTGTCAAGTCAAAGTAAGAGTTTCTTTATTTGATTTAGAAAGTATGGAGCCTATATTTACCCCCCTTAATGTAGTCTCTGGAGAATCAATTCAAGTTTAATAATATTTTTAGATTTCTCTTTTTGTAAGAGTTCTTTCTTGTTCTCTTGTTCTCTTATTTCTTGGGTGGATTCCCTTGAGTAGCGAGTTCGTTGCTTCTTATCCCTTTGGTGGATTCCTTGGGTGGCGAAGTATATGTCTTGTTCTCTTATCTCTTAGATGGATTCCCTTGGAGTGGCTAGTTAGTGGCTTCATATCTCTTGATGGATTCCTTGAGTGGCGAAGTAGGTACCTATTCTTCTATAACCTCTACTCAACTCATCATCTTCTCTTTTTAACTTTCCAAATCCAATTATCTAACCACAACCCAAAACTTTCCAAATCTGGTTCCATACTTCTAAAACATTTCCATATACTTAGTTTCACCATAGAAACATAAATATTGTCATCCATAACCTTAGAGAAACCCCAAATTCTTGCATAGCCTAGTACAGCAAGAAAAACCAAAACCCCTGAGCTTAAGCAAATGAGGCTATTTTGCATCAAATCAAACCCGAACCTTTCCAAATCTAAAATCCTTCATTCTAAACCATAATTCCATCATATATAAACCCCAAATAAGCCCTACAACTTTTGGAACCAAACTTATCCCTTACCCTTCAAAGTTACATCCTATACCTTTTAACTACCACAAATTCATCTAACACTAAACAGTTAGATCATCCATCACGGTCCAGTCCTTGCATCACTTTCTAATTGAAAAAATAACATTTTTTAAAATTGGAAAATAGCTTTTCTTTCCTTAAAACCTCAAGAACATATTTTAAATGGTTGACATGTTCTTCTTTTGCTATATACCAAAATGTCATCAAAATAGATAACAACAAATTTTCCAAGGAAAGCTCACAAAACATGATTCATTAATCTCATGAATGTACTAAGTGCATTAGTTAAGCCAAATGGCATTACTAACCATTTGTACAATGTATATTTAGTTTTGAAAGTAGTTTTCCACTCATCTCCTTCATCATTCGAATTTGATTATAGCCATTTTTCAAATCAAAATTTGAAAACAAACAAGATCCATGTAGCTCATCAAGTAGATAATCTAACCTACGAATAAGATGACGATGCTTTACCGTAATGTTGTTGATGGCACGACAATCAATAAACATCCACCATGAACCATCCTTTTTAGGTACAAGAAGTATGATTACAACACATGGACTAAGGCTCTCTCTAACATAGCCTTTTGCCATCAATTCCTCCACTTGTCGTTGAAGATCCTTAGTCTCCTCGAGATTAGTCCTATATGCAGGTCGATTCGGAATTATAGCTCCATAACTAAAGTTAATTTGATGCTCAATGACCTTAAAGGGTGGCAAACCACTAGGACCATGATCGGGGAATACATCCTCGAACTCCTGTAACAAAGAAGAAAAGACACTAGGCAAAGAAGAATCAAGTTCGTTAATGTTCAAAAGC
Source organism: Tetrastigma voinierianum (assembly GCA_016808115.1). Classification (NCBI taxonomy): domain Eukaryota; kingdom Viridiplantae; phylum Streptophyta; class Magnoliopsida; order Vitales; family Vitaceae; genus Tetrastigma; species Tetrastigma voinierianum. Next base: position 169,986 of record JAEQBH010000010.1, on the reverse strand, counting down.
CCCTCTTAGTACAAAAGTACAAACATAGGCTTGTTAGTTTAAAGAACTCTTGATCTCACTCTTTTTTGCATAGAAGCTTTTTTTTCTTTTCATCTCCTCTTCTGTTTCTTCGTTCACTTTATGATCATTTTTTCTTTCACTCTTTTTTTTTTCTGACTCTCTAGCCTTCTCTCAATTTCTTTTCCCTCTTGTTTTGCTTCCTTTTTTTTTTTCTTTTCTTTCTTTTTCTTTCTCAATCTTTTTTGAATCACATTCTTTTTTTAACCTCAATTGATCTTCATACACCTGTTTTGGTGTCAATGGTACAAGAGTTACAAGCTTCTTATCTTTCATGAAACTAAAATGATTCTTGAAACCGTCATGGTTGGCTCTCCCATCAAATTGCCAAGGCTTGCCCAATAAGATGTGAAAAGCATACATAAGGACAACGTCATAAAGAACCTCATCATGAGACTTTCCAATTGAAAATGACACAAGCACTTGCTTTTGCACCCTCACTTCCCCACTATCATTCAACCACTACAATTTATATGGTCTAGGGTGTTTAAGTGTTGGTAACTGTAGCTTGTCAACTAACAAAGCACTAGCAACATTACAATTGCCGCCATTAATAATCAAACTACAAACCTTATTATTAACATGGCAGCCAGTATGGAAAATGTTTTCACGTTGTTGCTTAATGTCATCCTCCTTCACCTAGGCACTCAAAACACGTCTTGTCACTAACGCCTCTCCTTCCACCAAAAACTCCAAATCAACGTCACTTGTATCATCAAGTGGGGGCATCGACTCCTACTCTTCTTCACTATCAGTCATGATTTCTCCTCCACGCATCACCATGGTTCTCTTGTTTGGGCAGTGGGTAGAAATATGACCTATGCCATGACAAGGCATGCAAACTCAACCATTGCTAGTTTGACTTTATTCTCTTTGAAATAATGGGGACAATCAAACATCATCTCTACCTTCTTTTCCTATTCCAAGTAAGCCTTTAGATCATTCCTCCTGTGGAAAGAAGGAATCTTTCATCTTGATGTTTCCAAGATGTCGATCAACTTCTTCACGCCTTATTGGATCCCGTTGTATTCCTCGACCTTGCCTTCTCCTTTTTGGTGCAAATCTGCCACCTCCTCAACTGGATCTTCTTCTTCATCTTCAAATTCATCTTGAAGCTCTTCATACTGGAATCATAAGAAGAAATTTTAAAAATAGGAAAAAAAAAAAAAATCATTCAGGTAATACCTCTAAGGTCAACATCTCCAAAAAAATCTATCATTTTCTCCTCCTCTCCCTTCTTTTTCAATGATGATCTTTCTCTCTAATCGTCTCTCCTCATCCCTAATCTTCTCTCCTCCCCTCTTATGATCTTCCTTCACCCTAAAAATAAAATTCTTCTTTCCAAAATAAATTCTAATCAAATCACATCAAAAGATAAATATGTAAAATCGAAAAAAATAAAGTAAAATAAAATAAAGTAAAAAAGGTAAAATAAAAATAAAAAATAAAATTGGTAAACTAAAATTTTCTAAGAACAATTCACTAAAGTATTATTATAGTCAACAATGGTTACCGATTTGAGTTTACAATTATATAAATGAATTCCATACATATTATATAAGCCTAAACTATCTTTTTTGGCATATGTTTTTTTAATTAAATAAGCTGGCATATTTTTTTTTTTGATCTATTTAATGTTTAGGATTATGATGGAGGAAAGAATTCTGAAGATGGACCTTGGATCTTACTATATACCAAAAGAAAATAAAAATAAGCGAAAAGGTGAGGATGCACATTTTATTGATAAGATTGTCGGAAACAATTGGTGTAAGCGAGATGGTGTTGGTGGTTGGAGCTAAGAGAGGTTTTAGATGATTGAGAATATGAAGAAGAACTCATTGAGAGCTGTGAAATTGCCTTTATACTTTCGAAATAAAAATTACGCCAAATCCGAGGTGGTTTTAGAGGAAGCTTGTTAAAGTCTGCTTCTAGGATCATCAACTACTTGCATTATAACACTCACACAAGACAATGTATGTATTCTAATCAATTTTTGAAGCTAATAATATGTTACGTGGAAAAAAATTGTATTTCATTACTATATTTTAACCATTATTATTTGTTGTTTTATAGTATCTGCATGCAGTGAACATGGGAGATAGTGGATTTATGTTGTTTAGAGATGAAGAGATGATATATAAATCACCGGAACAAAGTGCTTCTAATTGTCCTTATCAATTGGGAGAAGTAAAGGATAAAGACAGCGGAATTCTGAGAATTTATAATTTGTTAGGTGTCAGATCAAAGTCCATTAATAGGTAGAAACGGCTTGTGACCCTGCTCTTTAATTTGCATATTGGTTAGAAACAACTTTACATGAGATATCAGGAGCTCATCGTACAATTTTTTTGGGCATACACCTATACGATGTTAAGTCTGAACCCAACTTTAATACCATTTGTTGATTGATGATGCTTTTTCAAGCGGAGCGAATTTGGGCGTGTAGGGTTATTGAAATTTGGACAGGATGCTGATGAAGTGGGATGCAATTGTTGGATTGTCGAGTGAGCCTTCAACGTGGTCGATAGGCTCGGGATGTGGCACTCCCTGAAGAAAGGCGAAGGGGGTCGTGGGGAACGTGCCGGAAGTGGCCGCTCGATGCTAAAATCGGTTAAATCGCTTACGAGAGAAAGAGTGAATGCTTAGAATGCTTAGTTGGCATGCGAATCAGCGTACCTTTCAGATGGGGTGGCCTTGTATTTATAGTGGATGGCCAGTCGGTTTGGCTGATGACTAGGAGTCCTTCCCATTTGGAGGATATGTTTCTTCATATTGTTAATATAGATTTTGGGGTCTTCCCTACAGTCTTCTATTACTTTTTCTTCCTTTATAATAGGACTTGATTGGATGAATAGGTTATTTTTAGGGAATATTCTATCTTCACATTGTGGAAGGATCTGGGTTGGCCCGGTGAATGGGCCTCCTATTTTTCAAATCATGTTTGGGCCCTGTGAGCGGACCTCACATTTGGGGTACGCTACGGAAGGACACGGGTGGGAGCCACGACCCACGTTGCTCTATCGGGTGGCCCAGTGGGATACTTGATCAATTTATACCCCCATCGGTTGCCCCCAGCCCTTGTGTGCAGTTTGCGTGGCGAGGCATAATTGTTCTGCGTCGATTGCCATTTCCGTGTCCACCGGTTAGCCACAGTCGCCGCCATTAGTCGGATATTATGCTGACCTTTGGGTTTCGCGCTGTCTCTTGTTTGGCGACCTCTTGAGTTTAGATTCCTCTGGTCCTCTTAACCCCTTCCTATTTATTTAGGCGTTTACATTGTATTTGCCTTCACGATCTCCGTTGGGTCCTAGGGCTTAGCCGGGTGTTTCTTGTTTATATTGTCTGCTTTTGCGATGGACTCGAATAGCTCTTCGTAACAGTATCCATCTTTAGTCTCCTGTTGATGCCGATTCTGATCTAGCTAGGGAAGTCCCCAGTCGTTTGATCGTCGTTAATCCCTCAGATGCTCCTGCGGCGCCTCCCCCTCCTTTGGGTAAAGGCAAAAGGAAAATAAACCTGATCAAATATCCTAAGGGGTCGGACTTCCTCAAAGTTGCCGTTCGTCATGCCATGAAAGTGGGACCGAGTAAGGTTGGCCCTTCATACGAGTCGATTTTTGTTGAACGATACCGGCCTCTTCCTGGTGTTCGTGTATGGTCTCCTGATTTTTTGACTCGTTACGTTACCTCCGTGCCCGGAATGGTATGTTTTGGTCGCATTTGTCGCGGCCTCCGTTTCCACTTTGCACCCTTTCATCAAGCGAGTTCTTATTTTCATATCACCTTACTTCCCAGTGGCCCCTAATGGTTGGGGCATTTTAGTTGGTTCTTTGGTCACAGAGGCAGAGGACTTGGCGTCCTAATGTTTAGCTGCTCTGCATCTTTTGTCAAATGACTGTAGGGAAGTTTATTTACTTCCACTGAGCGTCCTGGGGCCCTTCGGTGATTTCGGACCTTCCTTCTTCTCATAGGACATGGAAAGTTCGATATTTCTTTCTTACGATGGCTCAATGGGAATCGACTCTTTAGGGAGGGCACCTAGGCGTGCCAGGCATTAGGCGCCTGATATATCGTGAGTATCATCCTTACCTTTAGTTTAATTCATCGTCGGTTGAATGCTCGACCTTAAGTTTCCCTTATATTTCTCGGATCTTTCGACTTGAGCTTAGCTGACGAAGATACGTATCGCTCTTGCTTTGGCCGAATGCTCTTGCTCGTTCCTCACCTTGAGCTGTATTAGAGTCGGATGTCTCCCAGTTCATCCGATTTGAAGTCCACAAAATCTTCCGTTTTAGGGCCTTCGCCTCTCTCTACTCTGGGAGTTTTCTCTTTCGGGCTGGGTGTGCTACCGAAGGAGATCTTAGCTCATGCGGAAGGATATCTCGAAGGCCTCGGGTGCAAGAGGAGAGAGAGACTCTCGAGAGGGATCGGCCAGTCCGCAACAAAGTTCGGAGATTAGAGGCACCTTCAAGTCCCTCATCGAGGCTCGGCCCGGTCCTCGTCCCGTTAATTTGAGATTCCACTGGTTCTGTTAGCTTCCCTCGCCAGGCCCATCGCAGAGGTGGGGAATCCCTCAAGCGAGGGCGGCGATTAGCCGTTGACAGTTTTGCCCCTAACTATAGGGAACGCTCCTTCAGACCCTGTAAAGCCATCTCCTGGGAAGGTGGCCGAGTCGAGGAGAAGGAAAACAAAATCGAAGGTTGATGAAGTCAAAGATTCTTTCTTTATCGATCTTTGAACTTTCGTGGTGCCGTTTCATCCATCCTCAACGATTCTGATATCGAGAGATCAAAGGAGTTGCCGGTTGATGAGGCTTTGGCCTTGTCTTTTCAGGGATTTGCTTCGGTAGGCTTATAATTATGTTAACTCTCCTGCTGGCTCTGTGCCGAGTTCTAATTCTGTGTTTGTCTTGCAGGCTGCCACTCATTTGAAGGCTTGGCGAAAAGCCAGCCAGATGAAAACAGCATAAGGATCGCCCGAATTTATAAAGGCGAAAGTGACTACTTTGACCACGAGCGGGACGGCTGCGAGGGCCAATGCGACATTTGTACGAAGAGATCGAAAGACTTGTCGGATCTGAAGGCACCTTAGTCGGCTCGTGATCGGGTAGTAGGAAGCGAGTCGGAGTAAGCTTGGCCCATTTGGCGAGGAGAGCTTAGGAGGTTCGAGTTAGCCGGGTTACGGAAGATGATTTGGTTGAGGCTCGTGAGCGCGATTTGCCAGTGAGCTTCAATTAGTTGGGGAGGAACTCATCATCTCGATGACAACCAGGATTTGCAAGTGGGTTGCGATCCTGCGGTGGCTTGGGCCCGAAATGGAGAAACAACTTAGAAATGGCTCGTCGTGAGATTTTTGGAGGCAAGGCATTGTTGAGTTGCCCGACATGAGTCCTCTGAAATTTGTCGTTTATCGGGGCGGTAGCGAGGAGTGTCGGATACGCATTGAACTTCATCTGCGCGGTGATATGGTTGTTGGACGAGTCATTTAAGCGGTGCGAACCCGGTGGTGCTTTCGATCGACCACGGATGACTCTTACCGTGGCCTTTGTAGCGTACTTGATCTGGATTCGACTTTGGCCTCCCGATGGAGCGAGAGGAATCTTCCGTGCAAAGCAGATCGAGCCTAGTACTCATCTTTGAGGCCCTTCTCATTCTTCTTTGTCTGATACTTGACATTCGAGGCTCGTCTCCGCTAATTTTATTATGCTTTTTTTTTGTTAGACCTGGGGCCTACTACCTGTATTAACCTTCTTTTAATGGATACTCGCTCCCTGGGAATTTTATGTTGTACTCTTCTTTACGGTGCGCCATCGGAGTCGATTCATAGAATTTAGTGCATCGATCTTAAACTGTAGATCGTTACGTCCCGGTCGGCGTGGTTTCCGGCTATCACGATTAGATGCGGATGGGACTTTGTTGGTTTGGGCCTGGCCGCGTCATTACGACACGCGGGTGTTGACTGTCCTTTCATTCCACGTGCCCTGCGGAGTTCGTCAAGGCTGGGTTTGCCGGTGTATGTAGTCGCCTGGAGGCTTGATTATACGGTCGAAAGGAGTGTCTCGAGGCTCGTCACTTGGGAATAGTGGGGAGGAGCCCGTCGTTTGAAGTTCGAGTGGAAAGGGCTCGTCCTTATAGGTAATGGAGCTTGTTTGCATGTTTGCGGGAAGAACTCGTCAATGAGATTTGTGGGAGGAGCCCGCGATGATGCGGAGAGGCTCGTCTGGCGGATAGTAGGAGCTCGTGCGCTTTTGTGTTGAAGCTTCGTCAATGAGATTTGTAGGAGACCGTGTTTGAGATCTGAGAGAAGGGCTCGTCCTGATCGATGGTGATAAGTGCGTGGTGGGAACTCGTCAATGGGACTGGGACCGTCTGCAGAGATGTCGATCGTCGATCCAATGTGGGCCGATCCAGCGTGTGAAAAGTCGTCAATGGACCCGATGGGTGATGTCGTTTGAATGTCGGGACCAGATCGGGTGGATCGTGGAACTGGGATCGCAGTGTTGGGTGACGTGAATGGAGATTTGTGGGGGCCGCCGGCGGATCTGAGAGTGTTCGTGGCCAATGTCGGGCCGTGCGCTGTGTTGAAGGAGAGCTCGTCAATGTGATTTGTAAGGGAGGAGCGATGCATGCGAGTCTGAGAGAAGGGACGTCCGATAGATAGTAGAACTCGTTTGCTGTGTTGAAGGATAGCTCGTCGGTAAGTTTGTAAGGAGCCCGTGTTTGAGATCTCAGAGAAGGGCTCGTCCTGATCAATAGTAGGAGCTCGTCCGCCTGTGCTGAAGGGAGAGGTCGTCAATGAGATTTGTAGGGAGGAGCCACGTGATTTGAGAAATACAGGAGAAGGGCTCGTCACGATATCAATAAATGGGAGCTCGTCACTTTGTGTTGAAGAGAGCTCGTCAATGGGGTGCGGGAGGCCGTGTTTGAGTGTCTGAGAGAAGAGGCTGCGTCTGATGTCAGTAGGAGCTCGTCCGCTGTGTTGAAGGAGAGCTCGTGATGGGCCCTGTGAGAGGAGCCCGTGCATTTGAAGTCTGAGAGAAGGGCTCGTCCTGATAGATAGTAGGAGCTCGTCTGCCTGTGTTGAAGGGAGAGCTCGTCAATGAGATTTGTAGGGAGGAGCCCGTCTGTTTGTAGTAAAGAGAAGGGCTCGTCCTGATAGATAGTAAGAGCTCGTCTGCCTGTGTTGAAGGGAGAGCTCGTCAATGAGATTTGTAGGGAGGCTTGTCTGTTTGAGATATAGAGAAGGGCTCGTCCTGATAGATAGTAGGAGCTCGTCTGCCTGTGTTGAAGGGAGAGCTCGTCAATGGGATTTGTAGGGAGGAGCCCGTCTGTTTGAGGTACAGAGAAGGGCTCGTCCTGATAGATAGTAGGAGCTCGTCTGCCTGTGTTGAAGGGAGAGCTCGTCAATGAGACTTGTAGGAGGGCAGATGCATTTGAGGTACGAAGGGCTCGTCTGATAGATAGTAAAGGCTAGTTTACTTTGTGTGTTAAAGGAGGCTCGTCAATGTGATTTGTAGGGAGGAGCCACGTGCGCCCGAGGAGTACGGAGAGGCTCGTCACGATCAATGAGTAGGGCTCGATCAGCTGTGTTGAAGGGAGGCTGCGTCGTGAAGATTTGTAGGGAGGCCGTCTGTTTGAGGTGTGCGGAGAAGGGCCCGTCACGATCAGTAATGGGCTCGTGCTGCTGTGTTGAAGGGAGGCTCGTCAATGTGATTTGTAGGGAGGGCCCGTGCCCCGTTTGAGGTACGGAGGGCTCGTCACGATAGATAGTAGGAGCTCGTGCTTGTGTTGAAGGAGGCTCGTCGATGTGATTTGTAGGGAGGAGCCCGTCTGTTTGAAAGTACGAGAGAAGGGCCCGTCACGATGGAATGTGGAGCTCGATGCTGTGTTGAAGGAGAGCTTCGTCAATGGAGATATGTAGGGAGGGCCGTCTGTTTGAGATCTGAGGAGAAGGCTCGTCACGATAGATAGTAGGAGCTCGTGCGCTTGTGTTGAAGGAGGCTCGTCAATGGGGTTGTAGGGAGGAGCCTTTGTTTGAGATATAGAGAAAGGCTCGTGCGATAGATAGTAAGGCTGGAATGCACTTTTTGTGTTGAAGGGAGAGCTCGTCAATGAAGATTTGTAGGGAGGCGATCTTGACATGTCTGAGAGAAGAGGCGAATCGATGGAAGATAGTAGGAGCTCGTCTGCACGTCTTTGAGAGGGAGGCTCGTCGGTGAGATTTGTAGGGAGGAGCCGATGCATTTGAGATCTGAGAGAAGGGTTCGTCACGATCAATAGTAGGAGCTGCGTCCTTTGTGTTGAAGGGAGAGCTTGTCATTGGGATTTGTAGGGAGGGCCGTCTGTTTGAGAATGCAGAGGGAAGGGCTCGTCTGTTAAATATTAGGAGCTCGTGCACGTATTTGAAGGGAGGCTCGTCCGATGTGATTGTAGGGGAGGGCCGTGCGACAGGTGCGGAGAGGGTAGATCTGCGATAGATGAAGTGGAACAATGCGCACGTGTTGAAGGGAGAGCTCAGTCGATGTAATGATTTGTAGGGAGGGCCGGAGTCTGTTTGGTACGAGGAGAGGGCCCGTCTGATGGATAGTAGGAGCTCGTCGGGCGCTTGTTTGGAGGAGGCTCGTCAATGGGATTGTAGGGAGGCCGTGCGTTTGAGATATACGGAGAGAACTCGATCTGATCCAATGGTAGGGCTCGTCACTTTGTGTTGAAGGAGGCTCGTCAGTAAATTGTAGGGGAGGGCAGAGTGCATTTGAGTCAGAGGGCTCGTCTGATAGATAGTAGGAGCTGGTCTGCTTTGTGTTGAGGCTGCGATCAATGTGATTTGTAGGGAGGGCCCCGTGCGGTTTGAGGTACGAGAGAAGGGCCATCACGATCGTATGTAGGAGCTCGTCCTTTGTGATGAAGGAAATTTCGTCGATGAGATTTGTAGGGAGGCGATGCATTTGAGTCTGAAGAAGGGTTCGTCTGATCAATAGTAGGAGCTCGTGCGCACGCACTTTTGTGTTGAAGGAGAGCTCGTCAATGTGATTTGTGGGAGGAGCCCGTCCATTTTGAGAGTCTGGAAGAAGGGCTCGTCTGCGATAGATAGTAGGGCTCGTGCACTTTTTGTGTTGAAGGGAGGCTCGTCGATGTGAGTTTGTAGGGAGGAGCCCGTCACATTTGAGAGTCTGAGGAGAGAAGGGCCCGTCACGATGGTGTGGAGCTCGTGCTGTATTTAGCAGAGGAGAGCTCGTCAGTAGATTTTAGGGAGGAGCCACATTGTTTGAGATCTGAAAGAAGGGCTCGTCTGATGGGATAATTAGGAGCTCGTCTGCCTGTATTGAAGGGACATTGACTTATGACCTTGAACTCAACCTTCCGCGACATTGACCCAAAGTTACGCTTCCTATATGAGCTGTGTGCGTTCATGTGTTGTCACGACACCAATCTTATGCCCTTATGAGATTTAGGTTGATAGCTTGTGATGTCGCGGCATCATGGCCTTGTCAGCGACATCATTCTAGTCTTTGCGATCTTCAATGGCGGTTTTGTTCACGATGTCGCGACATCGGATCATTATCGCGACATGGGCTCCGTCTCTGCCTTCCACTGGATTGTCATGATGTGACATCAGCACTCCATGTTACCTTGATTTGGTCATTTCATGATGTGACCTCTATATCTTAGCCGTGACATCTTCTACCGCGTCTTAGGTGGTCTCGTTCACCTCTCCTGATGTCGCGACGTCTATATCTTGTCGTGACCTCAGCTCAAGTCATCTGCAGTCTTTGACTGATCTTCGGATGTCGCGACATCAATCTCCTGTCGCGACATCGTCTTAAGCGCAATGCTTCAAGCGGTATCACATTTGTCGCGATCAGATTGATGTCGCGACTGTTCTCTACTTGCATCTTTGATCGTGTTCACGGTGTATCCGACGCCGATATCTTATCGCTGACCTCACTTTAGCAAACTTCACCTTCAAGCGGCGAGGAGTCTTATGCACGACCATCGATCTTATGTCGAGCATCAACCAGGCTTGCAATCTTACATGATGGCTTTTGATGTCGTGACTTCGCCCTCTTGTCGTGACAGCAGTTCATTTCCCTTCGGCTTTCATCTGATGGTTCCTGATGTCGCGACATCAATCTCTTGTCGCGACATCTTGTCACATCATTTGCAGATTTCAACTGGTCTTTAGATTTCGTGACTTAAGCCTCTTGTCGTGACATCATCAATGTCGCGACATCAATCCGCGTCGTATCGACTTGATTAAGACCTTCCTTCGGTCAAACCTCTCATAGCTTAAAAGGTGTTTGTTTATCGTGACCTCTCATCCTTGTCCTGACATCAATTGTTGTCGCGACCTCGAAATCTTTGTCGCGGCGTCGTTCTCTTAGCTCACGATTACCGCGGTCTGGCATCACCGTACTTCTTGTCTTCACGCATCTCAAATTCGCTAATTCTTTTGGTGTACGACCTTCGAAATTTATTGTATCAACCCAATTTGCGCATCAATGAATCGGCAGTTCTTTTCATTTTGCTCTTGCCATTATTGCACTTTTCTTCCACTTATTCTTTGTATTTTTCTACTTTCTTTCTCTCTTCTGCTAATAACAATTTGGTGAGTTTCTTCATATTTACGTATATTAATTATTCATTTCTAGATGAAAATAGAGCAGAAAAATGTGCTAAAAATAGATGACTTTTAAGCTCATCAAACTCCCACGAAACTTAAAGATTTTGCTTGTGTAAGCAAAGAAAAAGAAAGAATTGTTTGTCCTCCAGAACAAAATAATTTTAAGGACATTTTTTACGTGATTTGTTAGCGATTTCATTCAATTTAATTGCAATGCAAGGTATGCAAAATTTTACGCATTTTAGCTTCAAGTCCGAGTTCAAGGTTGGTCTCTACTCTTTATATTCTGCAAAACTAAACTGTTGAAATTGTTTTACAAACAATATACTCATTGGATCTGTTGAATAATGAATTAAATTCCTTTCTCAATTTATATTTGATCATTTAACTCCCTAAAGTTCTTCACAATTTGATTGTTTCCTTTTCTTCCAAATTCCATAGGCTTGTTTTCATATTTGATCTCCACTAATGTAGGTGAATTCAGCCTTCCAGATCAATCAGGTCTTTTGGGCTTATATCGTGAGGCTTGGTTAATGGGTAGGATGGAAGGAATTTTTTAGGTTAAGATCACCCCTGAACATTTTCTCTTTTCTTCTACCACTTCTTTCTTATAGTTTCTCTAGTAAGCTCCTAGCTTCATGTTTGGGGATATCTCTTGATTTCTTCGTTTTAGGCTGTATTCCCCTATTTTACTCTTATAATTTCCGCGGGAATTTCCTTAGTTTGCTACCACTAAGGGATAGTGCAATGTTTAACTTTTAGGCTTTCTAACACTCTTAGCGAACTTTGGGTTAGTAACTCCCATACCCGGATGGCATTAGGGTACTAGGTGTTGAAACACCCTAAGAACAATTGTTCGAAGTTAGGCCGCAGATAAAACTTATGCTAGAAAGCCTTCTTTTCTCTTTGCATTTTCTGCTCCTTGCCTTTCTTTTCATTCCTTTTGGGTTCCTCAAAAATATAAACTCCCCAAACTTCATTTCTTTCTTCCTCTTTAGATTCACAGGTAATCGTAGGTTCTTTCTTGAAGGATTGATGTCTTAAGATGAGTTAGGGTTTCCATTTGAGTACATTTTTGAAAAATAGGCTTGTTGCTTTCAATTTACGGAACCTCTTTGTATATGCCTCGGCATATGAATAGGGATAGCTATCATTGCTCAAACTATCCAAGAATGGCACCGTATCATCTCTTGTCAATTTGAATCCACCTAGGATTTACTTCAATCAATAATCTAACAAATTCTAGAATCTGGTTATCGAATTTGTGACTAAGCTATAAGGAGTATCTTGACCCATTTTATTTATGAGTAGTTAAGTTAATTGATATTCAACGGGTTCCTTGATTTCTGTTCATACACAAACTCAAAAATATGTTTTGTTCCATACATTGTATTACCTTCCTCTATCTGGACTTATCGATTAAATATAAGTAATTTTTTACCTTGTTTTCAGAAAATTAAAAGCTAGATGCATTTTGTCCTTGATACGCAATTTTCCCTCATTGACTTACTCCTACTCTAGCTGCTTCCATTCAATTAAGATAATGTCTCTCGCAGTTTTTGTGCGGAACTATTTCCTACTTTGATTTCCTAATCATTCGACCCGCAAAGCAACACAACATTGAACAATCAAATGCAAAAATAGTACACAACAATTCCATTTAACTCTCATTTATTTACGATTGATTTTCAGCTTTGTTGGATACAGTATGGGAGGAGGATGGTGCGAAAGGTTAGGTAAGGAGAAGGTCTATTTCTTCTTTTGGACAAGGTGGCAAAAATATCGAGGATCTAGGTAAGTGTTGAATGAAGTACAGGAATGAAGGAACTTCATTTCCACTTCTTTCTTTCTCTTCTTAGTTTCCCTCTCATTTGTTCTTCAATGACAATCTCATTAGAGATCAACTTTCTTGTTCGGTACATCTTTGTCTTTTCCCGAAGCCATTCATTGTGTTCTCCATTTTACATCATGACTTCGAGAATTTAGAAAGATTGTTGTTAATCAAATCTAAATTTTTCGGTAATTATCTTACACTTTTGGCAAGTTCGGCCTCCATTGCTTTGTCTCTCTCATTGGTTTGTTTTCTGGCTCCATGCAGCAGAGATTTGTATAGTAATTTGAAACCCTTTGTCTGCTCCCCCAAGTGGTGTCATGCTCCTTATCTCTTTTCTCTAGCAATGCTAGGAGTTGAGCATCTCGATCAAGCGCTTTGTTATAGAAAGCTTCGCTGACTCGGTTGAGTTTCGTTAAAGATCTTGATCTCTCCTTCATTTCTCTTGAACTCCTCTCCTTGCTTTGCTTCAACGTTTTCCCATACATTTCCTCTTTTAAATTCAGTTCTTCCTTCAGCATTGTTCTCTTCTTTGGATCTCCACCTCATGCTCCCTTTCTTTACTGTTTGAATTCTTCTTGTGTTGGTCTCTTCTTTTCAATTCTTTTCATACATCCACTTCTACGAATTCTGCTTTAGGTTCCATTCCTTCTCTCTTTCTTCTAGTATTCTTTTGCATCAAATTGAGCCTCGAGGTGAATTGTCTCTTGTGCTCCTCTTGAGCTTTCTCGGAGTATTTAAATTCTGTTTTTATGCGGGATGGGGCTGGCCAAGGGGATGGAGAAGTCTATTGAAATTTGTCTTCATCACGCCCTTCATTATCTGCAAACATGCAATCATTGTGGTCAGGTGGTCATCGCTGGGTGCTCACGCTCCTTGATCCAGGTGGCCCTGCAGGAGTGCTCCTTTTGCAGTTCTTCGGCTTAGGTTTCACCTCTGTTCTCTACCCGGCGCTCCTTTCCTGCGATTTCTTGGTGCCATACGCTCTGTCGGAAGGAGGGGTGAAGCTCTTGGGACTATTCGACTCCCAAACTCCTTTCCTCGGTAGTGAGCAAAAGGCGCGATTGTTCTTTGGGTGAGAAACAGACTTTTCTTTTGTTTCCTTCGCGATATCTCATGATAGAGTTCTCAATGATAACTCCTATATTGATCTTGTATCCTTTAGTATGGCACTCTGATATACGGCTTCTTGTTCTCTCACGTGCCATAAATGTCTTGTTGGAACCAGCAGACACCGGGAAGTAAAACCATACCTTTGCTTAGTAAGGCTCCCCTGTTCGAGTTCTTGGCTTTCCTTCTTTACGGTCTAAACTAGCACTTCATAGGTAGAGCTTCGGCAATCTTTCTAAGATTCGGCTTTTCAAAATTTTCTTGAGATTTGGGCATGCTTGTGCGTTGTCATGCCATAGGCTTCGTTGATGGCGCCGCCGTATGAGACCCGGACTCACTCTAACAAAACGGCTCCATCCTTCCTTCACACCTGCATGTTGGAGATAAAACTCTCTCACCGATCTTTGTATATCTTGCCTTTTGGTGCGCGCAGACTCTCCCATCCTCTACTGTTCTATCATCTCAGCAGAAGGAGTCACGGGGTTTGAATCTCCTCTACGCAACAAAACCACCTTGTTAGCGTAATACTTCTCCATTGAGAATAAGCTGCTGGAAACGAAATCTTCTACTTCTTCACTTCTCTCTTTTCCCTTTCCCCTTTTTACGCCCCTTTCTTGAGAAGTCCGGGCTTGGTGCTTAGATGGCGTCTCTCACCTTGTTCTTCGTGAATCTCATCTAAACATTTCTCATGATGAGTTTCTTCTTCCCGTTGTTATTGTTCCTCATTATCTCGTCAGGAGTTAGGGACCGGTGTAGAATTTCAGCCATTGGAAGCGAGAGAAAAGCTTTTCGATGGTTGGGATTTATTAGGGTTTTCGGAGGTTGAGATTCGAGGGAAGACGAGGCGAATGGTTATGGTTGGAGTAGATGAAATAGTATCAACGTTCTTGATTCAATCGATGTTTGTGACCTGATTAATGCTTCATTTATGACTTGTCGCGACTTCAATTCCGCCTCCTTTCATTTGAGATCATTAAATTTAGGGCTTTTTGGAATGAGTAGTTGGCATGTGTAGCATTTTATGTCGCGACATACCCAGGATGTCGCGACATATGCAAGGTTCGGGAGTGTGGATGTGGCGAAATTCCTTCTCAAATTTGAAACTTAATTCAACGCCGCGACATCACGAGTGAATTATCGCGACATGAATCTCCTTTCCTTACTACCCACTAAGCGTTCTTTACAAGCCCGAGTCACGACATCGATGTTATGTATGGACATTAGCTAATGTGCGACATAACCCTTACACATTGTGACCTAAATAACTAATTCAATGAATTCACCAAACTTTGAATTTTTGTTATTGTTTCTAACACATTTAAACATCTACCGGGTATATTCGAGCGATTTAACAATTAGTTCAATCACTTAACTACGAGATTTAGTTAAAGAGAAGGTTACTCCCTTTTTCTCATGTGCGACTCCTCTCTGCAAATTCTTTGGAATCATTTTTATAGTTACTTCTTTATTCATGTCTTGAACCCTTGCGAGAAGATCAACTTTGCAATAATCGAGAAGATTCTAGTTAAAATCACAATCAATTTCTAATAATAAAAAAAATTTAAATCTATCATACGGAAAACAAATTCGACTTAATTCATCGGCCAACTAAAAGAAAGAGAGATAGTTCAAAATTCGTCGACATTAGAAATCCTCTGGGTTTGTTCCTCCGTTCATTGCTCAATTTTGAGTCCTTAGGCTGGACTTCTTTGTTGTAAGTACTTCTTCTTTTCCTTAGGAGCAGGTTAGGTTCTTCAACTTCCTCCTCACATTGAGGTAATGCTTTAACCTTTGTCCATTGACCTTGAATTCTTCACGTGCTTGATCTTCGATTATCCTTTACTCCAAATGTAGTACTTGATACTCTGTGTATGGCCCGCTCGATTGGATTTTAATTTCCACGGAAATAATTCCGATCCTAGAAGTTAAACAGAACCTGTTCCCTGTTAGAACTCTTTTTCTCAAGATTCTCGATCAGCCATTTCTTTGTTTTATCTTTGTATATTCGAGCATTGTCATAAGCTTCATTTCTCAGTTCTTCCAATTCAGACAGTTGGAGCAGTCTCTCTTCCTTTGCAGCCTTAAAATCGAAGTTTAACTTCTTGATGGCCCACATTGCCTTGTATTCTAATTCAAGAGGTAGATGACATGGTTTGCCAAAAACAACTCTGTATGGGGACATTCAAATGGGAGTTTTGTATCTGCGATCTGTAGGCGAAGTGCATCATCGAGTTTGGAAGACCAATCCTTCTGCTTGAGCTCACGATCTTTTCAAGTATTCTTGCCCAGTCTCACCATTTGGAAATTTACCGCTGTCCATTAGTGCAGGGATGATAAGCTAAACTCATTATATCTTGATCCCATATCTGCTCATGAGTTTGCAAACCTCTTTGTTATGAAATAGGTTCCCCCCATCATTTAATAATGGTTGCGGGGTTCCCGAACCTACTCAAAATATTCTTTGCAAGAAACTCTGGCCCATGTTAGCATCATTCTCGGACAAAGAAAGCTGCTTCCACCCATTTGGAGGCATAATCTCTGCTAGCGGTATATAAATGTTCCAAATGATGATAGGAAAAGGTCAATAAAATCTATTCCCGAACATAATTTGTATCACCCGTAATACCTTTTAGGGGCATTTCATTCATCTTTGCGATATTTAATCCTTTGGCATCGATCACACAATTTCACCCATTACGCACAATCTACGAAGATAATTGGGTGATAAAACCACGATTGGAGTATCTTGTGGTACATTCTTTCTACGAAGAGTGTCCCCATATGGTGATGCATGGCATTCATTTAAAATGTTGCCTTGTTCACCTTCGGCCTTTTACATCTTCTTATTATCATGCTCGACACCTCTCTTGAATAATAGTGGATCATCGAATATAATATACGCTTTTCTCGGTTACGAGTTTCCTCTTACGACAGTGAGCAGATTACAGAAGGCATTACTCCTGAGCCGGATAATTCACAATATCGACTATACCATGGAAGTTGGAAGAGGAAACCTTAAACAATTGCTCATCCACAGGAAGTTCTCACGATGGCTGCACATTGTCTTCTTCATCCTTGTTTCACTTTCTACTGCAGACGGTGATCGGCTATCACGTGTCACATCCCTTTTTATCCTTTGTTCCAAATCCAAGCTCTTGCAACATGCTTCATCTTATCAATCTTGGCTTGCTTCCTTTTTCGGCATCAAGTATTTGATTCTTTGCATGATCTGTGTGAATTACCACATGGGATCCCAAAATGTATTACTAAATTTGTCACAAGCAAATACTATGGCTGGCATCTCCTTTTTCGGTTGTTGAAGTAGTTCTCATGCTTCATTGAAGGTCTTACTAGTATATGACCACTGAATACTTTCTCTTTCTTTGCCCCTGACACGGCTCCCATAGCAAAATCACGGCATCACATTATTTAAATCCACGATTCCGATGCAGTTACAGCCATTATAGGTGCACAACCTGTCGATCTTGATTTCATCAAAGCATCCTTGCGGGAATCCATCAAAATTGAACCTTGTATCCTTTTCGATGTGCATAGTGATGGCTATTTTTTGAAAAGTCTTTGATGAATCTCACATGAAATCCGGCGCTGCCCCCGAAACTTCTTACTCCTTTTCTTTGTGATAGGTGGTGCAAGAGTCTTGATAATGGATACTTTGAATTTCAGTCAACTTCTAGTCCATTAGCGAGATTGCAAGAACAATACCTTGACACATAAAATGGCATTTCTCCCCGATTCGGTGCTAAGCGTTTGTCTTGGCATCTTTGAAGTCTTGTTTCAGTTGTTTAAACATTGATCAAAGGCTGGATCCACATACACGATAAAATCATCCATGAAAATCTCCATCACTTCTTCAACCAAATCAAGAAAATGAACATCATGCACCTCTGGAATGTAAATTTGGGCATTACATAACCCAAATGGCATCCTTCTACAAAGTACCATAAGGGCATGTGAGGCATTAGTCTTCTCTTGATCCTCTGGTCTTGATAACCAATCGGTGCACCCAGTGCCCATCAGAAAACAAAAGTGAGAATTGTCTGCTAACCTATCCAACATTTGATCGTGAAGGCAAAGGAAAATGATCTTACAGTTGCTGTATTCAACTCTGTAATCAATACATACCTCCATCTACATCCTTTATTCTTGTTTGATACGAGTTGTTTTTCATTTACGATCACGAGTAAACCCTCCTTTCTTTGGGAACCACATGGTGGGCTCACCCGAGACTATACGAAATAAGCGTAGATGAACGGCCATTCAACAATTTGAGTATCTCGCTACGACTGCTTCTTTCATCCAACTGGATTCGGTCTTACCGATGTTACGAGATGGTTTTGAAGTCTCTTCAGTGAGAATCTTATGCATGCAGAAAAGCTATTGGACTAATACCCTTGATTCCTCAATGGACCAAGCTAAAAGATTCCTTATGCTTCCTTAATATTTTCAGCAATCTTTGTTCTCGGCATCAGATTAAAATTTGAAATAATCAGTTTTTCTTGGTAATTCTAAGTAGGCATGCTTTAAATGACATGGCAACTCTTTCAAACTAGCCATACACATCTTAGTCTCTTGATGATTTTCCTCTTTTTCACTATTTTCCCATTATCTTTTAAATTTGTGCTTTAAGTTCAACACGATTTCTATAGAATGGCTAACATGTAAATTCGAATAGACATCTTCGAGTATCTTGGGAATTCAACTCTTTTCATTGATAAAGCTGAGTCATTACAATCATTTATAACATGAGTTGGAAGTAGAGACAAAATCAATTTTGCATTGCAACCTTCCTTGTCCACATCTTTATTTGTCATACTTTTGATCAAGTTAAATGTAAACAACTACTCCAACCCTCGAATAGAACTCAGCTTTCTGCGTATCGTCGGGCGGCTCCATTAGCTAGGAATGGTCTTCTAATAGTAGGAATTTCATTAGATCTTCTTCCATGTCGGAATGATGAAGTCTATTGGGAATACAAACTTCCAATGATGACCAACATCTTGTGGCCCTTCACGGTTTCACCATTGATGCATGCGCCATTTGTAGAGTAACAGTTGTGGGAGTAAGCTCCCCCAAACTTAATTTCTTTGCAACAGAGAGAGGCATGATTGATACTAGCTCCCGAGTCACGAGGCTTCACGGAATTCGATCCTCATGATACAAAGGAATTGTAGAAGAGCTTCACAGGTCTTTCGTCTTTCTTGGTAGTTAACCATTACTTGCCGCTGCGAGTGGCGGTGAATTCACTTATTCCTTAACTCTTATTTTCTTTTCTTCGGTATGTCCTTCGGAAATTTTGCATAAAGTGGCATCCCGAGTCACCACTTGATAAAGGCATCTTGATCTCTGAAAGCCACGGAAAGTTCGAACCTTGCAAAGCTGCTCCTCGTCTTTGATTTACCAGGTCTTTGTGGAAATGGGGCGCGAGCTTTGATCATGGATGTTCTTCCTTTCTACTCCTTCTTTATCATTCTCCATTGTCTCTTCCTTCTGGTATTATACTTCCTTGTTCTTTGTCATCTTTTCTTTTCCCTCTCTTCTAACTCCTTCCCACTCCTAAGTACACTTACTGACCATGCGGTCTTTTGGGTTCTTCCTTGTATCACTTGGGAAGGCATCTTTCCTCTGGCTGCGGGGTTAGGGCGAATTTGCCACTACTTGTGTCTCAGTTTGCCCGAGGATGCATGGTAGTGTTAAGAAAATTTGAAATTGTGTAATTGCTTCCAATTCTCCAAACTTTTGTTCATGGAGGTTCAACAGCTTTTTATTTGTAAGCTGCGGCATACGTTCTCGAAAATTAGGGCCCTCCTCTGGCCTGGTATTCATTTGTGCTCATTTCTGTGCATTCTAACAGCTCTTTGGAACTGGAAATTAGTTCTTGATACCCTTGATGAGGGTTATGTCCACGCCTTTGGCCTTGAAGCCCCTCCATATCTGAGAAGTTCTCATGGTTCTGAGTCTTTAAGGTGATAATGTCTTTGGAAGGTTAAGTTAGGTTTAAAATGATAAGCTCTTGGCTCGCCCCCACATAATTGACCTCTGCTGGCCTCATAGAATTCTTCGATTACCCTCTCGGCACTTCCGTCATTGCTCCTTTCGGTGCTCCTATTTCATGAAGCGATGTGTCTTTCTTTCTTGCTTGTCTAACACAGCATAATGGCATCGGCTTGGCCTCCATGGTACATCATCTTTCGGCTCATGGTCCCTTTCCTCTGTTGTTTCCTCTTGGCTCGGGAAGGAGTTTTCATGTTACATTTGGCGGATCTTCAATCGGCTCCTTTTTGCCTCTTGTACTTTTTCTTTTGAATGCTCCATGACCTTAAACATCAAATGATCCCTTTTGATATATCATTCATGGCGCGTGCAATGTCCATTTGAGTCTTCGGATCTATCCCGTACATTGGACATCTTCTCGACCTGTAGTTTGAATCTTTCCCGAGCTACATACAGGCTTTCATCTTCCCCCTCTTTGGAACACAATGATTTCTCTCCTTCTTTACGTAGTTGGGGGGGTGGGGGAAAGAATCTACCTAAGTATGCTTCAACTAACTCCTCCCAGTATCAGCCGGAACCATAGGTAATGATTCATACCATGTAGGCTGTAACATATCTCTTAAGGAGAATGGGAATAGGTGCGTTTTATGACACGGTCTCACCCCATTCGACAACGATTATTAGCCATCTGAGGAATCTTCCCGGGTGTTCGTTTGGATCTTCGATTAGGATGGCCAGGTAAGCGATCTTTAGCTGGACCATTATGTCGATCTTGGCTTCAATTCAAAATTATTAGCATCAAGCTGCGGTATCGATCGGCAGGTATTCTTCCTGTATAATTGGTCTCCAGAAATCCTCCATTGTATCAGTGACTGGAGGCCTTCTAGCTCCTTCTGTATGTATTTCAACCTGATCCTGCCTTTCTTCTTCCATGGTTGAGTTTTCTGCCTTCTTGGTCTTCCTCCAGGCGCCGGGCGTCGCTACATTTACGTGTCGAAATTTGGAATCGGATCGGTGTTTTGTTTCCTATGCATCAAGTTTTAAGAAGCAAAACACTCTTCCATTAATAGATTAGTCAAATTATCATAAATATTCAATGTGTTTCGTTAAAGGTTAGTGGCCAAACTGAACCATTGCTTGAAAATCTATTTTTGTTCTTTTTTTTTTTTTTTTTTTTAAAAGCGCTCCAAATTAGTATTTCCTTCTTTCCTTCGAATATTGATTTTACTTAAATTCTTTCGATCCCGGCAGCCATAAACAGTAGGACCAAAACTTGTTGCACATTTATGCATTAGTTATGCATGCAAGATTATATTATATAAACCACCCGATCTCTTAGAGTAAATCATTTTTTCAAAGTTGGTTTTGATCGATACTTGCAAGTGCAGTCGACAAGTAAAATGGTTAAGTCGGATATCGATCCGAGATCTCGAAATTTTAAATCCAACTACCTGACTACTCAATTTCCATACTATTTTGGACCACCTATGATGATAGTAGTGTTCGACGTAAAGGCAGAAATAACTAAGCAAAGAATGAAAATTAGGATAAACTGAAATAAAATAAATGAAAGTAAAACTAAGTTCTGTAACAAGAATTGAATTATGAACAATTATCATAAAAGACACACATCAAGAGAACAGCTGTAGTGAACTATCAATTCTGTGATTACTCTGATAATTTCTTGATTAATTCTAGTTTCAAAATCACATCGGCGTTGTAGTGCAGCTGGATCTCTCCACACTCCACATTTCATTATCTAATTTATGACCTGATTCTCTCGAATACAGGGAATTAGATAACTACTTTTTTAAAAAAAAGGACTTCCTTAATCTGGATATTTTTCTTTTTCAATACTTCATACCCATTTTATGGACTGTAAACCTTAGCTCCCAAGTTATCGGTCAAGCAAGGATATACAACTTCCAGATTGCTTTTCCTCGAAATTAGAATAGATCAACCTTTCCTTGATTAGATCACAGCTAACACGGGATTAGTCTCACTATCCGAATTGAGGTGAACTCTTTGCTTGTTTAAATAGATAACTCTTTCAACTCGTTCTTGATTTCAATTGAGAAGAGGATTTATCTAAGTGAACTTACAAAGCTCATAAGATCCCTAATAGCAGGTTAGTATACCTTCAAAGAAATGTACATTACTCTCGAAGATGTCTTCCTGTGTCACTCGGAGGACCTCCTTGAAATCGAGCAATGGCCAGCGAATCTTAGCGGGTATACAAGGCGATGTTCGGATCCCAGGCAGTAAACCCAAAACGGAAATAAATTCATTAATGAAATTAACAAGTACTTGTAAACAATCTACGGAAAGATAAGTCGACTATCATGTTCTTAATGAAGTGGATTCCTCAATTACGAATCACACAATACGACATTCCTACGATCGTAGGGAATATTTGTAAATGGAAGCTGGAACAATCGAATTTGAATTTATGAAATTCCATCGTTCAGGTGGTAATTGAAAAGAAATTGATTTGCATTAGAAACTGGCTCAACGATAACATTCGGATCAAACAAAACAAAGCGAAAAGGAAAGAAAAAGAAAATCGATAAACAATACACATTTACAAAATGGCGAAAATAGAAAAATAAAGAAAATAAAATAAAAGAAAAATAAGAAAATGAGCTTTCGGCAATCCGGACCTCGTCTGTAGCCTTATTTGCCTTCATAAGTTGGATAGGCTGCGTGTTTCAGGGTTTCCAATTGGGCCTAATCCCGATGGCTGTTGTAGTTTTAGAGTAGCGGGCCCAGTTCTTTGCTCGATTCCGTCATCACTTCTCTTGTCGCGACACTGAACTCATGTCGCGACATTGACAAGTTACCGCTTCCTGTAGGCTGATTACGTTCATGTTGTCACGACACGATCTTATGCCCTTGTAAGTTTTGGGTTGATGCAAACGCTGATGTGACATCATGGCCTTGTCGCGACATCCGTTTCTAGTCCTTTGCGATCTTGATGGTTTGTTCACGATGCCGGCGACATCGGGATGTTGCTCGCGACATGAACTCAAGTCTCCTGCGCCTTCCACTAGTTGTCATGATGTGCGACATCAACCTTGTCAGCGACATCAACCTCCATGTTACCTTGGTTGATGCATTCATGATGCTTCGCGACCTCTATATCTTGTCGTGACATCTTCTCACGATCTTAGGCAGTCTCAATTTCACCTCTCACGATGTAGCGGCGATCTATATATGCTGTCGTGACCTCAGCTGAGTCATCTGCAGTCTTTGGTGATCTTGGATGTCGCGACATCGATCTCACATCGCGACATCGTCTTAAGCTGTATGCTTCAAGCGTAGCTCTATTTGGCCGCGACATGAATTGATGTGTGACATGCTTTATACAACGCATCTTTGATCTAGTCGTTTCACGATTGTCGCGACATCGATATGCTGTCGCGACCTCACTTTATGAAACTTCACCTTGGTAGCTTGGGTCACATGTCGCGACTTGATCTTATATCGCGACATCAACCGACGCAATCTTCACTTGATGGCTTTTGATGTCATTGGCTCCGCCCCTCTTGGCCGTGGCGACAGTTCATTTCCCTTAAGGCTTTCATCGATGGTTCCTGATGTCGCGACATCAATCTCTTGTCGCGACATCTTGTCACATCATTTGCAGATTTCAACTGGTCTTTAGATTTTGTGACTTAAGCCTCTTGTCGTGACATCATCAATGTCGCGACATCAATCTCACGTCGACATCGACTTAGGATTCAGAGTAGCTTCATCGGTCAAACCTCTCATAGCTTAAAAGGTGTTTTTACATTTGTCGCGACCTCTCATCCTTGTCCGACATCAATTGTTGTCGCGACCTGAATCTTTGTCGCGACATCGTTCTCTTAGCTCACGATTACCCTTCGATTCTTTGTCACAGTACTTCTGTCGCTACACCATCAAATTCCTTTAATTCTTTTGGTGTCAGGCCTCAGAATTTATTTGTGTCAACCCAGCTGCATCGATAGATCGGCCAGGTTCTTTTCATTTTTGCTCTTATACATTCGTACACTTTTCTTCCACTTATTCTTTGTATTTTCTACTTTCTTTCTCTCTTTCTGCTAATAACAATTTGGTGAGTTTCTTCGTATTTCTTGTATATTCATTATTCATTTCTAGATGAAATAGAACAGAAAAATGTGCTAAAATAGATGACTTTTAAAGCTCGTGAGGCTCGTCAATGTGATTTGTAGGGGGGAACTGTGCATTTGAAGTACGAGGAGAAGGGCTCGTCCTAATAGATAGTGGGAGCTCGTGCACTGTGTTGAAGGAGAGCTCGTCAATGAGATTTGTAGGGAGGAGCCCGTTTGTTTGAGAGAATTACGGAGAAGGGCCGTCGTGGATAGTAGAGCTCGTCATTTGTGTTGAAGGAGGCTCGTCGATTAGATTTGTAGGGAGGAGCCCGTCTGTTGAGTCTGAGAGAAGGGCTCGTCTGATCCATAGTAAGGGCTCATCCGCTGTGTTGAAGGGAGAGCTTCGTCGATGAAGATTTGTAGGGAGGGACCCCGTCTGTTTGAGTCTGAGAGAAGGGCTCGTCTGATAGATAGTAGGAGCTCGTGCACTTTGTGTTGAAGAGCTCGTGATAGGATTGTAGGGAGGAGCCCGCTGTTTGAGATCTGAGAGGCTCGTCGATGGGCGATAAATAGGAGCTTCGTCTGCTGTGGTGAAGGAGGCTGGGTTAATGAGATTTGTAGGGAGGAGCGTGCGAGTGAGAGAAGGGCTCGTCACGATCGATAGTAAGGAGCTCGTCTTTGTGTTGAAGGAGGCTCGTCGATGTGTTGTAGGGAGGACCCGTCTTGTTTGATCTGAGAGAAGGGCTAAATCCTGATAGATAATGGGAGCTCGTGCACAGTGTTGAAAGGAAGGCTCGTCAATGTGTTGTAAGGGAGGGCACATTACATTTGGAGTCTGAGAGGGCCAGGACGATAAAATAAGTAAAGACTTATGCGCCTATGTTGAAGGAGAGCTCGTCAATGAGATTTTGTGAGGAGGCATGCGTTTGAGATACATAGAAGGCGTCTGATCATGTTCCAGACTCGTGCTTTGTGTTGAAGGAGGCTGTCAGTAAGTTTGTAGGGAGGAGCGTCTGTTTGAGTGAAGAAGGGCTCGTCTGATCAGATAATGGAGCTCGATGCTGTGTTGAAGGAAGAGCTCGTCAGTAAGTTGTAGGGAGGAGCCCGCTGTTTGAGATCTGAGAGAAGGGCTCGATCACGATAGATATTAGGAGCTCGTGCTGTGTTGAAGGAGGCTCGTCAATGAGATTCTTAGGGAGGAACCCGTCATTATTGAAATCTGAAGGAACGTTACGATAGATAGTAGAAGACTCGTCCGCTGTGTTGAAGGAGAGCTCGTCAGTGAGCAATTGG
Source organism: Tetrastigma voinierianum (assembly GCA_016808115.1). Lineage (NCBI taxonomy): Eukaryota > Viridiplantae > Streptophyta > Magnoliopsida > Vitales > Vitaceae > Tetrastigma > Tetrastigma voinierianum. Next base: position 144,970 of record JAEQBH010000010.1, on the reverse strand, counting down.
GCTTATGGCGTGGCTGAGTGACTTTGGAGTGTGAAGGACCGTTTAAGTTTGAGAATCATCTTGTGGGGAAGATGCTTCCGTATGAAGAGGCACTTTATGAGAAGAGCGGATTTCGTGTTTCCTTGATTATTGAAAGGTCTGAAACACTTTTAATCTTGATTGATGAAATTCGACGGTTGTATGCACTTGTAGTGCTTTCTCTATAAAATCAGGGATTACATTATACATTCTTAACCTGAAGTTTACGCTTTTAATGCGGCGGGATGAAGTTTGTAGAAGATGGATGCTTGATGTTAATTTTGCCTTCGTTAAGGGTTCCTCGCCTGGAATGACCTTTTCTGAATTTCTCCGCTGGAGTTGTGCTTTCTAGTTTCCACTTTGATTATGTTATTCCTAGCGCCGGCTAGGAATGCGTCTAAGGGTGGGGGATGGTGTATCCTTACCTCACTCCTCGTTCTTTTTCTTCCTTCCCGTCTCTCTTGCTGTCACCTCTCCTCTTTTCTTTTCTTTTCTTCTTTTCTATCTCTCTTTGCTTTCTCATACCTTTTTGTTCTCCACCTCCTGCTCTGTCATCTTTTTCTCCTCTTCCTCTACATCCTTCTTGTCTTCTTTCATTACGTCTTTCTCCACTATCCTCCCCTTTTTCTCTTTCGAGGGTATTGCTTGTACTAAGTGCATCGAGGAGCGCTTGTATTGAGGAATTGCTTGTATTGCGTATCTACGAAGTGCTTGTATGCTTTTTTATGATGTCGAGGACACCGCGCGGTGTATCCAACCATGACTTGAAGTAAAGATGTACTTTTTTTATTTTACGTGAATTTTCCATTGTATATATATATATATATTTTTTTTTACATGCTCGAACCGTTTGAGACATCCGAATAGTGTGGGTCTTTCGCCCCTTGTCTCCTAGATCATAAGACCTTATTATGACTGATGTCCTCTGCGATAAAGCGCTTAAGATGCTCCGCATTCCATGTATCTTTGTAGATTTTCCTTCTGTTTTGGGTATCCATGATTTCCGGTTTCTGATCAGATCATAATGCAGACCTCAATTAGAATCTCTTCCATGTGTGTTCCTTTGAGTCAGCACAGACAAATCTGTGTAGCTCCACTGATTTCTGGCTATGAATTCACAGTCTCTTTCACTAGCCTATTCTCAAATCTGTGTAGAACCTCATGCTCTATCAGTCTAAAGATCAATCATGACCATCGATTAATTTCCTCAAGGCTATTTCTCGACTCAGGAACTTTACTCACAACTTCAGGAAATTTCTTGCTTCCGTGCCAAAAGCTAGGGCAAATGGAGTCTCCCGGGTTGCTGACTTCTGTGTCGTCCTATAGGCCCATAGTGCTTCAGGGAGGTATTCGACCCAACTCCCCTTCAGCTCTTCCAGCTTGGTTTTCAGGGCGTGTAGGGGTGCAGAGGTGACCCGACATCATTGATTGTGTGGGTGAATAGCGTGAATAGTGAATTTTAATTCGAGCTCGGCCGCAAAGTCCACTGAATTTTGCGTTATCAAAGCCCCATTTCAGTTCATCCCGAGACCAAGGCTCTCGGGACACGAATCTACGCTACGTCGCTTCGCCATACGAGGATTGCGTACCTTCTGCTCTGTGATTGTGGCTAAAGAACCGGCCTCGGCCCACTTGGTGAAATAATCCACGCGCGAAATTATAAATTTACATTGGCCTTTTTGCAGTAGGCGAGAACCCCGATATGTCCGGCCCATTTCGCGGAAGGCGGCGGGTGGTGATTGATGCCGGGAAGCTCTTTGGGGCGTGATATTTTAAGCGTTCTGTGATTACGCATCTTTGACCCGGGTTGGTTCGTCTTTGAGCATCGTGGGCCCGATAGTATCCACACTCCGCGCGAGGCTTTCTCGGCGATGTTCGAGGCTCAGAGTATGGTTCCATATGCCTTCGTGCACTTCTCTTAGCACGTATTGGTATCTTCTCTGTGATGCATTTTAGGAAAGGTGTGAAGAATCCTCGTTTGTAGAGCTTCCTTGTGATTGAGTAAACTGGAGGGGATCTCCTCTTATCTTAGCGCTTCCTTTGGGTCATACAGTAGGACCAGTCATTAATATAATCCCAAATAGGGTCCATCCGGTTTAGTCACGGACCCTATTAGGCGTGACTCTATGCGTAAGGGTGATGGGGCTCTGAAGTGTTCGGCCAGGCGTTGATTCCCAATGTGGCACCACCCTGGCGTAACGGTTTCCAAGCGTCGACACGGGAATTCTCCGTTCTGGGGGCGTCTTGATCCCCGAGCCCGTCCTGAGCTTTTAATAAATCAGCGACTTTGCGAAGATATAGAATCATCTTCTCACCTTTGGCCTCGTATGTGTCTTCAATCTGTCCGACCACGGTTGGGGTCGCTATGGACCTCTAAGCGATCAGGCCTCTAATGAATGACGAGATTGAGGCTGCTATTATGGCCTCGTATTAAATTTTCGTTGTTGAAGCGTGGAACCCGAGCACAGTGCATGCTCGATGTCTATACCCTACTGGTGGTCGAGTTCGTACCTCCGGCTTCCTTGCGCATTTGATGCTCCATCCGGAGGAAGCTATGAGGGGTCGTCCCTTGATTGGGTGGGCTCGTGGCGGAGCTCTCTTGGGGCGAATTCCCATGTGAATCGGCGGATATGTCACTTTTATGGTTGTTTTTGGCTTGTGCCGGATCTTCGGTCGCTCGGCTCTATGGCCAGCTTTCATCAACCTCCAGGAGACCTCTGGTTTGTGTAACTTTCACACTGCTTCATGGGGTCGGTCGGGACTTACATGGTGTGAGTACGGAAATAAGGACGGGAGATCTATTTCTTGTCACCAGGCTAGTGTTAATTTTCCATTTCGGATACCTTCTTGACTCCGCCCAGGAATCGAGGCTGCGATGCAAGTAGGCTAGGGTCTTTGTCTGCCAGTCTTGTCTACGGCTGAGCACCGCGCTAGTTGAAAAATGAATCTTGCCAAATACAATGTGAGGAGTTCTCCTTCCTCTCGGGCTTACTAGAATGGGTGGCGAGGCTCGAGTATGTTTTCAAGGTTCTGACGCTTAACTTCACATTTCATCCGATTTCAGAAAGGCACTGTTCAAAACTTGGAAGAAGGTTGGCATTTGTCACTTGCCTGGACACGAATCGACTTAGGTGCGATCATACATTGTCGTTATTGCTTCCTTTATCCCAGATGGTGATGGCATGTCGAAACAATGCTTTATTTTATCGGATTTGCTTGATTCCCTGTGGTTGACTATGAAGCCAGGATTTTCGTGACACGCCGGCGTTCGCCGGTCGACTTCATATTATACTCCCTCGAGATCTGAGATGTCTCGGAGAGGTGAGTGATATGGATGCATTTGTAGCGGACTTCTGACATATGCGTCTATGTATACCTCCATCGTCGTACCTATCTGTTTCTGAAACATCCGGTTTACTAACCTTTGGTAGGTTGCCCCTGCATTCTTGAGCCCCGAATGGCATTGCAGATGTGGTGGTCCCACGTGCGATGATGAATGGCGTCTTCTCCTGGTCACTGGGGTCCATGCTTATCTGGTTATACCCGGAGAACGCATCCATGAAGCTAAGGAGCTCATGGCTCTTTGTGGCATCACGATAAAGGTCGATCTGGGTGGGGAAGGTACATCCTTTGGGCATGCTTTGTTTATATCGGTGAAATCAATCTGAGCCGCCATTTGCCATTTGCTTTCTGTGAGCCTGACATTGGCCAACCACTCGGGTGTTCTCTGATTGCCTGGCAGGAGCTTAGGCCTCTTCGTTGATGGCCTTTTGTCTCTTTGGTGAAACCCACTGCGTTTTTGTACTTAGGCTTGAGAGATGGGGTTAGTGTTTAGTTTGTAATTGATGGCTGCGGGGTCGATGCCGCTCTTGTCGACCGCTTCCATGCGAAGATGTCCACGTTACGTCTTAAGAAGCTGTGTGAGGAAGGCCTTTGGGGCCTTACGCTGAAAGGCTGGGCCCGGAATATAGGCCAGATGCTCTGAATTCGTCATCAGTATTCTTGGTTCCGGCTCTTCGAGGGCTCGGCGCAGAAGTGAACACTTCATCACGCATATCGAGCTCACCCGTGCTCACATTGTCGATAGTTTTTGTTTCATGGGCGGTGTGGCCTTCTCGTGCCACTCGATCTCCTCAGGCGAATCCCGACCAGTTCGCGTCGGAATTTGATTACCGGGTGGTATCTTCAGGGGATGGCTTTTATCGCGTTGAAGGAGAGAGGGTCCCAAAGAACATGTTATAGCCGACGGGCGCCCACTATGAGAAACCTTGCCGCTGCCGTTGCTTCGCAAGGCTCCCCAAGGTTAGCACCAGCTTGGATCGATCCTAACTGTAACACCTTTTCTCCCGAAACCCACTCGAGATGAGTGATGACAGTTCTAGCCACCCATTTTGTTGAAGGTCGATTTAAAAATGATGTCACCGAGCTCCCTGTCTACTAGACCCGATCGACCAGCGGCATCTTAGATACCGACCGCACCCTCCCCATGTCTCCGCGATCTTATGTCGCGTTGGCTGGCCTTCACGAATCTAGAATTCTCCAAGAAATCCTCCCGAGATCACGTGGATTTCCTGTGGGTTGCCGGAGGCTTGGTCAGTCGTCCGACGAGGTGGTGGTATCGAGTCGGCCCGATTCGTCTGGTCTCGCCTGAGTTTGATTCCCCGAGATATAAAACGTCGTAGATATCCGCTAACACAGATTAGATTCTATCTCTTCTCAATCGTATATTAGCTTATCCGTGCGATGTCCATAGTCCCTGTGGAACTCGCAGTACTTGGTGTTATCTCTGGTAGCGGGATTTGACTTCATCTGCACTGGCCATCTTAGGAACTGCTCGTTCCGGACTTCATGTAGGACTTGCGACACTGAGGCTGTTAAGGGAGTGAAGCGCTGAGGCGAATAACGTCGTCGTCTTTCGGGCTGTGACGGGCCCAGGCGATCCCTAAAATTCCCTCGTCTTTTAGGGGATCACTCCCGCCCGCCCGAGACCCCCTCCGGTCGCTTGCCCCTCGGGGGGGCCCGCCTCCCATTGCTTCTCCTCGCTGCCTTGTCCCAGCCAAGAACTCTCCTCGACAGAGGGCCTCCTCTCCGTTTATGTGTATTTTTCGCCTCGCGAGAACCTCGGCCATGTTAGCTTGAGGGTTCTTTGAGATAGAGAACATCAGGTCTTTGGATTGCACCCCCAACCCCGCAATGAAGGCCGTGACAACGAACTTTTCGTCAAGTACATCTATCTTCAAGGACTCGGCATTAAACCGTTGCACGTATGACTTCAAATTTTCCCGTGTTTCGCTTGATGGTTAATGATGGTAGCTCTCTGGCTTCCCGTATGTCCTGGTACTCGATGAAGTGGGAGATTTAACGCGATTGATAACCTCGAATGAGGAAATCGTTGAAGAGGATTCTGCTGAACCGTGCCATAGCCCGGCCTTGCTGTAATAGTGCGAACGCCCGCACCTACGTGGTCCGATACCCATGCAACTCCATCTGATTCTTATAGGTATTGAGATGGTCTATTGGATCCTTGACGCCATCGAACGCTCTACTTGAGGCATCCTGAATTTGGCTCAGAGCGGTAGTTTTAGTACCGTGGGTGAAAGGTGATTCTGTTTGTTGCACCAAGGTATCCATAGTGTCTCGAAGTGGCCCACCACCCTCCCTTTACATGGTCGTAGCCTGGTTGAGGTCCCCGAACCTCGCTCCCATGTCCGCTTCCTCTCAGGATCGATGAGGGATGTTGTGGTTCCCACGCCCGCCTCGTCCCTTCCGTGTACCCGCTTCTGGCCTCTTCCCACAGGCTAGCCAGAGCCGGCCCCCTGGGCTCGACTAGGACTCCGCCCCGTCTCATTTCTGGGAATACCATACGGTCATTCCTCAAGTGAGGAACATCAGGACTCCTCCCAGTCCGCCATTTTCCTGGGGTGTTGTATTTGTCTCCGTGAGTTGTTCTATCTCCTACTGCTACCGCCGACGCAGGCGACGCTTCCTGCACTTCGCTTGCGTTGGCCCCGATCGCTTTTGTACCGCCCCGTGGCCTCGCCTGCATCTCCCGGGTTTGGCATCCGTGATTAGCGTCGTCCCGCCGTTCAGTTGATACCATCAAAGAATCGAAATCGCTATGTTTGTGTAAGAACGCTCTACGCATTCCGCGCGCTAACCGATGATGCTTTTTTCAACCGAATCGGTTGGAGCGTAGAGGTCAGCCACCGGACCCGACATCGCGGGCTGAATGAGGTCGCTGGATTGCTCCGGCCGGTGGCACCGTTGTCGATCGGCAGTTCGGATGTGGCACTTCGCAAGAAGAAAGACGAAGGGGGCCTGGGCGAGGGTCGTCTGCGGGCCGTCCCGATGCCTAAGTCGACGTCCCTGAGGAGAAAGAGTGAATGCTTAGGAATGCTTAGTGTTGGGCATCCGAACTGCACCTTCACCGGGCCAGCGGCCTCAGATTTATAGGTGGATGACCACCGCTGACGATGACTAGAGTCCTTCCCATTGAGGATATGTTTCTTCATATTGTTAGCCTTAGATTTGTGTATCCTCCCACGGGTCTTCTATTACTTTTCTTCCTTTATAATATAGGACTCACTGATCGAATAGGTTATTTTTTAGGAATATCTTATCTTCTTCGCGGCCTGAAGGATCTCAAGGACTGGCCGAATATGGGCCTCCTATTTTTTTCAAATCCATGTTTGGGCCTAATGAGCTGACCTCGTTTTCACGCTATGGAAGGACACGGGTGGGCAACGGCCCCATTGCTCCATCTGGGCCGGCGAGCGGGATACTGATCCAATTTTATACCCCATCGCCAAATACTGCCATCCGACCTCGCTTCCCTACTTTCGGGCCCCGACCGAGCCGACGGCAGGCTCAGATCCGACGAAGTCTTTCGACCCTTCGCACAAATGCCGCACTCGTCCCTCGCAGCCAACCCGCCGCTGTGGTCAAAGAGGTCACTTCGCTTTATAAATCTGGCGATCCTACACGCTTCTCATTCGTTTGGCTTTTTCGGCCAAGCCCTTCAAATGAGTGGTAGCCTACAAGACAAACACAGAATTGGAACTCGACACAGAGCCAGCAGGAGAGTTAACATAATTATGTTTCACTGGCAATCCTGAAAGACAAGGCCAAAGCCTCATCAACCGGCAACTCCTTTGATCTCTCGATATCAGAATCGTTGAGGATGGATGAAACGGCACCCGCCGAAAGTTCAGCATTAGATAGCAAAGAATCTTTGACTTCATCAACCTCGATTTTGTTCTCTCGACTCACCACCTCCCAGAGATGGCTTGACAGTGGTCTCAAGGAGCCGTTTCCCATAGTTAGGCAACCGCCAACGGGGCTGACCGCCTCGCTCGAGATTCCCACCGCTGGATGGGCCCCCAAGAGGGAAGCTAACAAAGAACCAAAGGGAATCTCACCAACGGGACGAGGACCGCTCAGCCTCGGGGATGAGGGGACTTGAAGGTGCTTCCACCGAACTTTGCTATGGATCGGTCGATCCTCTCGAGAGTTTGTTTTCCTCTCTCGGCACTCGAGGTTTTCGAGATATCCTCCAGACGAGCTTCAAGATCTCCTTCCTGCAGGCATCCACATGTCCTGAAAGAGAAAACTCCCGTAGGAGAGAGGTAAAGGCCTTAAACGGAAGACTTTGTGGACTTCAAACCCGATGAACTGGGATCCGAGCCTAATAGCTCAAGGTAGGAACTGCAGCATTCAATAAAGCAAAGAGCGACTGTATCTTCGGCCGCTAAGCTCAAGTCCAGCATCCGAGAAATATAAGGAAACTTTAAGGTCGAGCATTCAACCTGACTTTAGATGAATTAAACCAAAGGTAAGGATGATACTCACGAAAGACATCGTGGGCGCCCATCGCTCAAAATACTGAGGCCTTCCCCGTTCAAAGAGTTTGCATCTGGGCTGAGCCACTGACAAAGAAATATCGAACTTTCCATGTCCTATGAGAAGAAGAAGGTCCGAAATCACCGAAGGAGCTCCAGGATGTCTAGGGAAGTAATAAACCTCGCGTAGCGCCGCTGATTAAAAAGATACAGGAGCAAAGCCACATTAGGGACGCTGCCCTGCCTCTAAAAAGACCAAGAAACCAACTAAAATGCCCCAACCATTAGGGGGCCTGAAGGGCGTATATGAAAATGTCAAGAACCCGTTACGAAAGGGTGGAAAACGGAGGCCGCGACAATATAATTTAAAACATACCATTCCACGAGGTAACGTGAACGAGTCAAAAAAATCAGGAGACCATACACGAACACCAGGAAAAGGCCGGTATCGTTCAACAAAAATCGACTCGATGAAGGGCCAACCTTACTCCTGGCCCCACTCCTTCATGGCATGACGAATCCACAACTTTGAGGAACCGAATCTCCTAGATATTTGATCAGGTTTATTTTCCTTTTGCCTTTACCCAAAGGAGGGGGAGGCGCCGCAGGAGCATCTGAGGGATTAACGACGATCAAACGACTGGGGACTTCCCTAGCTAGATCAGAATCGGCATCAACAGGAGGACTAGCATGGATACGCAAAGATGAAGAGCGATTCGAGTCCATCGCAAAAGCAAACAGTATAAACAAGAAACACCCGAAGGTTCTAGGACCCAATGGAGATCAGAAGGCAAATACACGTAAACGCCTAAATAAATAGAAGGTTAAGAGACCGAGGAACGCGAATCGAAGAGGTCAAGCCAAAACAAGAGACAAAGGGCTAAACCCAAAGGTCGTTATTAATATCCGACTAATGGCGGCGACCAGGGCTAATCCGAATGGACACGCGGAAATGGCAATCGACGCAGGAACAATTATAGCCCTTACCCACGTTGAGACCGTACACAAGGGTCAGCAACCACGGGGTATAAAATTGATCAAGTATCCCACTCGCCAAATTCGATAGAAAGTAATGAATGCGGTCTCAATCTGTCCTTCCATAGCGTACCAAATGTGAGGTCCCATTTATTAGGGCCCAAACATGGATTTGAAAAAATAGGGAGGCCCATATTCAGCCAGTCAACCCAGATCCTTCCAATAACAGAAGATAGAATATTCCCTAAAAAATAACCTATTCGTCCAATCAAGTCCTATTATAAAGGGAAGAAAAAGTAATAGAAGACCGTGTGGGAAGGACTCCCTAAATCTAAGGCTAACAATATGAAGAAACATATCCTCCAATGGGAAGGACTCCTAGTCATCGTCCAAACCGGACGGTCATCCACTATAAATACAAGGCCACATCATCGGTGAAAGATACGCTGATTCAGATGTCAACACTAAGCATTCTAAGCATTCACTCTTTTCTCTCAAGGACCTAATCCGACTTAGACGGAGCTGCCACCCGCACAGCCCCGAATCCCTTCGTCTTCTTCTCTTGTGGAGTGCCATGATCCTGAGCTCACCGATCGACAGCAAAGGCTCACTTCGACAATCCAACAAACACATCCCAAATTCTCACTGGGCACCGGTCCGTGCCCCAAATAATTTACACGCTCCAATTTAATCTATTGAAAAGACCATCATTGATAAACATGTGAACCCAACTTTAATCCACTTTGAGTCTCAAGAACAAAAGACATCATACAAATTGGATACTATCCATTCTTATTGTACTTTTTTTGAAAGACACACCTATATGGTGTTAAGCTTGAACCCAACTTTAATCCACTTTGAGTTTCGGGAACAAAAGACATCATATTAATTAGATATTATCCATTCTTATTGACTCATAATCCTCCATATTTCTAAACGATGTGGAACTTTGGGCACATAACCCTTGGTTAATTGATTAACTAATTATTCTTTAATACTCAAACTTATAATTTACAAATGTTATTATGCAGAGATTAAAAGTATGTGAAAAGGCAAGAGGTATAGTGGTGGTTGGAACCGAAGGTCTATTTGATAACATGTTTGTAATTAAGATAAAATAAATTATAGGTAATAAAAAGCTACAAGAGAGTTTCACAGAAAGAGAATCGACTTGGATGCTAGCATTGATGGCTTCATATAATTCAATAGATGAAGATGGAGACATCTCATTTGCATTGTTAAAAGATGTGCAAGTCTTGCAATAAAAACAGTTGAACGCGTGCACACCATGTATGGCCTAAAAGACGAGGATGAGCAGAAATGTGAGAGGAAATGAACCCAAGATCGTTGGATGATGTGTTTGAAACTAATGCTATGCCTATAACAACTCGAAGATTATGGCTGTAGGTTCAAGACTGAGCAAGGTGGCTTCATAAAATTAATAAAGTGAAAACTGATTGAGAGATGTGTATAAACACTGCCCTTAGAAATGATCACACTATTACACAAAATTAGTTTGGGGGTAACCATCGATATGCATTGAAATCAAGCTTTCGGCCCATTTCTTGGGCACGTGAGGCCTCCCCTCTTCTCAAGTCATATATAAGCCCATAATTGGGTTTTAGTTTATAAACTCAATAAAGACTCTTATCTTTTTTGCATGTGGAACAACACCTTTAGTTTTGAAAAACCATTGTTTACAACAAAAAATTAGGCGGCAAAGTCGATGATATTACTGTGGTATTTGCTCTATATGTACCCAAATTTAATCATTATCACTTAAGGATGAAAATTTGTTCATAGAATTGATTTTAGTTTCATTATGTATTTTTGATGATTCTAAAAGGTGTGTATGTATAAATATTTGACTAAGGTTAGACTTTGTTGAAAAAATTAAGCTTTAACAATGAGTAATTTAAGTAAGTGTTCTCTTATATCCCTTCCAAAGACTGCAAACCCTAAGGCCCAAGTCATGAATCATGATAATGTTCTCTTATTAATTCAAGGTAAAAAATTCCAAAAATACCCATTGCTGAGTTGGAAATTTAAAAGTAAAATTAATAAAAATATGTTAGGACAACTGATTTTTTTATTTGTAGAGGAGGTTAAAGAAAATAACACCAAAATTGAAATGATTTTTAGAATATTTGGATCAATTTTTTGGGTTTTTTTGTTTGATGTTTGTTTTTTAAGTTGAGTCTGTGTCTGAGTTCCCAGAAACAATTTACTATTTTGAAAATAGAGGATAAAAAAAGTTGGTTACCACATCAAAAATTAGTCATTTATTTAAAAAAAATTGAAAAAAATTACTAAAATAGTTTTGAAATAAAAATATTGTCCAAATTAGTGTGTGAACAACATACTACAAATATTGGTCACTGCACATTGAAATTTTTTTGCTAATATTACAAGCCACTAACTATGAATAAGATTACTTTTTTAAAAAAAAAAAAAATCACGCTTAGCTACTCGACTGGGTCGTATTATCAGTCGCATACAAATTTAGACATTATTTCATTTTAAACTTTTTTTTTTCAAAATTTAGTCCAAAACTCAAGGTTATATTTGTCATCACTTAAACCTTTATGAATTTTAAAAGTTATATAAATTATTTGTGAATTTTAAAGTCCAACTAACCCTAAAACATAAGTCTCCCTAAATTTAATCTTCTTACTGATCAATCATTGGTAGGTTTGACAAAATTAAACATATATTATTGAAATAATAACCTTTTTAAGTTTTTTTTCGTCTGGATCTTTTGTGACTAATTAAACACAATTAGAATATCTACCTCTCTTGACGAAGTCATAGATTCTTCTAGATTTTTATGTTCTAAGTTTCTAACAACGATTTAAAATTTGTTTCCCCAAGATAATCACGAAAAATAAAATTCGTGTTTAGTAAAGTTGATATGTATATAATGATGCTATCAAGAGACTTGAGTTTGAATGGGAATAAAAGAAGTGACTTGTAATCAACCATGAGCAGAATGCAATTTTGACATGATACTTAATCTAATGATTCAAGGTTTCATTGAAAAGATAATCGCTTAATCATATTCATGTTGACCCGCTTAACACGCTTAATAACGAAATATATTCAAGGCTGACCGCTTAACGACCTGATCCGAATCGACTCCATTTAATTATTATATTAATTAATTAACCTATTTAATGTTATTTATGTGTTAAATATAGATTATTAATTATAATTCCTATTATTTTAAAACAATAAATTAATAAACATGTTAATTTTAATAAATTATTTGTGTTAGCATGAATGATTAATTATAATTCTTATTATTTTAATAATCAAATTAATTGGCCATATTCTTAATTCTAACACGAATAATAAATGAGTTTCTGCTCAGCTAGGCAAATATTGACATGTTTATTATTCATATCGGATTTAGGTTGGCAAATATTGACAAGATCTATATATTGACACAACACGAACACAACCCATGAACACGATTTGCCATACCTATATGAGTGTCTTGTCTCCTCACCATTTTAAACGGCTTTATATTGTTAGGCATATATATATATTCCACTTTCTGAAATTTCATATGGTTCATAGAATTTGGAAGTTGGAAAAAGGAAAACGCCCATGTCCATTGTCCACACGTAGTGGCCTCAAAACTATATGCTTTCCCAAAGTCCCACCAAATAACAATTCTAAGCACACAGTTCTTATTAGTTATTATTATTAGAAATATTTGGTTAAATAACCTCAAATAAGGTAACATTTTGCAAATCTAATATTTTTCATGTTTTTCTTGAAAAATAAATTTTTTTGGACAAAAATACCTTTTATTAACTTATATATTTACATAGTTTTGATAAGAAAAAAGGTTATTTTTAGCAAAAAAATATTGAGGATATTTTTATTAAAAATGGATAAGTAAAAGTTACGAAGGGTTAGATTTTCATAATTTGGTTTTCAAAAAGATTCTTTTAATCCAATCACCTTTATTATTATTATTACTTATTACATGGACGTCCCTGCTCACATCAATATTGCTTGCTTGAAAGTTGAAGGGGAAGCCCAACTCATCTTCTCTCTCCTCTCTCTCTCTCTCCTTCTTATAAATACTTTCATAATGTAACGACTTTTATTAAAACAAAGAAAATTTTCATCACTCGGTCTCTTTTCTTCTCCAATTCCCTTCTATTATTCTTTCTTTTTGGGAGATTTTCCATGGCTGGCCTTCAGTACTACTTCTTCCCAACTGGTTTCTTTTACCCTCTTGAGAAGTCGACCAATGCGAACAGCACCAAGAACAGCACAAGCCAGAACTGCGATGCAGGTCGACAAGTTTCCCCCTATCAAACATTCCTCTTCACTTGCTCCAATTCCCATAAGAAGAAGAAGAAGTTCCTCTTCACTTGCTCCAATTCCCATCCAGAAGAAGAAGAAGAAGAAAGATGGTTTCAAAAGACACATCCAAGAAGAAGAAGAACAAGAAAGATTGTTTCAAAAGACACATCCAAGGGACCTAAGACACCTTGAAAGATTGTCTCCTTGAAAAGTGATCTCAGGTTATAGGAACCTAAGACACCTTATAGGGTTGGATGAAAAAAAAATGAAAAACCTATTATCTCCCTCATATAAAAGACCTCTCATATTTGTAAATCATTCTAAAAACTATAGATGAAAAGGGTGTTCAGTATTGTGAAAAGCTTAAAATAGATTCCATCAAGGTGATCTGATTCTCGCCTAAAGCATTGAAGACACCGAGTTCTGCGCTTCAACAAGTAAGTATTGTTTATTTCTGCTGCAAACACGAGTGAGTCTGACATTGATATCATAGCTTATATGGGTGCTTTTTGTTCGTCAATTTGTTTTTTGAAAAAAAATAGAGAGAAACAACGAACATAAATTTTTTCCTTTGTTTTTGTGTCTGTTTTTTTTATGCAAATTTGGTATGGATGGAAAGATCTTGTTGAGATCTTTCCAACGCATTTTTTTTTTTTTTTGTACTTTGGAGTTACTTAAGCACTATAGTGTTTTTTCAAAATTTCTAGAAAAATTTCCAGTATTTTCCGACACGGGCGGTGGCGATATATGGCTAAGTGGACGAATGTCACCGATAGGATGACATGGTAGTTGACCGCCAGTGACATGGCTTCTAAAGTGGTAGTTGATTGGACAATGCAATAGGGCAAATGGAGGGACTACATGGTAGCATCTCATCAGGTTACTAGTGTGCTCCCGATGGAGCCAAGTTGTCACACTCGATTTCACGCATGTGATTTATGTTATTTTACCATTTTTTTCATCATGAGTCCCTAACATAGGACTCTTTCAAAATCCAACACTTTAGCTAAAAGGCTACCCCAAATTCTACACACCATATATATCAACCTCAGATTTCTCAAACCGAGTCCAAAACTCCACTTGAGTAACGCTCAGAAACGAATTAAACTCAACTCCATGTCTCAAACATATATATACATATCTCAGATCGAGGTAAGTCCTTAATGAACCCAAGACTATCTAATTTACACTTGATCAAAATAATATTTACACAAAATCCCAAAACTTTCTACAAAGTGTCCCAAACTAATAGCCACAAGCCAAATATACAATGACCCATGATCGATATGAACTGTCCAAAATATACAGTGTGAACCTCCACACAACACTAGATGTTCCTCAAAATATGCCCAACCACCAAGATGCTATAGTCGACGCACAATTCCCCAAAACCTCCAAAACCCCCGTAAGTCAAACTCCTCAAGTCATGCAGTCAGTCTCGTACCGCATCTAAGGTGGAGGGAATAATGGGGGTGAGTCTCGACAACTCCGCAGGTAGAATCCCATAACAAGCCATGCTTATAAAAACATTTCCCTTAAAAATACAAATAATTCAACACATCTCAAAACATGAGCATTTTAATTAATAGGTTGATGTGGAAACAAATGGATGCAATACTTCACACCATCTCGAATTCCCTCATCAAGGACTCTTTTGGGCTTTCACCCGTGGACTAGCCGATCATCCCCGAACAACGATTAAATTGCTGGGACTTCTACTACCTGTGGATATGCCACATCCCGTGATAACGACAAATTGTTGGGACTTACCACCCGTGGATATGCCCACATCCCGTATATCTAAGGACCTTTCCGGGATTCGAAGGAACCTGTATTCAGTCATAGTCCCGTGTCCACTACATCAATCCGGACTCTCACACACTCCCATACCCATGTCATGCTTTAAAACAATTTCACAAAGCATTCACCCACATGGATATTTAAAAACATCATGTACCAGTTAATTCCAAGAATTCCATAGATATAAAAACATACACATTTATATATATCATTAGAAAATCACACAGTCCAAGCAGGAGAAGGTTACAAGATCCCCTACCTTCCTTGCATTCAAAAATCCACAAGTCTCCCAAGGATGTCAAAATCGAGGCTACTCCAAAGGATCCTCAATTAACAAGTCATAAGATTTCTTAGCCTCAAACAATCCGGGTTACATAAAATTATCCAATTGGTTTATTACTACTTCACCACTCGAATCACATATATTCTTATACTCTACAAACATAAGCCTTGATCCTCGAAGAGCACTCTCTTTACACTTACTAATATCAACATTTTAACACCCTCATTAGGGTAAATACAACAGCACACACAACACTTGTACCTTATTTCAGCCTATCTCAAGACCCCCTTTTTTTTCTTTTTTTCTTAAATACCATTTTGACCAGCCATACACGTTTTTTGTTCACTATGGTCTTCTGACCAAAAGTTCTCCTATCTCTTAGCTTTCCATAGCCTCTTAAATCAGGTCATTCGACCTCTAATCAAGAGTTATGGTTTACACTCCGACCTCCCTGAGACCATTTCCTAGGGATGTAACTGTGTCCTCACTTCACTTTACTTTGACGAAATTATGGGAGCAAATGAGCCATAATTTTGGCCACTTTCTTCACATAGTTACGCCCCTATGTGGCTACTTGAGAGGGATTTTGGAATCACTCCATTTGGATCAATATAACTCAACTTATGACTCAAAAACAGGAACCGCCTCCGTAACATGGGACACACATGTATCTGACTTTCAACCTCAAATTTAAGGGTCTTATGGCAGGGGATTTTAGTTCTGGTTACTAATATCTGAAGGGCTAGGTCTTAGGCTTCTTCTCCAACTAGAATCATTCAGTTTGGAGTTCTTTAGGCCAACTTATGGCCAAACACTGTCATGGGGTCAAGGGGAAAGCCGGACAAAGACCTCCCTTGGACACACACATACATGCCATCTCTTCACAAACTCGGGTCTTTACAATTTAGGGCCCCACCAAACACACTCATCAAATCTAGGGTTAGATGTAATCCCAACAAAACCCTAGAATATAACCAAAGTCCATAAGAAATACAACTAAGGCCTCAAAGATCATGTTTACATACCTTAGCGAACTTTTCCACCAAAAACCAAGTTTTCCTTCAAAGCTTTTCTCCTTCTCTAGCTTCTCTCTCTAGCTTCTCTCTAGAACTCTCTCTCACTTTCTAAATTTCCCTGCACTTTCCACTTCCTAGCAAGAAGTTGGTCTAGCATCCAAACCAAGAGAAATTGGTTTGTTTTGCACATGGTGCTTTCCTTCTCATGCACTTGCCATGTGTCAAGATCTCCTACTATGCATATATGAGGTGTCATGCCCCCATGATGCCACATAGCTCACAAGGAGAGTTACACTTTTAGTCCCTCCACTAACAAGTTTTTCAAAGTGGTCCTTCAAGACATACTTAATTACAAACCCTAACAAAACCACTAAACTTACCTAATTGCATAATTGACCCACATGCCATAAAAAATGCAATCTAACACACTTTGCTAATCCTCTAATTAAACCAACCATTAAGATGGCTAATCTTAATCACAATTTAAAATATCATAGGGCATAAGTTGCATTTGCTCCCCAAAAATCCTTACTTGAATATAACAAAACATATACCAAGTGTTACACAAGTGTCAAGATATGATTGGTCCACGTGGCGCAGGAGTTGACCTGCATTGACTGAATGACATCGTAGTTGACTTGTGTTGACCAGATGACGGGACGCTTGATCTGCTGATTGTCGGGCTGACCATTTGATTGACAACTACAACTTTGACCGCCATTGATCGAACTTTTCGACTCGGCCTGCTTTGAGCTTATCTAATTCCATTTTTCATGGGATTTTTTTTTTTTTAATTTTTGTTTTTAAATTTCCTATTCAATGAACACCTTTCCAAAGCATGAAGAGGTTGTTTGATATTTTTTAGAAATTATGAATATATATATATATATATATATATATATATATATATATATATATATATATATATATATATATATATATATATATATATATATATATATATATTATCAGATTTAGTGCATGTTGATTGAAGCTTGGCTTAGATAAGATGTTGAATGATTTATTTCATCTAATTGTTCAATACATGTATGGATGAGTTATAGATAAAGAGTATAAAAAGCCAGACTGTATATTTTCTCCAACTTATATATGCACGAGAGATCACATGGACGCTTGGAGCGCTCAGTGAATATAAGAAAGATCCAACTTATTAACCTAATGCACATATTCATGTGTTGTACGATAAGCTATGGACTTTCCATGTCATCTACAATAAGCATTATGAGTTGTTAGTGAACAACAAATATGAATATGAATAGTGCCTAATTCATAAGAGAGAAAGGTGCTTGTAGAAAAAAATAAGCGACTTAACTTATGATAATATTGTAAGTGAGTTGAATCGGAAATTGGAAAGCCGGATACAAAGCAATATTAGGCGATCTAGCAAGTTGATGAATTCATTCCCATGGATGAATAAAATGTCTAGGACATTGACATGGAGAGAATTTTCTAAGAGAGAATATCTAATCCACCCAACTAATGATTGAGTTGGAAAAGGATTAGAACATGTTTAGCATGTAATAGATATATGTTTTTGTGGCATATTAAGTTGGGAATTGAGTATGTCTCTCCTAATAAAATCATCGCGCAAGTTTAAATTTAATAAAGATCAATCGGTTTTGTTAGGAGAAATTGATCGGGTCTCAATTTGATAAACCTTTTGCTTCTCCGACAAGACTAAGTTGTTATTGCCTGGATTTTAGAACTTTGCATATAAGTAGTGGTTACTAGATCGCGGAGTTATGCCGTTTCCGCTTTTTCTCCGCTTAGCTGAAATGGTCAGTACTAGAAGTATAGTCGATGATTCGAACTAAAGTAGGACAAACCGAATGACAAAAACTATGATGGTACTTCGAAGAGCAAAGCATATAGCCGGAGACAATCTACATAACCCAGTCGAGCCCGAGCATGGAATGACGCCCAACACAGTAGATATAAAGCCTATCAGCCTTTAAACGCAAGGGATAGAGTTGTCAGATTTTAATGCTTGAAGATGAGAAATGATATGATGTTGCTTTAAAATAATCGCCAACCATGGTCGCCTCTAGACGCCTGTCAAGATACAATTTGGTGGTACTTCAACCACTAGGCTACTCACTTACCTCTAAAATTCGACGCTTACACGAAGCAATCAATCATGTCGAGGCAACACCTCACTCATGTCAAAACAAGATAAGGAGTCAGTGAGCCGGCCATGAGTTAACTGATGAACAACTGGTCTAAGCCATAATCCGCTTCCTTCCACATGCTTGGGAGCATCTTAGGATAAACCTTACCCATAATGACAATATCAAAACTTTTGATGATGTCGCACGACATGTAGAGTTAGAGGAGGATCGTCTTCTCACGATAAGTCCAGTGGATTGTGCTTATATGACTAATCCAACAAGGTCAGATCTCTTCCATAGGATGGAAGAAATGGAAAGGGAAAGGTTTCAAGCCTAGGAAGGGAGGAAACAAGACCACTCTAAGTGAAAATAAGCGCAAGCTCGGAAAGCGCACAGGAAAGCAAAGCAAGAACATGAATTGCTTCAATTGTGGGAAGTGTGAAACCCCGAGAAAATCCAATTTTCTGAAAAAGGGTAAAATGGTAATTTCGATCAAAATCCGGAATTTTTCTAGATCTCGGATGATGAGTCCGACTTCGCCATGGAATCATTTCGGGAAATCTTGAGCTACTATGTCGAATTTACCGAATCTGGTAGATTGCCTGGAATTTCACGTTTTTCGAGGCACGTAGAGGAGTGCTGGACACTTGGCACTTTATGAGTGGCTCAAGAGGTGCCATATGTCTTGAGCAGAATGGGTCAAACATGAGCTCAAGTGGGGCCCATGAGTGACAAATGGCACCTTGTGGGTGGATGGAAATCTCAAAGTGGTTGGATAAGTGGATAGGGTGTAATCCAAAGGACCAAAGAGAAAGTGACACTTGGCAAGTGAGAAGACACCAAGTTGACCACTATCTTCTCCCAAACCAGTTTGGAGGGAAAGAAAGAGAGAGAAAGAGCAAACCGTGAGGGAGAGATTTTAGAGAGAGAGTGTCCACCTTCTCTCTAGAATTCCCGGTGACCGAACCATCGGTTTCCGACGAGGCAAGAAGCAAGTCAAGCCCCCACGCAAGGGCCACGCCAGGTACCCGCTGGAGCGATAAACTCCTAAGGTAGGGGTTTTCTTCACTTGTTTTTACTCTGTCAAGGGTCATTTCAATGGATGGGGATTTGTTAACGCCTGGATGGCCGTGGTTTCGGTTCTAAAAGATTTGGACCGAGTGAAGAAATTCCTAGAGTGGTTTTGGATAGTCCACGGACTGTTTGTGTGGCTTGTGTGATGTTTCGTTATTTCCAGGAGTGAATAACACGCTGATTGTGATTTTGTGGGTAGTTCCAAGATGAACTGCCGGATTGTAGGTTAGCCCATGTGAGCTAATCTTACGTTATTGCTATGAATAAATGACATGTGGATTAATGTATGAATTTTGTTAATATATGCATGATCGATATATTAAGATGTGTCAATGTTCATGTGCATTGCATGAGCATTTAGGTGGGGAGTAACCTAAGTAGGAAAATTCCACCATCAAGTATCGCTTCACCCTGCCGAGGGAATATATTTATTTCAGTAATCGGAGGTGCACCCAGGATGGGACACATTTGAGACAAGAAGCAAAGAAATGGCCAAGTCGGCCTTATTTCAGATTTTTGTAAATTTGAAAGACGATTCTATTTTTGTGTAAATTGTAATTAACAATTGTAAACAAACTCCCTTGTGTATAAAATATGCTTTTGTCAGATGGATGCAAGGGGCCCTATCAACAGAAAGAGATGTATGGGTCTCATGACATGAGCCACATAGATTTTCCGCGGGTTAATGGTGGTCAACGAGACACCCCGATTTTGGGGCGCCACAGGAAGCTTCGTCACTTTGCTCGTGGTTGCACTGAGCCAAAGGTAATATATGACCAAATTCAATTCCATAATGCATTTGTTAGTAGTTAAGAATGTTGACCGAGACTATTCCTTATCGACTAGACTTAGTAGCCATTTAGATCACATACGAGGGGATTGCAATGCATATGTGGATTTCCATCGAATTCCGAAGGGAAGTAAGAGCATTTACATGGGAAATAACACATCAACGGACGTGCTTGGAATTGGCACCTGCAAATTGTTGATGTAGAAAGGCCACACTCTCTATCTCCATGATGTACTTTATGCGTTGAAAGTTCGTCTAACTTTGTTTCCGCTGTAGTTTTGAAGGTTTCTGATTTGAAAATTATATTTGAACAAGATTGGTTAAGGTATTACTAGACAACATAGTTTATGGGTATGGGATTGGCCGACGAGTTTATCAGACTAGATACTATTCCAATCAATAAAACCACATTTGTTTTTGTCACTAGAAATTCAAGTAGTAGTTCTTCTGTGAATGATGTTAAATGGCATGCTAGGTTGGGACATATAGGGCAAGATTGTCTAAAGAGATTAGCTAAAGCTGGTCTTTTGGGATCTATAGATAAGATAGATTTTCTGGTATGTGAGCAATGCCTGGTAGGAAAGGCAACGAGATTGCCTTTTGGTAAAGCCAAGAGAGCATGTTTTCCTTTAGAGCTTATTCACTCCGACATTTGTGGCCCAATGAATGTGAGGGCAAGAATTGGAGCTCAATACTTTATCCCTTTTATAGATGATTTCACTCGATTCAGTCACGTTTATTTTATCTCCCATAGATCTGAAGCATTGGATTGCTTCAAAAGTTATAGTGCATTGTTTATAATCAATTAAACACAAAAAATAAAATCTTTACAGACAGATAGAGGACGTGAATATCTATCTGATTTGTTTAAAATATATTGTGATGAGAAGGGTATAGTTAGATTAATCGACTATCTCTTACACTCCGCAACAAAATGGTGTGTAAAGCGTAGAGAAGGAATATGACCTTTCGACATGGTACATTGATACGCAAAGCAAGGCTTGTCAATCTCTCGGGGGTATGCACTAATTACTGCAGCCTACATTCTAAATAGAGTTCCATCTATATCTGTTTCTTCTACTCCATATGAAGTTTGGAAAGGTGCGATGCCTGATCTGAACATTATGCGCCTATGGGGGTGTGCGGCTTATGTTCAATGTTTCATGAATATGGTAAGTTTGAACTCATGGGAAGAAATATATCTTCATAAGATAATCGTAGAGTCCTCCAAAAGACATTTTCTTAAGTAGTTATAAATAAAAGTGTAACAGAAATTTAGTCACGAGATGTTGTATTCTTGGAAGAGGACTTTCAGGGACGAGCACTACAAGAAAAAATGCCTTCAATGACAGTTTTTCACGGTCAAGGTAAAATATATATGTCAAGGTAGGCCAATGTCTATATATACTATCTATGCTGTCAAGAAGTTCAGTTAATATGACATATACGTATGTTAAGATTATGAAATTTTTAATGTATCATTTGTCAACATGTAAAAATATATGTTAAGATTGTTTTATTGAGATTGTTAGTTAACACATGCTTTCATTAAAGCATTTTGTTTATCAATAAGGTTGCTTATGAATTATGTAACATTAATTTATAATTTAACATAGTGCCCAAATCAATCATTGTCCGAGCTAATTGAATCCAAAACTATATCTAAATATCAATTTTACATTAGCAAATATAAGAATCTAATCCACTTTTAATGCTGAAAAAAAATACATATCTTTTGAAATCCATGTTTTGATTTTAGTTAAGATGGATAGATATATATATATGTATATATATATATATATATATATATATAGTATATATATATATATATATATATTATCTCGCTAAGTATACATGATAAAAAATAATAAATAAAATCTTCCACATCATCTTATCCTCTTCCAACGCCACCAACCTATTCCAATTAGAGAAAAATATCAGTGTATGCTTTAATTTTTTTAAGAAAAATAAAACAATAATAAGATTGTTACTCCCTAAATAGTATAAAATTACACTAGTTGTCCATATTGTTGAATGAAATGCCCATTAAATTGAGAGCATATAACTCATCCGTAGACAAGGAAGTAGAAAATTTACACCACAAAATCCACACTAAAAATTACAAGCATGATCAAAGAAAATGAAGCAAATAAAATTAAAGTAGGATCAACTACTAATTACCAAACTACATAAATAAATGATGGAATTTATAATGAGTCAACGCTTTTTCAACAATATATATATATATATATATATATATATATATATATATATATATATATATATATATATATATATATATATATATATATATATATATATTTAAGAATACCACATAATAATAAGAAGAATTTAAGAAAATATATTATATATGGTATAAAATTTAATTTTCCTCAAGATTATAAAGTAGAATGAAGTTTCACACTCTGAAAGATTTTTTCAAGATTTCACCTTAATCCTCTAAAGTTTTCAAAATTTTTTGAAATAAAAGCAATATCCTATTTTTAGTAATCATTAAATTCTAACTCTGATTCAGAATGTTGTTCAAATTCTATTGTAAGATTAAAAAACAAAGAAGAAATTTTTTTAATTCATATTTTATTTTGAAGAAAAAAAAGATTTAGTTTGAAGATTAAACAAATACTATTTCCAATCCATGCTAATAAAAAAAAAAAAAATCAAATGCATACTTGTTTTATAATATCATAAAAATGAAAGTCTCATTAAAAGAAAACTAAAGTTGACCTATTGTTCTACCAAAATCATAGTGAAATGGACCCAAAAACCGAAAATAAGGTCCTCCATAATCTATAGTTTTCATCCCAAAATTTCTAACTAATGCCTCCAATTTATGCTTGGAAAATAATAAACAATTACATAATACTCATAAATGTTAATTTAAGAAAGTAAGGTACACTTATTTTATCTATATAGAGGTCATGACAAATATCATGATATCATATTAACCGGATGCTACATAATTCAAAACCAATTTAATACATTGTTCAATAAAATGGAAGACCAAAGCATCTCCCTCAAGCAACTTATGATCCATGGAAAACCGTCCCCATTCAACACTTAGTCCCGTCTTATCTGCTATATATTTAATCTAGCATGAGGTTGAACATTTTCATCTTCCAAAGTAATGATACCATCATTTCTTAGTAGCTGCACTTCACAAAATGGCCCAGGAAGCCCCTACAATGACAAAGTCTATGAAGACCACTACTCTACCATATAACTATTAGCTATAATCAAATTCATATATGTTTTTAATAGGACTTACCATCCAAAGACAACTAGAAACATGTGATCTAACCAAAACATTCACAATCCTAGGGAATTCCGAGTCCAAATTCAATATAATAAAGAAATATTCAATTAATCCAAACATGCAAGAAAAAATATAGGTTATAACAAGAATAAAGAGAAAAGAAATAAATAAAATGAGAAAAGAAAGCACCAGTTCAAATGAGCTTGAACGAATTTCAATAAAGCAGATAGTGGCAAGAATAACTTCAAACTAGGGTAGGACCAACATGTATAGAACATAACTATAGCCAGCTAGGGTGGTTCAAGCCAATGAATTTTTCCATGGGCTACAATGGTGAATGTTTCACATGTTTCAGGAAATGCCATAAATACTTACTTCTATGGGTAAATGTTGCGACACGTGTAACAATGAAAAACATGCTTTCTCAATAGCCCATCAAATTATTGGTTTTAGAAACTACCAAGGAAATAGTAAAGCAAATAAAGGCAAAACAAAAATATTTTTTCTCATTGTTTTCCACTAAGTCATATAAGCACCAACAAAGGTATTTTTAAAAAACACCTAAACTTCAAGCATGACAAATCCACTTATTCTAAAGTAAAATAATAAACACCAAATCACTTTTGAACCAATTGTTTAACTAGCAATTCATATGTGAACAAGCACAATATAAATTACTCTTGCCTACGTATTCTCTACCGTTGTTCTAATTTTCATTCGGGGATCCACAGTCGATAAGATTGAACAAAGGATCGATGCCTGGGCTTTCAATCTTTCCCGGAGGTCAGCCTACCAGTATTGGGGTGGATGATTCAAGCCATTGTTTCGGGACAATTTTTAAGAGAGAAGTGTGAGCTGTTTCACACTCCATCGATGCATGCGGATGGTATTGGCTCGCAATCATTAAGCAACCGTCATCAACTTACACTCATTTGGTAGTCTGGCAAACTATCTGGGCATCACCATAAAAACCATGATTCTTGATGAAGACTCCTCCAGCCCGCCACTTGGCCAAGGATCCGAACCGAACCCGGAAACTCTGGGCTTATTTCTTTTATTTTCCGTGTTATTAAATCTCTCTTTTTCAAAAAATGTCATGAATTCAATCCCCGCCGACAATAATGGCGATCCGAACAGAGCCCACATCTGGACGCTTTCATTTATCTTATCAAAACATTTTATTATGTCATTTCGCTAAGTGAAGAGGTTTCAGCTTTGGGCAAGCCCATAATCATTTACAAATTCAATGCAATTCTAAGAGCTCCATAAACATTTAACAAAAATACATTTACAAAGAAGGCATTCATGCCTTTCACGATATACAAAATCAAGGTTCTCGTAGTTTAACCCCTTTGTTTTACAAAATACCATGTGTCTAAAAGAAATGATATTATGCAAAATGATTCGATATATACTTATATGTTGTACTTTAAGACTCGCACTTTGATCTTGGGCTCCACTTATGTTATACTGATACCCGCTGCATAGATAAACTATACGTTTAAGCATTTTCATGATTAGTGGTTTTATACAGTTCTATTTCAATATTCAATTTAACTTGACATGCATTTAACATCGAACCATGCCTATTGTATTAACATATACTCATGTTATTCATTCCCGCATGCTTTCATTTTACAAATCATTTATCATATCACAACATGCATTTTCAATGCAATAATTCAATTCACAATTCAATTTGATGATTTGGGCATATACATAAACCCATTTATACTGGCCAATGTTGAAGTTTATTTTACTTTGACTATTCAAATACATTTTTGACGGATTCCGTTTGATGAATCCCGTCCTTATTCAATGCAATAATTCAATTCACAATTCAATTTATAGCGAGATTCAAGCATATACATAAATCCCATTTATACTGTCAATGTTGGTTATTTTATTTCGACTATTCAAATCACATTTCCGACTCTGATCTGCTTTGATGAATCTCGCCTTATTATCATTCTAATGTGCCTACACATTTAAAAATTCGGTTCCATCATGATGGATGCCGCTTGGTGCACCCTAACTCGGTATCACTTAAATGCCATACGCCATCACGACGGATGTCGATCGGGTGCATCCCGCCGCGACATTTCTTCACGCCATACGCCATCATGACTGATGCCGATCGGGTGCATCCCACGCGGTTCATTCATATCATTCAATCTAAGATGTCAGGAATTGACCGATTCGCTTACACCGATTTATCATTCACATTCATCTCGGCTAAATATCACATTTCAATTCCATATTCATCAGATATCTTTCAAAGATATACTAATCTATGTAATTTATTTCATGTACTCATTCACATACACTCATTTCATATAATTATTCATGTAATTATCATAGTTACTTCTGGTAAACTACCAAAATACTTGAAATAAGAATAGAGTCAGAGAGCAAACCAAAGTCAAGTTTCTGGGATCTAGCTTTCCTTCTCTTCGATCTCTATCCTAGGTTAGGCGATCATCACCCGTCCCTAATAATAATAATCACGCCACTTTAGTGGATAAACAATTATCATATTTTTAGTGAATGACAATTTATCTTTGTTAGGGGTTTTGGGTTAAGACACTAAGTCTGCCCAATGACGAACTCGCTTCGCCTCGGCCGCGAGGTACGGTATGCTTTTCCTTTAGTTCTATCCTTATTTGAACCCCCATTAATCATTTCTTAGGGTCCCCAACAATCGGTATACAAATACGGGACTTTAACAAAGGCAAAATATGCACAAACAGGTTGTTGGAAGCAAAGGGTACCGTACCACTTTGATCACGCACTCAGTCCCTCACCGCTAGTGGGCACCCAGACCATTGAGTGGTACCCGTACCACGTGCCCTCTCGCATCATATTGAAAACACTTTGGTACCGGTACCACTTACGGGTTTTTGCCAAGAAAATATTGGATTTTTGCATTTTCATCCATTTTTCTTCCACAAACCTTCTCCAATCCATCCCATATCAAAAATCCACCATGGAATCCACCCAAAACAACTCCAAAGGTGGTTTAGAATCAATGAAAACCCTTTTCTCCCAAGTTAGGGCTTTTTTCCTCAAATCAAAATCTACAAAAAGATGAGTTAGGTTTGATTTTCTTACCTTAGCCTCTTTCAAATCTTCTCTTCCAAGTTGTTAGATCTCTTAGAGCAAGAAGTGGGGAGCAAAGCTAACCAAAACTTGATCTCGCGAAACCCTAGCTCTTTCTCCTCCCTTTTCTCCTTATTCTCCTAAAACAGATGGCTCAAAATGAGCACCTAAGAAGACCAAGTTTGGTCTTTAATCCTTTAAGTGGGTACATGTTTGGCCTACACACCCATTTCTCATTTTTCATTTTTGTCTTAAGTCACTTAATCTTAATAAGGCCTTGTTTGGCTACTCAATAAATCCAATTTTCCATTTTTCACTTGGGTAAATTTCCGGGTTCAATCAATTTTCATTTAGCATATAATATTTGCCTTTGGCTTTTAGCCATATAATTCAGCTTATTTAATATTCATTTAACACCCTAGAATACCCAAGATGGCTCATTTATACCTAGAATATATAATAATTTTTATCATAATATTCTAGGGTATTTTTGGGGCGTTACATCCCACCTCATGTGTGACTATGTATTATTTTAAAATCGAAAGAATGTGTTTCTAAACCCATAAAAGGTCAATAAGGTGAGGGAATGAAAATCCCATCACCATGCATCCCAAATTGGGAAGTGGATTATTGTACAAAAATACAATATTTATTTCATTCATTAAAGCTTTGGTCCTTAAATACTTAAAACTAATTAAGGAAATGAGTTCTCTAAACCAAATCAAGAAGGGTTATGTACTTCAATTTGAACTAAAAGCTTCCTTTTGCAGACTCTAAAAATCCTGCATTGCCTAAAGGAAGCGGTAAATGGTAATTTCGGTCAAATCCGAATTTAGATCCGAATGACGAAACGATTAACCGTTGGAATCGTTCCTCAAATCTAGCTACCACGCCATTTCATCACCCGAGACAATAATTTCACGCCGAGGCACGCAGGAGGCGTGTGACACTTGGCACCTTATGAGTGGCCCAAGAGGCGCCACGTGTCAAGCTGAGATGCAGTCAAACTTCGAGCTCAAGTGGGGCTCACATGTGACACATGGCATCATGCCATTAGAAGAAAATCTAAGTTAGATGGATAAGGATAAGAGTGTAATCCCATGGTCCAATGAGAAATGGACATGTGGCATTGAGAGGACTTTCCTCTTGACCAAGTCTCCCAAATCAGTTTGGGGGAGGGAAAGAGAGAGCAGACGGAGAGAGAAAGAGAAAGAGAGGGTTTTTAGAGAGAGAGGTCACCTTCTCTCTAGAATTCTACAGACGGACCGTCATTCCGGGCGAGGCAGTGATGGTTGCTCCCCACTAAAGTGACTACACGTGGGTACCAGACTTGGGGAGTTTCGACAAACTCCAAGAAGGTAGGGGTTTTTCTCCTACTTGCTTTACTTTTTGCTTAAGGGTTATGTAATGGATAAGGATTTGTCGAAACTGATACGTGGCTCTGGCTCCAAAAGCTGACCGAGTTAAGAAACCCTAGAGTGTTTTGGACATCTACTCGAATTGCCTGTGTGATTTGGGTTTGATCTGTGTGGTGTCGTGTTATTGCCATGAGAAGATAACATGTTTGTGTGATGTCAGGCTAGCCCCAAGATGGATCAAGCCGTTGTGCCTTAAACATGTGAGCTAAATGAGGTTGTTATAAACGGAATAACATGATGTATGGAATTAATTGCGTTAATATATGCATGAGTGATATATTAGTACGTGTTGAATGTCTGCGTGCCATCAGACGCACTTAGGCAGGAGTAACCCAAGTAGGAAATTCCACTCACCGAGCTTTGCTCACCCCAATAAATATATTTTTCGTGTATCGAAGACGCACTCGGGATGGACGATCCGGACCTTAGAGGCGAAGAAATGGCCAAATCGGCCTTATCTTGTATTTTTGTTCTTTGTAAAATTCTGGGCAAGAGACCCAGTTTTGTATAAATTGTAATTAAATACAATTGTAAACAAATGCTTTTTGTATAAAATATACATTTATGAGCATGACGGAAATTCAAGTGGCCATTTTTGCACATGTACGTCTCATGACATGAGACATGTAGATTTCTCGCGGTCACGGTTGTCAACTGACCCTAAGCCTACACCTTTAGGATCCTAAACCCCACTCTGTTTTCTCCACATGCTTTCTCTATTTAGCTAGTTCATTATGAACCAAAACATAATCTTTCAATTGATAATAAAAAATACGATGGTCAATCAACACCCAATTTTGTTCCTGAGAAAAAAAAAAGAGGAAAGTCATAAGAAAATTTGAAACTTGAACTAGGCCCAACTAATTGAATAGTTTCATTTTGCTCAGTGAGGAGAGTTTTGTTATTTATTTCTTCAGCCTCAAAAAGAAAAAATGAGGAAAAAGAGACCCAAAGTTCAGTTCTTCATTTTCTTTTCCTACATTTCTCAATAACCAAACAGGGTACTGAGAGAAATAGAGACCAGAGTAGAAGGCTCGAGCTTCGTTTGGTTAGTGACTAAAGGGTGGGGGGAGCTAAGGTCCACATAGTCTGGGAAAACATAACAAGAGTCACGCATTCTTCCCTAGACATTTGACTCTCCCAAGATGTCGCAGTTTCAATCACATCTCCATTATGGAATAACATTGAAATAATCCCCCAAAAGAGGAAAATTATGGTGGGGGCATATTACCGAATCTGAATTCAAAGACAAATTCAAAACTAGGTATGAAAATCCCACAATTATTTAAACTACATCTTCCATTGAAAAACGATTTAAAAAATTGTGCTTTATGAAATTTCTTAAAAAGTTTCATAGTTTATAGGGAAAGGAGTAGTAAAGGGCATACAAGAAATTAATGAAATAAGAAGAGATAACGGTTTGATACCTTGAGTTAGAAGAGAATTTGGAGTTATCTCAAACTTCATCCTAAAAACTGAAAATTTAAATTGCCCCAACTCTTGGGACACCTCGTTTAGGGTTTCAAGCCCTCAAAATCTTACAAAGAACTCATGGACACGTCTCTTGAGAAACCTTCTCTATCAAAGTGCTTTAGGGTTTTGAAATGATATACTCTCTCATTGAGGCATTAGTTTTAAGCTAAAACTGAGATTGCAAATGTTGGCGGGTTCTTTTTAAATTTGGGGAGCCTTGACAGAAATTAGATGGGCTACCTTCACTTAAATATTATATGTTAATATATTTATACTCATTTCATAAATAATGGGTTATAGTTACATTAATTTTACCTTGACTTATAATTTTTAGTCATGGTAGACTCATTATATGTCAATATCCCTTTCGACTCTGAAAATGTCATTATTGATTGCATTTAATTTATATGTTTTCATTGTTTCCTATTAAGGAAAATTTCATATAATAACATATATGAATTTATGTTAAGGAATCATGTTATGCTGCCGTTTTCTTGTGTTGGAGGTGAGATAGATAGGGATACTCATTTATATGAAATGGAAGATCCTGAGGTCAGTGAGGGTGTAAGAATCATTGATTAAACACTTACAAGACCAAACAACATAGTAAGTTTAACCCCACTTGAAGTGAGTGGGTGTGACAATTTGCTAGATCATATTCCTATGGAGCAAGATCATGAACAATCTTAACCTCGATGTAGTAATCATGAGAGAATTCCCCGTCGTCTCTTTGAGATTGAGGAGGAAGCTTTCATGATTGCTCATAGTGAAGAAGTGCCTAAAACAATACAACAAGCTCTTTTTGGTCCTAACTCTAAAGAGTGGTTTGAAGCTATGAAAGAGGAAATTAATGAATACAATGGAATCAAACCAAGTCTGGGATTTGGTTGATTTACCGCTAAGTCATAAGACCATTGGGAACAAGTGGGCTCTAAATATTAAACACAAGGTGGATGGGACAATTGACAGATATAAGGCTCGATTAGTAACTAAGAGCTACACACAACAAGAGGGAATTTTGATTGTTAAAGAGACCCTCCCAAGGGCTGTGTTCGATTAATTTATCTTGAATTTAGCCATTATGGCAAGAATGGATCTAGAATTACACCAAATGGATGTTAAGATTGTTTTACTTAATGGAAAGTTCGATGAAGAAATCTATATGGATCAACCTTTAGGCTTCAATCTCAAAGGACAGGAGTGCAAAGTTTGCAAGCTCAAAAGATCCATCTATGGTCTTAAACAGGCCTCAAGACAATGGAACCTCAAATTTCATCAAGCCATGTTGAAAGATGGCTTTACAATGATGGAAGAGGATCATTGTGTGTATATTAAACGTTCAAATAACCACCTCATAATTCAATCCTTATATGTCGATGACATATTAATAGCTGGAAATGATAAGCAATTGATAGATGTGACTAAGAAGTGGTTATTATCAAATTTCGAAATGAAAGACATAGAGGAGGCTAGCTATGTACTTGGTGTTAAGATCTTAAGGGATTGCTCAAAATGCCTCCTGGGTTTATCTTAAGAGACGTATATAAAGAAAATGTTGCAGTGTTACCATATGCATGATTGCAAGCATATGAACACCCTTGTTGAGAGAAATTTGAGCCTTAGTCTTGATATGTGTCCCAAGTCGCCTAAAGAGAAAGAACAAATGTCCAAAGTAAGTGCTATCAGAAGTCTGATGTATGCAATGATGTGCACACGTCCAGAAATATGCTATGATGTTGGGCTAGCAAACAAATTTCAATCTAATCCAGACATAAAACACTAGATGGCATTGAAGAGAATTTTGAGATTTCTAAAAGGAACATCAGATTATGTGTTGTGCTACCAAGGGAGAGATTTGCGATTGATTGGTTATACAGATGTTGATTGGGGAGGCAATTCTAATCAACGTACCGATATGCCTTGTCAATGAATGTGTACATAGTGGTAGCAAGAAACAAGCCTCAGAGTAGCCTTATCAACGATGGAAGCAGACATGTAGCTTGCTCTCTGATACAAGAAGTGCTACCGAGGAGATTTTTACAAGACATAGGGGTTGTTAAAACAACTTTTGAGCCCGTGACTCTTTACTATGACAACATGGCTGCATTGGCTTATTCTAAGGATCCAAAATATCATGGGAAGACCAAACATATCTAGATTAGATATCATTTCGTCATAGATATGATCATGCAAAATGAAGTGGTTCTAAAACACATTCCTACCAATGAGATGGTAGTAGACCCATTTACTAAACCAATAGCCAAGGATGCATTTGTGAAGCATTTGAGATCCCTAGGCTTATGTAGGATGTCATTGAATGGAACAAAACACTTGTGATCTTCTTATAATAAAATAAGAGCATTTCACATGATTCACTTGTTTTTTTTGTGAATATGTTGAAAATGCCACTTAACACAATTCAAATAATGTATGTCGATAGACTTGATTGACTCCCTCACATGAGTAATTGCCTCTAACGTTGTGGGAGCGAGTAGAGATGAGAACTTAATTTAGAGGACCGAGGCGGAGTGGGAGAGACTTTGGTTAGATTATCACTTACTAGGTCACCTTGATGAGAATCAAGATGAGATTCTTTGTTTGAATCGACATGAATGCCTTACCCCACCATTCATGTGACTATTTAGAGGAAGCTGAGTGTGGAACTTGTTGTTTAACATCATGGAATGTGGAAATAAAAGTTTCAGGTTTGGCGCTTTATGAACAACAAGACTAAGACTCATATGGTGTTATTTGTTTTACAATTTAGAGCTATACATACACTCTTTCATCTTTTATAAGAAAGAGAAGCTCCACGGCTCCACCATAACATGCGTTTCATACTGCATGTGCTAGACAACCAACTAGTAAGCAAGAGAATGAATCCCTGCTTCTTTGCTATGTGAGTCCCAGAAATTCTATATATGGATTTCATCTTTCCTTACCCTTTGTGACTTTTGACTATATCGTGATGTGATGAGTTGATGCTGGCTATCTTAGGATGTATCCCATAGTCATGGAAAATCGTTTTGAACTGAGGCCTAGAAAAGCGAGTTAACTCCAACTGGACGCAGATGAAGGCGAAAAAGAAAGTATTCTTTCGATTATACACTGCTACTTATATTCACGAGCATCGGAGTTATTTCATTTTAATATAGGAGAGATCTGAGTGTGGATTCTTTAGGGATTGAATCATATTTGATCATATGTATTATGAAAGATACTTGTGGTAAATAAGCATTGCCTTACCCTTATGAGGTTGATGTCTCCTATATGGCCTAAGGATAGGCTCGTATTGAGCCCCACCATCAAGGTGCTCGTGCCCATCATCCGCTCACCTGTATGATTTATTCTCTGTTTGAATTATTGGGATGATGTTTGTGATAAGTCAAGCCCAACATGGGCAAGTGGGAGATGTTGGATTATGGGTATGGGTCGCCCAAGTGGGCTTGACCCAATCCGTAACCCAAGAGACACATCCAAGGGATGTCTCCCTGAAAAGTGATTTCAAGTTCCTATAAATACAGGAACCTGAGACACCTTATAGGGTTGGATGAAAAAAAAGTGAAAAACCTATCATCTCCCTCATATAGAAGACCTCCCACATTTGTAAATCATTCTAAAAACTACAAATGAAAATGGTGTTCGTACTGTGAGAAACTTAGAACGTATTCCATCAAGGTGATATGATTCTTGCTTGAAGCATTAAAGACACCAAGTTCTATGCTTCAACAAGTAAGTATCATTTATTTCCGCTGCAAACACGAGTGAGTCTGACACAATGAAATTTCAATTACAATATTATCTATCTTATTTCAATTAGTCGGAGAGTTACATGTGTTAAAAGAGTGTTAAAAGTCAAGTCATCCGAATTTTCTCCGATCAAATTTGAAATGTTTTACTGTGTACACCCTCATATATTGTTTAAGGCTTGCTGATTAATGTTTTATAGTCACCATACTCTAATTTTATACCTATAATTTTTTTTAAAAGTATTCTCTTTCACTCTTGGTGGTTTTTCCCTATTAGTGTGCTTTTTTGTTTAACAAAATTCTCTTACAATTACCTAATAGGACAAACTTCCTAATTTTTATATAATACAACCCATCAAATCTTTGTGAGATTGTGGAACTACCCAATGACAGTACAAATAATTTTGTGGAACAAATATATATATTACAGGCACAATGGTGTATGCTTAAGTGGATCAAAATTAATTATGACACCAAACTAAGAGGTTGAACAAAGAAGTGATCAGCTACAAACATACAAACAAACAAACAAATAGAGTCCAGCAGTGGCTACAAGTACATATCCTAAGGGCACTTGGGGCCTCCTCTCTTGGTCTTCCAGTTATTGTAGCAGGGGCAGAATTGCTTGTTTCCATATGTTCCTGGAGGCACGCACAGGCACTTGGCGCAGCATTTCTGGCAGAAGAACATGCAAGGTTTCTTGTATGCTGTTTTCGAGCATCTCGTCGTGCAACGGGGCGCACAATCTGCATCATCAAGTGTGTTAGAATATCAATTAGAAGCAGGAGCAAATATTTTGAAAATTATCTTTGATCCCAAAAATTATGATGTATGGAAACTGGAAAGGCTACAATTTCCACTCTAATGCTGTTCTTACCCTCAGGATGAAGGCTGCCTTCAGTGACACCATGCTGGAAGAGATTAAGAGAAACAATAAGTTTGAATGTATGTATGAATATGTCAAAGAAGTTTTCAAATATATTAAGAGATGAAACTCACCATGGGAAAGCCGTTTGAGCTTTGTTGCGGCTGTGGGGTTGGAGCCTCGGTGATGGTGGCCTGGGAACATCAGTGAGTGACACATAAATCAGCTATCATTTTCATACAAAGGTAGAGAGCCAGACAATGGAAAATTCATTTCCCACCCAAGAAAAATTATAAGAGGTGAAGCACAATGTTTCCATTACAGAGAAAGAAAAGGCTAATTAATGAGACACTGGCTTACACTGTTGTGTACTAGTAAAAGAAGCATCATTGAAAGAGATAGCATCACAATGCTTAGTTTCCTTGCCATTGCAGAGGGAGAGAACAGACAGGGAGTTTTAGGGGGAAGATGGGGAGGCTGTTGAGGACGTCCAGGGGTATTTATAGGCGGATACATCACCATGTTTGGAAGTTTTAGAGAATGCATTATATGGTTTCTGTTGATGGATAATACAATGACAGTAACAATGAAGGAATAATATATAACCTTTTGTTGGGTTATCCAACATCAGTTGTGGAAGGGGTTGGTGATGAGTTTATAAGTGTGAGGGAAAGTTTCATCTCATGAGGTAACTTTTGGGATTGAGAAGGCCCAAGATCGCCTAATATTGGTATCAAAGCCTAGATTATCAACAAATCTCGGCTCATCAGGAGAAATTGGGTTGTCGCTCATTCGACCCAAGACCCGATGTGTGAGGGGGAGATTGTTGGGGTTGGTGATGAGTTTATAAGTGTGAATAAAAGCCTCATCTCATGAGCTAAATTTTGGGATTGAGAAGACCCAAAATCACCCAACATTTTTGTGTCTTTCAAATTATAATAGCACCTCACATTACAAATGACATAAAACAGAGCCTTTCCCCTCGTGTCTTAAAGTAAACTGAAAATTCCCACTTTGTCCGGCAGAGTGAGGTGGAGGCCCACATGATTAACACAATCAAGCCTTTTCTTGAATCGTGTGTGTCTCACTATAGCCCTAAATCCGATCCGATCCGATAATATCAGGTGAAGAGTTGGGCGTAAAATGGAAAGAAGAGAAAACTCGTAATTTCATCTGAATTTCCATGATAAAGGTAAAATTGTACACCCAAAACCAGGGGCTCTTCCTCGTTCCCAAAGCTCTGCCACGTACTACCTCTCATCCATGTGATATGGAAACTTGAAAGTGATAAGAGGCCCCCACCTCACATGTGCACTCACATGTTCGTTCCTACTCCTAAATCTAAAGCCCGGCTCCTACAACTACAATAAGGAGTGTATGTGATATGTATGAGAGAGGGAAAATCATGGATGAGCCATACACTCATCTGTCACACCCTTTGTCTTCTTAAGAAGGTTAAAACTCTCTCTCTCTCTATCCATCTCTCGTGACCAATTTCATGACTTTTGTGCCTTTGTTTGTTTCCAAACCTTTCCCTTTTCAACATGAGAAACATAAGAGATAAAATGAAGAATTTAGCCATCAATTTCCACCATCCATGTTAGGATTTCCACAGGGCTCTTATTAGTTTCCTACTGTCTTCTCGTGACCCATTGCTTGCTTCTGCAGATATGAGAAGAGTCTGACCTCTTCAAAGATTATGTATGATCTTTATTCTAAAAATGGAACTAGAATGGAGAATTATTAATTTAATGTATGGATGTTTAAACCAAGGTTCAAAATCTCGGTCGAGGCGGTTACGACTAGGCCGAGTTGTAACAGCCTCGGCCATGGCCGATACCGGACCGATACCCGAGTCAAAATGGGTAAAATAATTTATATTTTTAAATATAATCTACGGTTATTTAAAAAAAATTAAATATTAAATTCAGATGAATATACTATAAAAATTAATTTTATTGCTTTTTATTTAATATCTAATATGATAAATAAAAATATTTTAAATTTATTCCAATACTCTTTTATAAATATATGGATAATGTTTTTTAATTGTTTTGTATTTATTAATTTTTTTAGATATGGATTATCAAACCAATTATCTTAGTTAATATATTCAAGTTTAATTAATTCTTTCATTAATATTCTTATATTGTGATTTTTAATCTTATTGTCATTCAAATAATTGATTATTTTATTTTATCTCTTTAATAAAAATGCTTTATATTTTAATAAAATAATTTTTTTGGTATACTATATATAACTTTTTGGTGAATTTTTGTAATTGTTTAAATATTAAAACATAAGATATGTTTACTTTATTAATTTTAGTCTAAACTTATTTAATTATACTTATTTTCTAATAATTTATATAATTCTTTTTAGAATTTTTTGAAATTTCAAACGATATCGGCCGATATCAAACTGATACACCGAGATCGATACTAAGACCGATATGACCTCGAGCCTCCGAACAAGAATCGACATCGTAATCCTCAACTGATGACGAAACTCAGTAAGACTGAGAGTTTTTGCAAGTGAAATGAAGGGAGTTGGAAGATGAAGAGAAAGAAAATGTTTGATGCCAAATGAATTGGTTAGGGAACAAGAAGTGCATGTGGCTTCTGAATTGGTTAGGGAACAAGAATTACAGGTGGCTTCATATAATTCCATGAGACAAAAGATGAAGATGACCCTTATTTGTATGGCAGGTATTAGACAAAGCAAAGATGGCAAAGTTGATTATATTACAGTCACCACCAGTTCCATAGGTAACAAGCCTTTATATTCATTATGATTGTTTGATTGGACTTTTCCAAAGATAATGATGATTTTTATATAACATTATAACAAATATTAACCAAAGTTTTAAAAGGCGAAAGGCGTAAGACGAGACGTTTTTGTATTCGTGAGATGAGGCGTAAGCCTAGAGGGGATAAGACGTAAGCTTTTTAAGCCTCACAATATATAATTAATTAATATTTTAAAATATATAAAATAAAATAAATAAAAATAGCATAAATAAAAAAACATGAAACAATTTGTATTAGAATTATAAAAAAAAAGCATACTAGTTCACTACTTTCACCAAAACCATAACAAAGTCATAAATAGAAAATAGATTCAACTATACTTATAGTTTCAAACTTTAACAAAATTCACAACCAAGTCATGAAATAAGAACTAGAGCAGAAATTGTTTCAATCTAAATTCTCCTTCTAAGGCACTCACTATCCTCATCTAAATTAATCAAAAGTAGGAAAATGTCCACTATCATGTATCCCCATTTCATGTAAATCTTCATCTTCATCAATTGGTGTCAAATTGAACTTATTTTTTCTGCCTTTGCCTCCACTTGTACCTAGTATAAATTATTAATTAGGTGTAAATATTATAAGTTTCTTATTAATTTTAATCAAATTTATGACTTCAATTTTTGAGTACTTACTTGGTACTTCATTATGTTTCCTTTTGTAGGAATGTGAAGAAATCATGTGATCCGATGATGCTCGAGTCTGTTGGGAGTTGGATGACACAACTATAATAGCATCAATATTGAATAACTCATCATCTTAAAGGCAACAAAGGGGGGTGGTGGTGGGGCATCTTCTTTCTCCGCAATCCATTCATCATCCGAATCAATCTCCTCTTCCAAGTAAGGCTAAGGACTCGAATATAAAACTTTTGCAACTCTGGTGTTGAACCCCCAAAACGCATCTACCAACTTGTAGGACTTCTTAATGTTCGAGAATCAATTGCAATACAACTCCCAAATTCACCCATTGCTTGGTCAAATGAGTCCAACTGAATGTCAGCTTTTAAACGTTCTTGATAATCCAACATCCTATCCATGCATTCAAATAATCTCTTCCTCACCTCATCAACATTAGAGAACTTATCCCCATACCGTAATTGAGGATTAAGATAGTAACCTGCTGCATGTAAAGGTCAATGAAGGTTGTCCATCTTGCGCTAATTTTTCTCCAAATCAACATATTTTCTCTCTACGCCCCCACAATTAAATGCAATCTTCTCCTTAGCTGAAACCATCAACTCATAAATATAACCCATGGCTATTCTTTCCTTTGAATCAACCTCTCTCAAGACACTAACTAATGGAACAGTGGTCTTTATGCAAAAAGCAACATGAGGCCAAAAATTTGGATCATTCAATAGTGTATTTCGAGCTTTCACACCTTCTACCTATTTAGCCCATTTGCTTGAACACCATTTTTCTTAGGAGAACATTGCTATAAGAGCTTGCTTTTGCTTATAAAAGCTTTGGAGAGTAAGAAATGAAGTAGCAAACCGTGTAATTGCTGGACGAAGGCATTATCAGTGATGGCTTGCACAACATTCTCCCCCAATTTCTTCAACCACGTCATCAAGACATTTGAACATCAATTCCCTTTTTTTTATTTTATTGTATCGGAAGCATCAATTGATTTCATAAACCAAGTGTCAACAGGACTATTCACTAAAAAATTGATAAGACACCTACTCTTTCTATATGTCCAACCATCTGACATAATTGAACATTTATATTGTTTCCAAGCTTTTTTGTGATCTTCCATAATGATACTTAGGTCATTTACCTCTTCTTTAAGAATCCATGTCTTCAATTCATGCATAGATGGAGGCTTAAACCCGGGCCCAAAATTTGCAACAGTATCCATCATAGGAATCCAATAAGAATTATTCATGATGAAAAGTTGAAATGAGACTTTTTAAACATATAAAACCAGAACAATTTTTCTACACACTTCCTTCCTTGACTCATTTTTAATCAGTATTAATGAGTTGCAAGTGGTATCATCCATGGTCCCCTAGGATTAGGGTTCCCACCACTTTTAAGGCACCTATTGTTTTGGACAAGACACTCTCATGCATTGAAGTTGGACCCATACCACCCTTTGAGCAATTCATTTCTTTCGTTGATCCTTAAAATCGTCAATGCCTCTTTCGCATTCCAATCTAACATCTTCACTAACTTTGGGGCATGGTTTCATACCATGATGAGTTCCGGCTAAGTGATGCTTGAGTCTATTCACCCCTCCCGCGCATCTTTGATTGCAAAATTTACATCTCAAATATTGCTCCCTGAAAACTTCAATAACATATTTCCACACAATCTTTTCTTGAATTTTTCAAATCGGAGGAACTCATTCTGAAAAAACACCAATAATAATATTCACATTTCTATATAACAATATAATTGACTAAAAAATAATAACAAGACATAATTGAAAGGAATTTAAAAATGAAATTCATAATTTAATTGGTTTAAATTTAAAAAAGCCAATATTTTTTTAAGAGGAATTTAAAAATGATATTCATAATTTAATTGGTTTAAATTTAAAAAAACCAATTTTTTTTAGAGGAATTTAAAAATGAAATTCAGAATTTAATTGGTTTAATTGGTCAAAATGAGCTCCAAGAGAGGCCGTTTGACTTTAAAAAAAAAAAATTGATGAAGAAAACAGAGGAACAAAGCTATTGGCTGAGATGATTTTGATCAAAATGATCAAAATGATTTAATTTTGGCTGTGAATTTGATGAAACTCATTTAATCTACAAAATGAGTTCCCAAGCTTCCCAAATCCTTTGCCTTAAATAAAAAAAAAATTAAAGAAGAAAACATAGGAGTAGAAGGGTAGTCGTTTGGGAGAGACGAAGAAGGGGAAAAGATCGGGAGAGATGAAGAGATGAAGAAAAGGAGAGCTTGAAGAGAGATGGGATGAAGAGATGAAGAAGAGGAGAACGCGTAACATACCTGGAGATGAAGCCAAGATGAGATCGCAACTGGAGAAGTGATTCAGCAGTGGTCGCCGTTGTCGAAAAGATCAAGCAGTCCCGGAAAAGAGGATCGGCAATTGGTCACCAACGGAGCCTGAGCAATGAGTCATCGCTTGAGGTAGGGTTTAGTCTTCGAGCTTTTCTCCTAAAAACATCTTGCGATTTACTTTGCCAAAGCTTTCAATCGGGTTGCTATTTTAGGTTTTTTTTTCCTTTTCTGAAGGCCACATAAGCTCCCTAAAACGCGTATGTATCCCTCTTCAAGGTGTGAAATGCGCGATCAAAACGCGTCTCGAACACGCTTCACTAAAGAAGGCGTACGCCTTTCATGTATGTCGCTTTTTTTTTTCAGACGCCTCAAGGCGTTTTCTCCACGCCTCGCCCTGAGGCGCGCATCAAGGCGCGCCTGGAAAACGCCTTTGAAAAACTTGATATTAACTTTTTAATTCTCGAAATTATAAGAAAATAATTGTTCAAATGGTTTAATTCTCTAATGGAAATATCTAGAGTTGAGAATATGGGTCAATCCACTTTGGCCTGAAGTTTTGGAGGGTCGGGCTGTGAAATTAGTGGCTCTAATAAAATTCAAACCTATTGGCTCGGCCCGAATAGGCCCGCAGCCCATCAGGGTAAGGGTCGGGCCAACCCAAATAGACCCAATTATTATAATAATAATTTTTTTTTTTGAAGAGAAAAATAATTTCATTGATTCCAACTAGCAATACATTGATAGAAACATATAATCAAAATCGCTAAAAACCATAAATGATGAAACAACATATAAGTTAATAACATAATTAAACGATTTAAAGCCTATACATTTGATAGTTGAGTCTACACATTTAATATTACTATTGTTACTAGAATACCTTTGACTCCAGTTCTACAGCATATTGACTACCATTGATTTGATTTCTTATCTCTAATCATATATAGTTTGCTCTTTCAAATCGTCCAAACACAAATAAACGTCGCACCACAACGACGTTAACCAAACTGTCGTACTAAGACGACACAACCACCCGTCATACCAAGACGATGACAACTACACGCGCATAAAAGCGACGACAATCATACGCATACCAAGACAACAAATAAATCACGAAAAAAAACATATAAAAACCTATATATGTGTGAGAGAACCAATTTATTAAGAAAAAAAGATGGAAAAGAGGTGTAGATTGGAGATTCCAAGTCAAGAATAATAAAAAAAAAATCACCTCTCATTGCTTAAAGAAAAGAGGCTAACAAAAAAAAAAAAGTTGAGAAAAAAATGAGACTAGGGTTTTTTTGTTAAGCTATTTTATACACTTTTTTTTTTTTTTTTTAAAGAATTATGTTTTAGGGTTAGATAGGACTCTTATTCGATAAAGAATCTATAAAACCAGTAAAATTAAGGTCAAGGATACATATTTTGAGGAGACAAAATTACCCATCTCCCGATCCAACACCCCTATCAGCTCAAACCCTCCCCGTCCACAAACGCCAGCTTTCCCCTTTTTTTCACCCCTACCCCAACCGAACCCCACTTCATTTTCTTTTCTTTTCCAATTTGTTTTCAGGTTTTTTTTTTTTGGTGTAATAATTAGAATAAATTGAATCCAGTTTTAATATATAAATACATTTACCTATAGCAATAAGTACTCATAAATATAAAATACATACTAATATTTTAAAACAATATTTATTTATATATATATATATATATATATATATATATATATATATATATATATATATATATATATATTATTCATATAAATTTTATTTATAATATTAATAATTTTCATATTATAATCTTATTTTTTTTAATTTTATATTTTAATTTTTTATAAACCTAATTTAAAAAAAATAGAAATAAAACCCACAAGTTAAATTTTTTTAAATAAAGGTAAAAAGTAATATAAGAAACATTAACTATTTAACAAAAATATTGTAATAATTATTTTAGTATTAAATTTTAAAAGTAATATTTGAAAGTGAATAAAATTAAAAGGTAAATGTGTTACAAACTAAAAGTAACAACACTAACAACTAAAAGTACTTTTAGTTTGGAATACTGTTACTTCTAATTTCAAATATTGTTATCAAACTTTAATATTTAAAATATTATTATTAAATTTTTATTTAATCATTTTTAATTTTATTTATGAGTAATTTCAAAACCTAAATGAAAACATGCATATATTTGCATTTAATAACAAATAATAGAAGTTTGTTATGGTGTACAAGGTGATTACAGTAACCGTACAAGACAAATGTACCAAGTGTATAAGGGTTGTATGAGTTTACATTTCTCATAGGATTTGAATTTTTTTTTATTTGAAATCTCTTACCTAGATTGTATTCTATTACACCAACCCATGATATTCTTCATACATATTGATGGATGACATATTTAGCTCACATATTTTATAACATAGTACATGTTTATGCCACAAGCTTCCTATTACATGGTCCTCGTCAAAGCCTTCATTACGTAATGAAGGCTATTTATACATAGTCTCCAATGGAGGTCGCAATTCGTGTCAATGAGTCGTGTTCGTGTCATGTTAATATACGAATCGTGTCAACATTCGCCAACCCAAACCCGACACGAATAATAAACGTATCAACATTCGCTAACCTAAACCCAACCCATTTATTATTCGTGTTAAGCGGGTTAACACGAATATGACTTATTTAATTTTATTATTTAAAATAATAAGAATTGTAATGTTTAACACAAATAACCTATTAAATTTAACATGTTGATTAATTTTATTATTTAAATTAATAGGAATTATAATTAATAATTTATATTTAACACAAATAACTTATTAAATAGGTTAATTAATTAATATAATAATTAAACGAATAAATTTGGGTCAAATTCGTGTTAGGCAGGTCAATACGAATATGACACATTTATTAAACGTGTTAGGCAATTAAGTCAACACAAATATGATCCAAACACGATTATACTCAACCTAAACCCACAAAAATCGTGTTGGATTCGTGTCGTGTCAAATTTTGTCAGCCCTAGTCTCCTATATAGCTTCACTAGCCTCTACTTCTTTAAGCAACCACTAACCCACTCATCCACTAAGAATTGAAATAATAGAAATTCAACAACTAACAAATATGGGAACATGTCAAAAGATGGGAAATAACTTAATAACAAAATGATAAAAACTGTTTTGAGAAGAAGGCGACACCTCTTCTGTTTGATCTTCTCACCACATGACATTAAAAACAACCTTGTCCCTAAGGTGGATAGCAAGAGTAGCAATGGTAGAGACAAGCTCCAATCTCGAATTTCAACCCGCCGAAGAAAGAGCTAATTAATGCCTCTTGACTCCAACCACGTTATTGCCCAACCTTTCAAATTAGCTATGGGACTCCAATAGTGATCATGTTTGTCGGATCTTAGAAAGGGCTTCGTGGAAGTTGGTCCCCTCTGTTAGACCAAATCGAGCCCATAGTTCCTCCTAAAATCGTTCCCATGATATAGTTTAGCCTTCCTCTTGAAGAGCTTGACGTAGCCAAACCCATCATTGATTTGCCATGCCTCCTAGGTAAAAGGATGTTGTTTGAACTTTGTGAGCTTCGGGTACATCTTGAAACTCAAAGTATTGATTCACTCTATTGAACCATTCTGTAGGGTCACCTTCGTTCAACTTAGGGAATTCCCATTTTAAAATTTTTGCGAAATGATGTGATCCAGCCATTTAGTACACGATGGTTAGCTTCTTCTTGACTCTGTGAAGAGTTATCGAGTTGGGTATTTGTCAAGATCATCAAGGTTTCGGACATTTGTTGAAGCGCATCTTCGACTCAAGACATGCTATGGTGCAAGTCTAAGACTTATGTTTCGAGAGTTTCAATCCGCTCTTTGTTTGTTGCCATTAACAGTGTTCTAGGCTCTAATACCACTGTTTAATCTTCTCACCACGTGATACTTCCTGAATAAAAAAGTGTGACGCACAAAACCCGAGGGTCCGTTGACCAACCGTCCACCTGTGGAAGACTCGTGGATATCGAGTGACCTAATGCCACACTATGTGTCTCATTTACCGGGATCCACAAACTTAACAACTAAATGGCCACTTCAGGCCCATTTATCCATTTTCATTTAAAACATGCAATATTATAATTAAAAACAACCCATAAGGGTTTAATTACAACTCCCTTGCATAGTAAAACACATGGCAAAACTAGTTTGCACATAAAATTTACAAAAAGATTTTTGTAAAGCCACAATCCGGCTTTCTTCACAATTATGGCCTCGAGTGAGCGTCGTCCACCGGTGTACTTCCTGCACCTTAAATGTTTTTCCATAAAGGATGAGCCACGCTCAGTAAGGTAAACTTCTACAGAGGATACTCCCCTCCTAAATGTACATGCAATGGTCATGTTCCACAATTCACATTCACATTCCCAGTAAAAACATGTAATTTCTACCATGGAATCTTACATTTCATGAAATGAGATGAGACTCAATCAAATACCATGCCCCGAGTCCTTACCGACTCCCACCATACCCGAGTCTTTACTGACTCCTACCACACAATGAGGTGCCAATATGTGATAAAATCTATCATTGATGGATTACATTCAATTATCATTTTCAAACAAAATTCATTTGTTTATAAACCAAAAGATTTTTGGATGTTACATCTCAAATGATCATTTTATATTCAAAACTCATGTGTCTTTTTGTGGGCATTGAATTTCGATGTCACACCACAAGCTTCATATATACGCCTAAACACTTTCACGAGCTTTCACCGTTGAAAATATATATAACCACAAATACCGAGTCTTTCACCCGATGTCCTTGCTTGCTATTACCTGACACAAGTTTTCTTTACCATTTTATTCAATCGTGCGACTCTGTTAGACTTCGTCCC
Organism: Tetrastigma voinierianum; assembly: GCA_016808115.1. Taxonomy (NCBI): domain Eukaryota; kingdom Viridiplantae; phylum Streptophyta; class Magnoliopsida; order Vitales; family Vitaceae; genus Tetrastigma; species Tetrastigma voinierianum. The sequence continues at coordinate 100,164 of JAEQBH010000010.1, read as the reverse complement.
ACTTGACTGAGCCTATCCAATCAATCACCAAACATAGTGTTGATTTTCAACCATGCACTCACACTCATTCAATGTGATGTCCAAGTACATATGCAATGCAATGCGTCATTACATGTTATATCATGTCGCATGCATAATGAATGCTACATGGACAACATAATCCACACCACTCACCGGGTGTCATGGACAATCACATTACCTGCATATGACTTCCATACTTCATTTCATTCATGTCAGTATATCATGCACGCATATATCGACATTAACACACAACATGTCATTCTATGTTCAAGCAATGACACACACACAATCAAGCCATGTAAAGGTCATTTGCACATACAAATCCACCACATGTAAATACATTAAAACACACGTATATCCAAACATGTCACTACTTAGTCAAGCAATGACACTTTCAAACAAGTCATAGAATGGCCCCGAAGCAAGCCCAAACAATCCCAAACCGAGCCACAAAACCGACCCTAAACAGGCATGAACACAGGCCTCAACACAGTCATAGGCTCGCCTAATCGTAGTGGTTTGCCTAAGTGAGCAAAGCCTTGCATAAGCGAACCAGAAACTCCCACAATTCTATCCTCGGGCTCACCTAGGCGTACATACCTTCGCCTAGGCGAACACTTCTTCGCTTAGGCGAAGACCCCTTTCTTCTTAGGGAAGGTCCATGTCCTCGCCTAGGTGAAGCACAGTTCTCCTAGGAGAAGGACGCCCAATAGGAACTCGAACATCCACCATTTCCAGCCCAAAAATGGAAAGTAAACCAAGGTATGAAGGATCTCTACCTCTTGGAATGTAGAAGAAACACTATGAAGCCTCGTGAACACTTCATAAACCTGAAACCTTTGATTTCCCGAACTCCTCGTTTAGATCCTAGTCGAAATCTAGCGTTTTTGGCACTTACATGTAGCCCTAGTCAATGCGATGAACTGCTTCGCCCGACGACCAATCGACGAAACCCGTAGGATCGCAAAAGTCCTCGGGCTCTCTTCCTCCTTTCTCTCACTTCATGCATACACAACAGCCAGGTAAATGTATCCTTATGCCCTAGTTTCCCATTTTTGTTTAAGTTTAAGTCGTGGTCTACGTCGCACCACGTGTACAAACTTACTTAGGTCCAATTTTGGCTCGAAATAATTTATTTCGTCTCAGTTCAAGTTCAAATCATATTCCATGAACTTAACTCAAGTTATTTTCCTAACTTTCGAGATTTTCGTGGAAATCTCGTCCCTGGACACCCGTTACCTCAAAAAACATGAAAATCCGACTGTCTTAAAATTCAATGAAATTCATCTAGGTAACTAGATTTCAGCGACGAATCCAACCCGCAGGACTGCTTTCACATCCACGATCTAGGAAATTTCCTGGGTTTTAACCCGTACTATTTCCTCGACACCCCATCAAGCTTACATTTTTTCAAAAATCTCGATTTTTCTCTGGTTTTACAAAAAGTATGAAAAATATAATTATTTTCATTTTTTTTATTATTTCCTTTACCAAAACAATGGAAGCATACATATATTTGCCTTGAATTAAATGCACTAACTGTACAAGATAAATGCACTAAATGCATAAGGGGTGTACAAGTTTAAATTTCTCATAAGATTTGAATTTTTTTTTTTTATCTAAAATCCATTTCCTAGGTTGTATATTATTACACCAACCTAAGACATTCTTCATACGCATTGGTGGATGTCATACTTAGCTCACACATATTTTATAACCTATTACACATTTATGTCATAAGCTTCCTCAATTAAAAAGTATGAAAAATATAATTAGGTTCATTTTTTTTATTATTTCCTTAACCCAAAACAATGGAAACACGCATATACTTGCCTTTAATAGCAAAAAACAGGGGATTGTTATAATGTATAAGGTGATTACACTAATTGTACAAGGAAAATGTACTAAGTGTACAAGGGATGTACAAGCTTATGTTTCTCCTAGAATTTGAATATTATTTTATCTGAAATTTTTTTACTACGTGCACATCATGTCTACCTCATGTGGTAGAGTGTTCAACGGTTCAAACAGGTAGGAGCATAGGGAGGAGGGTTTCAGGTTCGAGTCTCAATGGGAATAGTTTACTACATTGTAATTAAAGTATTTAGCTTAAAAAAAAAATCTCTTTACACGTCATATGCTAATACATCAATTTGAAACATTCTTCATAAGCATTAATGGACATTATAAATCCAAAAATTGCAATTAAATGCATAATTGATAACCTTAACTAATTGTGTAAAATATTTTCTCATTTTCACTCATTATGAAAATCCAATTAATTAAAAATGTAATCTTTTTAAAAGATTTATTTCATTTCTCTATATTTCCTTATTTTTATTAGATCCGTAAATTAATTTATTAAACAATGTTATTATATAATGCATTAACTATCCAAATCTCTTATTTAATAAATAATATGTAAAATTCATCTTCTTCAACCATCTTCTTTAACTTTATTTAATAAAAATTAGTGGAGTGATATAAACTTCAAAAAGTAATAATATTATAAACTAAAAGTAAATAATGTTAGAACCAAAGTTTTAATACCTTTCTTTTGTCATACTTCTTTAATTATTTTCAAAAATATTGCTACTTTCACACACTAATATTCTTACTTTCACTCAAAAATATTGTTGTTTTTAATTTTTCTTACTTTTAAATATTGTTTTTTAAATTAAATATTTAATTGATTATTATTAATTTTTCATTAAATTAAATTGAAGATAACAAATGTTATTATATCACTTTTATTTTGAAAATTAGTTTCAAAACACATGTAAATAATATTTTTTATATACATTTGTTAAAAATTCTAGTTTATAAATTTAAATATAAAATATACAAATAAATGATAATATGAACATTATAAATATTATATATAAAAAATTATTATAAATAGGGAAACAAAACATAATTTTGTTTATAATTAAGACATTTTATAGTATCATTATTATTTAAAATATTAATATTTATTTATATATTTTCTAAACTATAAGTTGATACAAGTAATTATACTTGTATGTTGAAATATAATTCATTTTAATGAATTAGTTACACAAAATAAAAATATAATTTGAATAATAGAATATTGAATATATGAAAAATTTAAAATAAAGGCTTTTATTAAATAGATTTTCAAATTTAGAAATTATTCTATAAAATTAATTAATATTAAAGAAGAAAAATTAATTTTTAAAAGTAATAAAAGAGGTTCATTTCAAAAAATAAAAAATAAAAGAGGCTAGATGTAAAAAAAATTTAAAAAAAAATAAATAAATAAAACAAAGGTAACTTGGGAATGACCGTGGTCAGGGGTGGGTTGGGATTGTGAGGGGAGGATGGGTGGTTGGTTAGAAACTTAGAAAGGTAGGGTATTCTTGGTATATTAAAATATCCTACAGGGATGTTTGATTTTCTTCCTTTATTATATATCTCAGATTCATAGCATCAAGATGGATCTCAAAGATCAAGGATCCACGATAGATAGTTTTTTCTGTAAATATCACAGCCACAAACTCTAATTCAGAAGATTCGACATTTTCAAAAAAAACTTGAATGCGATGAAAAACAAAAGTTAACTTTAAGTTCGGACTTAGATAATTACCTCCAGAGCAAACTCGTGCTGATAACGTTTTGAAAATGCTGCTGAATGACGATCTAAAAGAGATAGTCTCTCTTATGTACGAGAAAATAAGATAATTTCGAGAGATGGAAATAGTGTCAAGGAGAGCAAGGAAGCAAGATAGAAGAAAGATAGCTTGCTTTTTTTTCCAAGCTTAACCATACATAGTGCATGAAGTTCTATTTATAGCCTCCCACCTTCCAATATCCTCATTAATGAGGGTATTAATTACAAATATTAACGATGAGAGAGAGACATGAATTCAGCATTTAATCCATTCATTATAAAACAATTCGAATCAACCCGCTTTTATCATGTGACGCTTAACTAAGGTGGCTTCATTCATTTCAAAACCTTTTGTTTATAAATAATATATATATATATATATATATATATATATAATATAAAGAAGATAGGAAATATGTATTTTATTATTTTTTAATATTCTGACCCGTTTTGGTCTATTTAGGCCCATAGCCTGTGTAGGGATCAGACTGAGCCAATCAAAAGCTGACCCAAATAAAAACAAGCCAAATTAACCTAACCCATTTCGACCCACAAGCCAACCCATTTCCCAGCTCTAGAAATATCACTGTTAAGCCCCGAGTCTTAAAATAATTTATAATGTAAACTTAATCATACCAAGAGTTTTTAGTGAGTACATGAGATTTCACGTAACATGTGATAATTATTTTTAACTTAAAATTTTAAATCTGGTATAAACATGTTTATTGACATAAATTTCAAATAATATTTGGGAGAACTTGTTAAGAACATGAAGTAATATTAAAAGCAAAATAATAGAAAGTGAAGTTTCAAATTCAAATACTTTATAACTTTGATTATAAGCATGTTTACTTCAAAGAAAAAAAATTCCACTTTTATAAAATTATAAAGTTACGAACTAAGAGCATCTCAAAGAGACTAACTAAACCCTCCATTTAGCTATTTTATATAACCGACCCTTAAATATTACTCCCTCCGTTTCACAATAATAGTCATTTTTCATAGATGCACATGAATTAAGGAAAACTATAAAATGACTAAACCATCCTTTTTTACTTTCAATAAATATCTAATTGTAGTATTAATTGTTTTTCTTTCTTCCATAAAAATCTCGATCAGTATTTGACTTTTATAAAAACTCCAACCCTTTATTTAATTCTAATTGACTAAATTCCAAATCTATAGAGTCAAATTACCTCCTGTTAAACTCCAAACTTGTGTAGTCAATTTGATTTTGATAATGGACCTTGATATAATTTTGCACTGGTGTAGAGTATAACGGAACTGGAAATATATCTAAAATGAAAAATTGAATTAAATAAAATGAAAATTACCTCATACTAAATTTCAAACCAATATCACAATAGTAGATGTAGTCTACGGAAAAGTTAAAACAAGAAATTTATTTTTCCAACAACAATGAACCCATCATGCTCATGCATCCCAAAACCCAACAATTTTTCTCCCATAATAAAATTTGGAAGATAAATTTCAACATCATCCGAACTACTTGTCGTAAATTCTTTCTCCAAGCTTTTCACCATCATCCTGGGTACTCGCTGGGGATCAAACTAATGATCCACTACATTCAAGTCAAAAATTTTTGTATCTTTTGTGTTTCTTATATAAAGCTTTATACTAGAATCATACAAAAGCTTATAATCAAAATTTATTCAATCTTCATAACTCTCCATTTTCCTTTTTTTTTTAGTATAACAAGAGTGATATAAGTTTGTGATGAATATATATACAGCCGTTTGTTATAAGGAATAGAAAAAAATATGAAAGGTTTTTGTTGACTTTATCAAAACTAATTGGAAAAGTGAAAATTCTACATAAATTATGGAGTACTTAAGTGTAAAAGATATTGGAACTTGTAAAATATTTTTAATATCTTATGTTATTAAATTTGGTTGGGAATTAAAATTTGAAGAAATATGGTAAAGTATTCTTGATTTCTTAAAATGACAATTAAATTGAAACAAATTTTTTTTCCAAAAGAGACAAATATTTTGAAACAGAGGGAGTATCTCCAAAGGGCTAGCTATCACACTAGCTATTTCTCGTTACCACCATTTGGCTCACTACTTCTGGCTATGACAAAGATACTAGCTACTCTAATATAATCAATATGATGATGACATGACATACTATATAGTATTTTAGATTTTAATAATTAATAGTTGGTTGGGCCTAAAATAAGATAGCTGCCATTGGCTTTAAATTTGAAAAATGGTTAACTAAAATAGATAATGTAATAAAATATATATTGCCAGCTAATTTACATAGCTCCCTGAGTTGCTCTGCCAAGACTCAGAACACATCTTTTAGTATTTTACAAGTTTCAAACAATCCACACAACTCCTAGTAGTCCTACCTAGTTATGGAAATTTAGGGTTTCAAACTTTCAATGCTAGCTCTTCATTTGGTGGTGATTATACTTGACACAATTGAATAACACATTGTTGTGAAATAATTAATCAAGCAACGCATTCAAACAAAAACACCCTTCAAGATTCAAAATTGATCACAGAAAAATGCACAGAAACATGGCCAACAACGAGAAACTTCCAAAATTGACTATATATCATTCACCCTATCCCCCTATAAAATTGCATGGGAGACATGCCATCTTCTTGTTAGTTAATGTAATAATCAATGAAAAGAATGGAGAATTGGGGGATGAAGTTAGATCAGTAACATAATTAAATCAGATGGATATTAGTGGGGATCCCTCATGCATGAACATGAACATGAAAATGAAATAATCGAATCGTGGCAAAGGCGCCAATACTGTTTGTAGGGGATGGACATCCATGGCATTGGTGCAGGAAGAGCAGTCCCCAAAGTAGATGGCATTCTGCCAAAGTTAAAAAGGTGTTTGAGTTATGTTCAATCCTCTACTACTACTACTACTACTACTAAGCCTGGGAAAAACAGACAGAAGAAGAGCCTTTGGATCATACAAACTTAGAGAGACAAGGAAAACTGACCTTCTCCCTGTGAGCAATCCACGAGCTGATGACATGATGAATGACCCACAAACACCAGAAAACATGTTTTTATAGTGTGGGCAAACACTATTTCTCCCAATTTTATTTATTTTATCAAGTAGTTAACACGACAAGAAAGCAAAGGGGACTGGACTGTGTTATCCTAACGCCAGTACAGAGGCCCAAGGGAAAACAAATAGTTCAGATATATATAAGACACAGATGAGTAATAATTCACAACCTCTCAGCTAGCTACCTAGCTACATTTCAACCACTAATCAAAGTTTCAGAGAACTTCTATCAGTAAATTGTTTTTTTCTCATTGCACAATCTTGCTTTCCATGATTAAACCATCATTTCATAAAAGAGTTAGATCCCGATTTTCTGGAGTCAGATATACAAATCCTTTTGAAGATTGTGCTTTCCATGATTAAACCAGAATTTCCTATGAATGGACAACAGAGTTTTCCAATCATAAGATTATAATAGAACGTCCTAGCATAAGATTGAAATTTTTTACAGTGAATGTCAGAGTTCATATATAGGTTTTTCTCTAGTAGGCAACCTGACAAGATCCTTTCTTCTCTGGTCTTGGATCAGCTAGAACCTGGGAAGGCTCTAAAAAGTAACATCACTATAATTTCCAAAAGAAAATACAGAGTCCCTAGAATAAGCTTTTTAGATAATAGACAACTAAAGGCCTTCCTCGACAAAATAAAACCCATGAACCCCTCTGGTTGAAGATTATGTATTGTTTAACACATCACCCGCCCCCATGACAAAGTAGAACAGTTCTGAGAAAACACATAATGACTCACCTAGATTCAAAAGGTTGCTGCGAAGAAATGAAACCAAAAAACTGGACCTCCTTTCATCTGAATCCTTTCTTTTCTGTGTACCCATAAATGGTGAACCCAAATCATTAAGGCGCCCAATCTCTGGAGAATCATTGGCATTACTCTGAGAAGATGTAATTTCAAGCCATATCCCAGAGGGAAATCTTCTCGGGTTCATCAACCAAAGGAAAATTTTGCTGTAAGGTGTAGCATGAATTGTAGATATAGTGATCTCGAGCAGTATACAAAGAAGGCAGATGGTTGTATTCAGAATGGTGAAAAAAATGTAGAAAACAGAAGTTGTTGGTAGTAGAAGTAAAAGTGGTGTAAATAGAAGTGAACCAACTACATGTTGCTCTACAGCGTAGTCATAGTTGTCGAGCCTCTGACGAAGAGGATTCCACTTTTGACCCCTGACAATTATTTAGCAACATGGTTAGAAACTTGAACTGAAAAAGGTACTAAGAATAACTAATACATAACATGATATGCTGCATTTTTTCCTGGTCAGATATTTTTTCAATCTACCATCCTTCTAATGAAAGAACCTGGAATTTATCAATTGAAAAAGAAAGTGAATGAAAAGATTTATGCATTTAGGTCCTCCATTCAAGAGCAAGGGCACAAGAATCCTCTTTTGGGAAAAAAATAATACTAATGAACCAGATCATATGGAATATAGCTCCATTGTTAATTAGTACAACAGCAGTTTTGTCACAATGCAAATTTAAGACAACCTTCTCTGACATGAACTCTGATCTTTCTTCTCTGGATACTCTAAAAGATATTTTTCCCGTGGTAACTGATGAGATATCAGACAGATGAACAAGAATATGGCAAAGAGAGTCCCCAAATCCCAGCTACTGTAATTAATTGCTTTCAACCAATTGACAGTCTCTTATATGAAGCAAGAACCACAAATGGCATTACCTGGTAATAAATATGCTTACTAATTTATGCATAGATCATTTCGCAGAATGATTTTACTTTGGGCTATGAATCATTCAAGGAATCCTAGAGTTTATCCGGTAAATGATGAAGAAATGCCCATAAAAAGGTTTAAAATGGACCTCAATTCCTGAGACACATGTCTGTCTTTATGCTAGTCAGAAGATAATGTAAAGTCTCTTAGCTTAGTTGTGAGCCAGTTTCATGACAGATTTGGTGTTGGATCATTATATCAGATCCATCATCAGAAATATCATGTATCAGGGGATCAAATATCAGGAAAATTGGCCCAAATGATTAGCAAATGGCAGTCAAACATCATCAACTCTTAATCCTAAGTAAGCATTAGCAGCCATTTAAAATGTTCTAGGGAAATACAAAAAAGAAAAATTTATACAAGTTCAAAAGGAGAGAAGAAAGAACTTAGCCAAAGCAGCTCAACAAGCACAGGAAAAAACCTATCAGTACAAAGCACTGAAAAGAGAGAATTTTTTGTACCATCCACAACATCCATGCCAACTCCAACACTTTAGAAATCTCAACCCTACTTTTAGGGATAATAGAACAAAACTGATCATCACAAAATTGTCCAATCATCAAAAAGCAATTTCAGAAAATAATGGAGCACATGCTTGCTTCCACAACTAATTTGGCACCCAAAGAACCCCTTAGCTTTTAGCCTCTGTGGGCCTAGAAAATATGTAGGTTTCTAGAACAACTCACACTGACAAAATAAAAAAAACATGAAATTTGTGTTTTATCCTTTCACTTATTCTTCTGAGCTTTGCTGTATACTCGTGTACCTATTTGTCTTCTCTCTAAGGTGCTTTTAATACATGTAATCCCTTTTCCCATTAAAAAAATAAAATTTGTCTTTTATATTTACATATTTGGACAGTCGGGATGGTCCAACAAACCAAGCAAGTTTGGTTCTTTAAAATTCACCAGGTCTGGATAAGTCAAACCTGTTTGATAAGTTTGTTCAGTGAATTATCCACAAAATTGTAAAACAATCTAGTAAGTGTGCCAAAATAATTTAATAATTAAACAGAAAAACAGTGGATTCTAGTTTTACCTGAAAAGGCTTTGCATAAAGCTGCTAAGGCCTGTATCTGCAGGGAATATAAGAGTGAGAGGAACCAATTCAGACTTGATACAGTGAGTTGTAGCCTTAATCATGTCTATCATCAAGCAACAGGTATGAAAGAGGAGAGATTAAAGAAAGAACACACACACACACACACACACACACCCACACACACACCTAAAATAATTCGAATGTAATGACCCTTTAATAAAATAAATGAAACAACCCATATGGAACCGGAAGACAGACCAGATTTGGATAACATTAAAAGAAATCATGCCAAGAATTCTCAGTCGTGGCGAACTTTAAATCCAGCTGGTGCTCCCATCAACCACACACAGCCTGAACGCAATAGATTGTTTGTAATGTTGTGTGTGAAGTTGAAGACATGTAAGCGAGCAGATTCTGCATGAAATAACAATCCCAACCCAATCAAGCTCCCCAAAAGAACATCAACCGCAATACTTGACCACATAGCATGCTTACGCAATGCAGCTTTCTCCGCATATCTACGCACATGAATGACCAGAAATCAAAGAAAGTTTAAGTGTATGAAGGAAGAAATAATGACCCACCCCACACTCATAAGAAATGAAACATTGTCCAAGATACCAAGAAAAAACATAGAGCTGTATCATCTACAAGATCTTTGAGGCAATAAACCAGTACATGTCACCATGCCATCTAAATCTTTTTAGCCAGTATAAATGTCAAATTTACTTAAATACTGTACTAGAAATGGTTAAATCGGTATTTAAATCTCTCGAAGGAAGTACATTTTTGGCCTCTTAAAGGAGACATGGATGTTAGGGTGTAACCCTACAAATACACCCATAAACCCATAATATGGAACTAGGAGGAAAGGTCAATTCCAATGTTTAGCAGGAAAGCTTCTATATCTTTCCGATCTCCCAATTAGTGTCATGAACCAGTATATACATTCTCCTTATAAAGAATACATGGAAGTTGTGTGTCAGATTTTGGGATACATAAAATGGACTCAAGAACAAAGCCCATTCTTAAGGAAAAGAGAAAAGAGGAGTGTTGAGGCTTTTACTATTGCAGATTGTTTACTATTGCAGATTGTACAGGATCAGCGAAAGACAAGAGGCCAACAACTGAATATTGCACCTTTTGTGTGCGACAATTTAGTGACATGGAGGAGCAAGAAACAAACAAGGGTGGGTAGAACTAGAGCTAAGGCAAAATTTTTAGAGCTCTAGCACATGAGATTAACGAATTACTTTGGTTGAAGATATTGTTGAATGAATTGAAATTTCTGAGAAAGCCTGTGTGAAGGTTTACTGTCATTAAGGTTATCATCGCCCATCTCCCATAACCCCGTTCATTACAATAGAATAAAACATGAAAACGCGGACCACCACTTTATCAGGGAAAAGATATTAAATGGAAGTGTTTGTGTAGTCTATGTGCTCTCATTACAGCAAGCTACAGATTTGATAACTAAGATCATTCATGTTTGATATTTTTGAGAAGTTGATTGACAAGCAAGGTCTACTCAATGTTTAGTAGAAGTTAAAGGAGAGCATAAAGGATCTCTGATGATTCTGCACCCTCTTGATAAGATGAAGTCCAAAATTTGGATTTATAACAGGGAGATTGTGTAACTCATTGGTTAGCTATAATCTTACAAATTGATTTAATTATTCTAAGATACAACTGATCTGCAGTGTTCATCTTCATTTTTGGTTGTCTGCAGCCCAGTTTTAGATGAAAATTGTAAACCTTACATATCAATGAAAGAATTCTGTCATAGTTACAATACCTGTGATACTCATCTCTAACAAAAATTGGCCAATACAAGATCTGAGAACAGCGGATTCGAATATTTTTCCATGTATTACAGAATGCTTTTACTAATATGATGCATATCCATGATCTTGAACCATGGTCTGCAAACAACAGAGAAACTGGAAGAATGAGATAGAATAAAGTGAGAACAGCTACCTAAGATGGCAAGTGAAGCTCATGAGTTATGGCAGAGAACCTGAAAATGCAGAACATAGGCCATTAAACATTGCAGAAAAGGGGAGAGAGGAGAAGGGAGAAGAACAAGTGCTCAAGGGATTACATGGAGACAATGGGGGACTGAACAGAAGATCTTTTGTGCCCCACAAAACTATCAAAGAATATTTTAGCAGCATTAGAACTGTTGATTGCCAAGATCACAGAATCCTATATTTGGAGAATTCCGAAAACAAAGTAACCAAATAAACAACTTAGACAAATGCCAAAAAAAAAAAAAAGACAACTCTGAGAACGATAAATACCATGTCAAGGAGCAACTGCTTATTATGAAGTTCATTAGCCCACTTGGGTTTCGCCAGAGGACTTTTTACTTGCTCAGAAGAACTTCCAAAGTGCAACAAGAAGTGGTGGACAGCAAATTTAGGAGTTTCATAGACTATCACCTACATTTGTTGAAGCAAAAGCAAGGATATTAACACAGCTGACAAATTAGCCCAGAAAAATAGAAAATGCAGCAATGATAATCATGACTTACATACATGAACATCACAGTCAAAAACTATTTGCCCGTCCCAATGTATGTGATGCAATCTAGGAATCCAATGAATTTCACTACCAAAACGTTCAGAAGAATCGCATATGAACTGCATCCAGTTACTATTTCCAACAGAAGCTTGCCTACACTGTTCTAACAACGTGCCAAGTTTCTGACATCTGCAGCTCCATTGTTCATAATTTTCTCCAAGTCCATCTTGATAATTTTTTAAATTGATAAGGCCATTTCTTTGATCATCTTTTTCCATTTCAATGCTTGACAATTGACCATTACAACTAAAATCTGTTGTGCTGTGACCGAGAATAGAAAAAGCTGATTTTTCTTGAAGAGACGCAGGCAAGTTTTCATTCAAAGAATGAAGGATCCCCTGATAACAAGTATACAGAGCACTATAAGAAAATTTGGCCAAAATCCTTTCAGACAGTGCAATAAGAAGAAAAATCTGTGCTGATTGCAAATGACAAAGCAACTAAGACCATGAAAATAAAACAAGCCTAAAATGTTTTTTTAATCAGTAAAACAAGCCTAAAATGTCATACGCATGACTAAATTATAAGCCGCACTTTGTTAATGGAGCATATCGTACCCATTGACAATGTTAGGACACAGACAAGTAAATTTCCTATAAAGAAGAAAAAATATGAACAGACATAAATAGAAAACAAAAGGACGAAAATGAATGGAAACTAAAAATTTATCTAGTTATAGAACAGTAAGAAAACTTGTGAGCGTAGTGTTTCTGACAGAACAATGGATGCAGTCATCTTTAGTATCATAATTTGAAATATATTTATTCAAAGCTTGGTTTACCTCTGATACTATGGTGTTTATAGTTGTTAAAAGATATGGATGAGGCACAACTTGGTGAATATTGAGGAAAAGGTATGTTCAAATACTGAGAATCATTTAAAGGTGAATTAAGAATAATGAAAGAAGCCGTTAAAAGACATTCACAAGTATGATTAAACATATCATCAAGTTTTGTGAAAATTTTTGTGAACAAGTGAAAGGTTTATATTCATTTCCAACTATCCACGCACTGGATTGTAGGTTACGGCAATTCAAATCTTGTATTGGACTCCGAAAAGAAAATGGCAGAATAATGAAATTCAATTATGGCTTCAAACCTGAAGACCAGATTCGTTTTTAGATAGTAAAAACTCATCAACGGAGTGGGCTACAACAACATCCAGGGAAGCTGAAGAGCAGGAAACGAACCACCCGAAAAGGACAGCAGAGGACGAAGGTCTACACAGCGAGAGCTGCTTCGGCCACCAAACCCTACACTTTCTTCTCATTTCCATCCCGTGATATGTCTCTTTACATATCAAGAAAATCCAGCTATCGATGGAAGCAGACGGGCTTGATGATGTTGAAGGTGAAACCGCAGAAGAATTACTGGTTTCCTCTGTTTGGTTGATGAGAAAACTGAGGAAAATGGAATATAAGTCTCATTTACTGTCAGGATCTATAAGGAAAAACACTAGAATTTAAAACAGAACAAAAGCAAAAACAAAAACAAAAACAAAATTGAAAATAACGAGAAGAACATTCCCTTCGCTTTCTGAAAACTAAAAATGAAATAAATTAAAATTAAAAAAATCGATTTCAAACTAAGGGCACGAATCAACGTGTTCTCAATAATTAAACTGTCTTCCAGAAATAGGTTTTTCCTATAATTTCGTACCCTTTCTAAGTTATGCAAATCAAACGAGGCATAAGCATGATAATCGTACAAACCAAACCCTACCTCTGATAGATGTGATCGTTCACATAGAGAGAGCAAGAAGAAGCGCATTACAGAGGAAAGCGCCGCCATTGCAGTTGGATTTGTAACTGGGTAACTTCAACCGGAATCCAAAGCTCTTCTAGTGGACACAGGGCGGAAGCAACTAAGAGTAGCAGCGATTTAAAAACGCCAGGACGATATATCGATACTTCGACGGCAGAGATCTGATATATCGAGATAGACTCACTGATGATTTTACACGAATATCGACAGAGCCCGAATTAATCAATCCATAAACCGATTTAATCAAGTCAGATTAAATTTATTTAATATATATCCGATATATCCAGACATTTGGATGACATTTTTACCCAAAATTAAATAACGCCAGTAATTACGACTGAGATTAACCATATATCTGGCCCAAAACCGAGAGACGCGAGATATATTGACCATCGCCGATATCGCATCGAACATCACCGATAACGGATATACCCGGCATATAATGATTATATCGATATTATCCTCGAAAGATAGCTGCCACGCTTATTTTACTTCTAACCATTTTTTCCTCATTTTGTCCATCGATAAAGCCGCCACCACGCGCATGCCGCTTTTTTAATTAACGCCGAATATAACTTTTTTCAGCCTTTAATAAGACTTAATAATAGCGCTGCACTCGCCTGCAGATTGACCGCCGCGACACCCGAAGTAGAGGCCAGCCGCGTCAACCCAAGTCAACCCGGACTCAACCGGCGAGACCACTATATATAAAATAAAAATATATTTTTTTCTTCGTATATGTCTTAATTTTCTTAATAATAATAAATTAAAGCAGATACATCCAATACATTATATAAATCTAATACATAATCAAAATCATACTTCAAATAATAATAAAATGGGGATAATAATAGTTACATTAGACAGACACGCTCATCTCCATCTCGAAGCACCAAAGCGCGACTATCAACATTCACCGCAAATATCACTAAATCAATATATCAATCCTAAATCGTCATAAAATTTTTAAAATAACCTATTTAATCCTAATAAATAACATATAATTAAAATAAAGAATAATAAATTTAAAATTACCACGCCAACAATATAGCCTCCCGCAGTTACAAGAACTGATTATTCCTCGCATTAACAATATTTAAAAAAATCACACAAATAAAAGTTAAAAATCACAGAAGCTTTAAACGACGCCGCACGATCAAAGGAGGAAAAAAAGAAAATTCCATTAACCCCAAGACCTGCTCACGAAAGCTACCGGGGCTCGGCCTGCTTGTCCCTGCTTAGCTCTCCTAGCTTTTTCCTACTGATCATTTGATCAACTGCTTTTAACAACTCATTTAATAAAGATAAGATAAGCTATTTCATTTTTTAATACTCGATAAAGAAAGTAGCACCCAAGATCCGAATGAATTATTTCGTGTTTCGCCCGCCGCTCTTAATTAGACTGCTTCGGCGACCACCTGTTTTAGTGTGCCTGAAGCTTATTTTCTCAAATCATGGGCTCGGATCTGCCAGTATTGTTATCTCCGTCCCGCCCTATTTATATTTTTAAAATAATTTTTATTATTTTATTTATACTTTATAAATAATAATAATAATTAGAATGTTTTAATAAATAATTTAGGTGATTCATAATATTTTTATTTTTTATTTAAATATATTAATTCTGAATATATCACAAATATAAAGTAAATATAAAAAAATAAAAATAAAACAAAATAAACGTAAACGAGAGACTCAAGCTTCTGAGAACCCTCATCCCCGCCGCCCCACCACCCCACCCCATTTAATTTTTGTAAGACAGCTGGAACTGAAAATAAAAGAGCTCTGGGCCACCGTGATCTCAAACCCTCCCGCTGTCATCCTTAATAATGCTAGACAAGGCCTTTTCTCCTTATCAGGCATCAATGAAGCCATTGCTTTTTTATAGAATGACTTTTCTCGAATGTAAAAGACAAATATTTTCACTTTTCATTCGTAACTTTTTAAAAATTTCAAGAATAAGTTTGTAATTTAAAAACAAAAGAATTTAATCGCTCGAAAGCTGAATAGCTTTCAATATTGAGTAAAAAAAAAACACCACCTCAAAAAATCATAAATTTCCGCTTAAAATCTACTCCTTCCGTGTGAAAATAATTGTCGTTTTAGAGAATTTGTTTTGTTTTATTTTTATTTATCTATCGTTTTAAAAAATCAAGAAATAATTTATTTATTTTTTTAACTTTACTCTTATTCTATTAAATTACCTTATTAATTGATTTTTTAATTTTTTAAGTTATTTCAACAAGTACAAAGCATTTTTTACATCTTTCCAATATAAATTATTAATAATTTTAACTTTTTGATCACATATGCTTTATAAATTTGTTTTAAAAAATTTTTTTTTATCTCCAACAAAAAAAAAATGGAAAGAGATAAAAACTTCATAGTTTTGGATTCTAAATCATTGGTTTATACACAATTTTTGGTAGGCAATAAAATTATCTATAATTTTAAATTGAAATTTTTGGCACAAAAAAATTGACGTTAAAAAAAGAATGAAAAGCGCTAGATTTTTTTGGAAGAAGATAAAGAGTTAATGAGAAAAAAATAATAATAATAATTAAGTCTTTTTTATGAAAAGAGAGTGTGTTTTAATAATTTTCTTAATATATATGCAAAAACTTAAACGATAGTTATTTTCAAACGAGTATTATTATTTGAGTATTTCTGCTCCATTTACAACATTTTTCATATTAACGATTCATGATTATCATTTTTAAAAAAAAGGAAAATGTTTGGTGACACCACATTATTAAACATCATTTTTTAAAATAGAAAGTTTTTAAGGATAAACTTAGAAAGTGTAAAAGTTAAATGATATAAATACTTATTACCCACTTTATAATAAAAATCACTATCCTTATAAAATTATGGTGACTTTTTTTTTTTACACCAGTGGTGTCATACCCTTAAAAAAACGTATGAACCAATTTTTAAGGGTTAATTGCATAAACTGTGTTTTAACTTTTTTAATTTTTTTAATTTTGATGTTTCAATTTTATTTTTGTTCAATCAAGTGTCAAACTTTCTGATTTTTTCTATTTTTGTGTCTCGACTTTTTTTGATTTCGTTTTATGAAGTGTTTAAACTTTCTGATCTTTTGGTGTCTAAACTTTATTTTTATTCGATTAAGAGTTTAAACTTTTTTTATTTTTTCTATTTTTGTGTCTCGACTTTATTTTTATCCAACCAAGTGTTTAAAATTTTCGATTTTTTATTTTTGTGTCTCAATCTGCTCAATAAAGTCTTGAACTTTAATTTTATTCAATCAAATGTTTCACCTTATTGTAACAAATAGACAATGAAGCCGATTTAAAAAAAAAAAAAAAAAGATATTGAAGCTCCTAATGTGGAAAATATAATATTGTCATTTCACCTTTTTAGTATGACATTTAAGTAATTTCATAATTTTATGTGATGGGGAATGTCATTTTAATTTTATTTTTCCTAATTCAAATATCCTAATAAGTTTTTATTAGTCCAAAAACACTTAGATTGAACAAAAATGAAAAGTTTAATATCTTGTTACAAAAAATAAATAAATAAATAAAAAAGTTAAGACATTAAAATAAAATAAAAATAAAAAAGTTTAAATACTTTATTGAATAAAAATAAAGTTGAGACACCAAAAATAAAAAGTTTAGACACTTAATTTAACAAAAATAAAGTTATACACTAAAGTAAAAAAATAAAAAGTTTGACCACTTAATTGAACAAAAATAATATTAAGATACCAAAATTTAAAAAAAAATAGAAAAGTTGGTAAACTATTTATTTAATTAACCTTAATTTTAATAAAATAAAATAGGAAAAACAATATACAGGTTGGAAGAGGAAACAGTATGGTAATCCGGCTGGCCCATATTAATGAGGTTTTGAAAACTATATTTCGAAAATCTAATCATTAATCAATTTTCGACCTTATTTTAACAAAAATATTCTTATTATTTTCTTGTAAAAATAATTATTTATTTTTAAAGATATATATGTAAATATATAAAATAGAACAAGACATTTTTTAACGTTATGAGTCATTTTTAAAAAAAAAACATGAACATAATTAAATTTACAAATTTTAACTTATTTGATATCTTTTAACCAAATATTTATATATACTATTGTAATAACGAGATATGAGGGCCCTATGTAGTGACAAGAAGAAGCATTATTCTTATCAACTTTTTATCTTTATCTTTACTTCTTTAAGAAATGGGAATGAATCAAAGTGGGTGGTCAATGTTGATAATTTAATAATAAACAATAAAAGGAACATCATTTAGAAGATTCAATAGGCTTGATTATAGGGAATGTGGGGTGGGCACCTAACCTCAAAAGTGGGAGAGAGAGAACTATAATAATCTCCATGTGTTTCAACTAGAGTTGTCGGCGGCCGGTAGGCCAAAATGCGCCAAGCAAAGCTAAAAATTTACCAACCCAGCATCTAAAACCCAAGAATGGGTCAAATAGCCTTGAAGGTAAAAATTACAGGCTCGGCCGTGATCGGTCATACCGGAAACACATATTTGGCCGGCCACTCGCCCCGATGCTGACCAATAATTTAATTACCACTACTCTGACTTTACTGATCGGCTAGCCCACCAATAATTTGTCACCCCAGCCAACTGTGGCAAAGAAGAATGGGGCCAAGGTGCAGAGACCGGTCGAAATAAAATCGGTCCCGCTTGTTTGGGTCTAAAATTCAAGAGGTCCGGTACCAATCCTAAAATCCAAACGAACCTACCAAATCGCACTGCAGCGCAAATTTTTGCGGGCCTGGATGGATCAAAACCCATTGATGGGTTCTAGCCCGATTCCTTTGGCTAATCATTTAATTCAACCAATCCGATCCTATCTCCAGACTGATCTGCCAAATTTTTAATTAATCTGAGTTTCAAACAACCATTTACATTTCTGAGGTGCTTTTTCTTCTTTGTCCTTTTCTTTCAGGCTGGAAGTGGTGACTCCAACCTTCAAGTTAATCATCTATTCACCAGTACTTTCTTTGTTAAAATTATGTTATCACATGTTTGCCTGCTTAAAAATATATAAGAGAACAAAACAAATTGAATGAAAATAAAATTAGTTATAAATTCGATATATTGTTTTTTTTTTAATTTCAAATAGGACCTTATACTGAAATAAGAATGGCAATACCATGAGTTATTTCGGGTTCTTCCCCTTAATGGGATTTGTATTAAAAAAATTAAAAAAAACATTTAATATTTTTTAAAAATATTTAATAATTTAATTTTTAAAATATTTAATATTTCGGGTTCGTCCTAACATTTAACATTTAATAAAAAATATTTCGGGTTCATACCACTATAAAAATATTTTATTATTCTGAGTATCAGATATAATAATAATAATAATAATAACATTTTTAAAGAAAATAAAATTATAAAAAATATAACATCTTATTATATATAACATATATTAATTTTAATATAATAAAAACTAAAAATGAATATTAAAAATAAAATAATAAAACATTTGACTAAAAATGGGGCGAGTATGAAAATTTTTTACGCTCAAAGAATCTCGAGAATAATGTTATGCATTCACGAAAATCCATCATTATGTAACTTAAACATGTCCTTCCTTTGTTTCAAACAAATTTTATTTATTTTAATTGTTCATATAAAAATTAAATAATTTAAAATTTAAATAATTCATGAATAAGTAAGTTTCTAAATAGTTTTATTTATTTTTTATTTTCTTAAAAAAAATTCTTTGACTAATTAACATAAAAAAAAAATATTTTTTAATATTATTTTTCTTTTCTTGCTACTTTTTAGGAACAAATATACCCTAAATTTGTTACAAGTGCGATTGATTCTTGGGAAGTACTAAAGAAATAAAAACTATTAAAATTTTTTTTTCTTATATTTAGTTGTCTAATAACAATTTAAAGAAAACCAAATACAAATAAAAGAAATTCATGCATTTTTAAATTATTTAATCTTCATATTGATGATAAAATAAATAAAATTAAATTGAAATAACAAATAAAAATAGTTATTTAATCTTTATATTGATGGGTCAAAGACAATTCATCCTACTCTTCTAATCACTTTGATCTTCATTCTAACTTTACCACAATTCTATTTTAATTTAATTTCCGGGAGTAAACTCACTCATACACTTAATTGCAGTATCTCATTCTTTCTTTATTATTGTTTGATTCAGGATCTTTCAACGAAGTAGGTTATTGGTAGAGGACACAAGTCTTGGGGCCTCTACATCCTTGAACCAGAGGTGCCAACGCCTATTGCTTGTTCTGGAGTTGTTACCTACATTGTCACTTGGGTCATCATTCTTTTTCTTTGTTAAAGAAGTTATATCCTCAGTTTTCTAGCCTATCCTCGTTGTGTTGGGTTTTGTAGGTGGCAACAGTTGCCAAAACAGTGGAAACTTTAAAATTTTAGAAAACAAAACCCATCAAGAAACGTCTTGAGGCATCAAATCGATTCAAAACCAATAGGAAGCGAGATTTTATACCACTTATCAGTTTCAAACCGAACCGAAAGGGTGATGCAGCAGAGACTGGAGCAAGCCACGTCCTTAGTTTGCCTCTAACAATATCCACACAAAGAGTGGAATCGATAACCTCTAAGGCAAAGGTCTTGAATAAAGTCCCGGTGCTAGCCAAGCCTAGATTTGAAGAGGGAAGCCAAAAACCTGAATCTCACCAAGAGGAGTTGTTCTTGAATAACACTCTCTTTATCTTAAGAACATTCTTCTTGAGAAGAGTGAACATAAAAAAGGCTTAGGGTTAAGGTTTTCCATAAAGCTCCTTTTATAGGAAAACCCTTGCCCTTGAAATATCCAAAGTGACCATATCTTTAAGAGATGATAGGCTACATGCATCCCTATGCGTTATGGCATGTTCCCTCATGGCTCTTAAGTCCATGAACAAGCCCAAGCCTACTTAATCTTTCAGTGAGGGCTTTTGATCATGAGATTCCACTAATCTTGCGACATTTCATTCTCGAGATTGATCTCTCATATTTGGATCACATCCAAATCTGTTTTATATTAGCCCCACACTCTTTTAAGTGTGTGACCCATTAGGTTTTCGATTATGTTGGTTACTTGATTCAACTATTAAACTGGGCAAGTCATGCTTTATCTAGCAATGCCATCATGACCCCACTAATTTATGAGTTAGTGGTTTGACGGATGTTCCTTCCATAGATAGTTACCGCATAATTCATCCTTTCACCAAACTATACTTCACTTGGTTCAAAGCATGAACAAAGTGTAGCTCCCACTAGACTGGCTACGCCACATCTAACCAAAGTGATATTAGATCTTGTCCCCATACCCATTACTCAACAGTAATGCACCTAAAGACATTCTTCATGGCATTTCCACTATGGCTAGAGATTCCTAAGTAATGATCCCGATAAGAGGCTATAGGTATACTCTCCCTCTATTAGGAGTGGCGAATCCTTTGTTGGCTACTTAATTACTTTTGAACAACTCAAGTTGTACCCAATCATCACCCTATGAGCGACCTCTAGAAGGTTACAAGGAATGAAGTCAAAGCATAGAATCAACATCTAAGATATCCTTGAGCACCTCAAGTCTAAGGAAACTTGCACCATTACTATGATGAGACAATCATCTACATATAATACTTAGCTACACTTAGGAAGCATCCACATGTCAACTCTAATCAACTCTAGTATGTCCGGATTAACAATGTCCAGTCTTGTTAATCCTATGACAAGGATCATTTAGATACTACCATAATTGCACATGATATTATCATGATCTCATCACGATTTCCTTCATGCTACGTTACGTATCATGGACTTCATTAATTCGATTAAAGATTTGTATCAATTCAACGTATGAATATCAAATTAATGAAGAAGCCTTTAATAGTAACTTGAGACATACAACAAGTGTTAAGAGCGATTGCCTTTAGAGCACTTCTCTAACACATTAAACTATGAGTCGTGTCAATATGCTAAGCTTCATCGTGTGCATTTGAGTCTTAGAGTCAATAAACGAGCTTCCGCTCTTTTGTGTTAGTTTATTATGATGTTTGGGGTCCTTGTCCAATTATGTCTCTCATTGGGTTTAAATATTTTGTTACCTTTGTGGTCACTTGGCTTTATCGAATGAAAAGTCGTTATGAGTTTTTTTTTCCTCATTTTAGTGCCTCTTGTAATGAAATTTAAACACAATTTCATGTCTTTGTTCAGACATTGAGAAGTGATAATGCCAAAGAGTATTTGTCGGAACCTTTTCAGTCTTTCATGCTACAACATGGGATTCTCCACCATACCTCTTGTGTTGATACACCCTCTTAGAATGAGGTAGCTGAGAGAAATAATAGATATCTTCTTAAGACTACACGGCTCCTTTTGTTCTAGATGAATATCCCTAAACATTTTTGGGTTGAAGTAGTCTCTACAACTTGTTTTTTTATTAAAAGGATGCCCTCATCGGTTTTGTATTGGGCTACTCCTTACCACCAGTTGTTTTCAAATAATACATTGTTCCCTATTGAGCCTAAGGTATTTGGATGCACATGCTTTGTTTGAGATGTTTGTCCTCAAGTCTCTAAACTTGATCCGAAGTCCTTAAAGTGTATCTTTCTAGGATATTCTCGTGTTCAAAAAGGGTATAGGTGTTATTGTCTCACTCTTCGATGTTACTTTGTATCTATTGATGTTGCATTCTTTGTGACTACCCTGGTTTCCCTTTCGTCTACTGTTACGAGTCCAGGGGAGGATGATGATTTATTGGTTTATTATATTTCCTTACCAGTTCTTACTCCATCTTCCATTCCTATTAAACCTCACATTACTCAAGTTTAATCTCGACGGCAAAACCCCCAATCTTGAGTCAACACCAGCTGCTTCAACATTAGATCAAGTCTCTAGTGATGATCTTCCTATTACTCTTCGTAAAGGTAAACGTCAGTGTGTTCAACCAATTTCCTCATTTTTTTTCTTATAACCATCTATCATCTCATTCATATTCTTTTATTGCATCCTTAGACTCTATCTTGTTGCCTAACAATGTTTCTAAAGCCCTAACTTACTATTAAGACCTTTTGTTATATAGACCAAACTGTTCAAACAAAGTTATGACCAGTTGACTAGTTGACCAGTTGACAAACAAGATCAGATATAAACAAATTTATGCAACTATTACTAAGGACTATTATCTAATCCCCAGCAACGACGTCAAAAACTTGTTAAGACCTTTTGTTATATAGACCCAACTATTCAAACAAAATTATGACTAGTTGACAAACAAGATCAGATATATACAAATTTATGCAACTATTACTAAGGACTATTATCTAATCCCTAAGAACGACGCCAAAACTGTTAAGACCTAGATGATGAGATCGGGCCAAGGCCAAACTTCTATTACTGCCACCCAAGAAATTTTCAATCCCCGACAACGGTGCCAAAAACTTGTTGACCAATTTTCTAACACGGCTACCAAAGACTAAACTAAGTCCCCGATAACGGTACCAAAAACTTTGTTAACCAAAATGTGATGAAAATATGGGTTTGTCCTTTTGTAAATCGGATTCATTAAAGATTTTTTTTTAGTGGTCTTAATCACTGCAAGTGCATAGATCATATAAGTAATAAAAGTGGATTTTCATTAAGTCCAGATATCGTTCCCATGAGGATAGATGATGAATCATAAAACCAACTACCCCAACTACTCAAGATCCTTACTATTTGAACTCCAATATTAATATGATTGGAAAAAGAATGAAATAATACTAAAGTAATTTCACTAGTGTACATAAAATATTAATAAGAATGGAGTTGAGAGTTCACTGAGTGAGACAACACTAGGACATAGACCAATGAATAATTGTCAATTTCTGCATCATTTTGATCCAATGTCATAATTTATGTTTATCTGTCAAAGATGCTGCAGTAGTTTGACTTCTCCCCAACGAAGGAGAATTATTGATCAGATGATTCATGTTCAGCTTTACTCAATTTAATCACATTAAAGATATAATCAACTTTAAGATTTGAGGTATTACCACAATGTCACCTTTGACTAGACTGATAAATTTACCCATGCATACGATATCAAGCCTTTCCGCCTGATATATCTTGTCTTGACATCATGAAATTTCATCTCCCTATAAGACATGTTTGTTAACAAAGATCTTAATCCTTCATTAGAGAGAGGAGAAACCTCTGAGTGATTAAACTAATACTTCATCAAACTATCCTCAACAATGAGTAAGTTAGTGATTCATTTGAGTAATCTTTCAGAGTTCATCAGTTCCAAAGTATTAGTCTACCATACCCACAAAAAACTGCTCTATACCCTTAGGATTCTCCATCTCTATGTCACACAGAGGACCTCCTGAAAATCAGAGCAAGATACAATACTTTGCTTGTGTACACGGTACTAGTACTGGGAACAATTAAGTTCAAAAATAATACCAATCAAATAAATTCAAGAATTCTAATTAAGGCATTCTTCAATCCGAAAGCGTAAAAATGACTATCACACGAACGCATTCTCTTAGAGGGAGCTCAACCCTTCAAACCGGTTCACCACATCAACACTAACTAATAAGGAAAATTCATTGACAAGTGGTAACGAATTGAAATAATAATGAATCTATAATTTTCCAAACTCCATTTATTTAAAATAATAATGAAAGAGAAAATTTAAAAGAAATCTAACCTCGAAGCCGCACTACAGTTCATTACTCAACTCCGAAAAATCAGAAGAAAACTGACTAAAAACTACGCTCAACTAAAGCTACTAAAATGGAAATAAAAGAAAAATAATATACAGAGAGTCTTCAACTACCAGAAGTTCTGGAATTGCGGAAGCTGTGCACAGTGCCTTAGATGCATCTATTTATAGACTTTCCAATGTTGGGCCGCACTTCAAGATAGTGTTGTGGATCCCCAAATTTCTAGCCCAATTTGGTTGCTTTGTCGTGACATAAAAAGTTCTGTCACGACAGAGGTTTTAGTCTTTGTCGCTGGCCTCTGTCATAGCATGTAGTTTTTATCGCGACCTATTCTCTGAGCTTTTTCTTGGATTCTGTCGCGATAGACTTTGATAACGCCGCTGACAAATGCTTTAACTGCCAGCCTTGTTCTTGTCGCTCAGAAGGTCTTATGTCATGGACACAAATTCTGTTGCACCCAAATTTCTTATACACTTCTCCTTTTGGAAACTGCTATACATAATTCTTTGTAACGATAAGCATTTTCTCTTCATCTGTTTACTCGTCATGATGCAGTTTTCTATGTCGTGACAGGATTTCTTTAGTTGCTCAATAGTTTCTGTTGCGACAGAGTTTTCTTTTGTCACGACAGACTTTTCTTCTCTTGTCCTTTGATAGGCCAAAAGCGTGGTGTGTATATATGTACGCCTATGTGCGCAAGTGCACGAGTCGCCCCAAGTAATATAGTGTACTCTATGGTACCTGACATCGATCCAGATAAGTGTGTTGAGTACGTAGATTGACTTTTTAAAATATTATCCGATATAAGCTTTGGGTGACAGAGTACTAATGTCTGAATTTAAACTAAGCTAATCGATCTTAATGAATTATTGTATAATGGAGACTAGGGCTATGTCTTCCCCTGCCACTTTTGATGGATTATTTCCTAAATAAGTTACTATTCAGTTTATTTATAATTTATTGGTGGCTAGGTGATCGTGCTTACGAAATACCCTCTCTCGAGGTGTACCCGCCTATCTCGCTAGTAGTGTTGGAGCGATTCCCACCCCAACTCGATAATCCGGCAATGCTTAAATGTTCTTAACCTTAATCACACCCTCTGATCGAAATATCTCTATTTACCGAATCAACCGAAGGTCGCTTCTAATTAAATCCCGGGTATCCTTCATATCTCGACCCTGATATCCAAAGATAATCACGCCAATAATGTTGCATGACATCACATGTAAATAAATCACAGATATAAAGTAGATGTTAATAAGTTATAAACAACTGAATAATATAAAATACTATTCTTTAATCCATGCAATCGTGACAGGGTTCAACAACACCCTAAGTATAAATTTAGAACATACTGAATATGAGAACACCAATATTTAATCTATAACATAAGATTTCTATCCGAAAAGAAGAAAATACAAAAGCCTGCTCTTCAAGATCATAAGTCACCGCCAAGCCTGATTCCGTGGCCCTACTCGTGACGACCGACATGCCTCGACCCCTCGTCCCCTTTTTGCTTTTAATAATGGAGAGGCGAACGCTGCTGACGCTTCGTGGACGCTGCAACGTCACGACGTTGAGACGCTGGCATTGCCGAGACATCGCGACGTTGTCGCTTGTCGACTTCTACATTTGTCGACCCAACGCGACGCTAGATCGTCATGATCGGGATCGCTGGCGACGTTTGGAACGTCGCGCGATCGCCCAAACTCAAATCTTTATGCACTTCCACCCTCTGATCTAAAAATGCATCCAAAAACCTCCGTTCCACCTGCAGTTAACACACACTACAAAAATCGATGCTGGGCTACAATACTTAATTTAAATATAAATAAAGCTAAAAACGTAAGATAGACGCGCTGGTCGGGCATGAGTGTTTTAGGCACTCATCACACCCCAGTCTTAGCTTCGTTGTCCCTGCCAAGAACTACCTAACCTCGACACACACCCATACTATACCTCAACACTAGGATAAGGCCGCATATGCCGAGCAGATAGAGGATCAAATCGGGACCGACCACACTCGCCATTTTGTTCGAGGTTCAGAGGATTCGCAAGGGTGTTCGACTTTCGAAAGAATTAGATTGAATCGGTGTAATTGACTAATGCCTCATCCTCCAAGGTATTCAATAACCTTTCCCAAGGCCCCTATGTGCTTTGAATAAATGACCTCTAGTTTATACCTAGGTTCCGACGCCCCCAAACTTGAGTTCAACCTACCTAATCGGGAAAATCTAATCACGAAATGATAGGAATGCACCATTTGCTTCCCCGATACCTACTCATAACATCAAACAAAACTAGTGCCCGTAGTTTATGCTAAGGTTCATGTAATGGGGCTTAGCTGTGACTTCACCAACAGTTAAGGGCACGCACCCAGCCTTCCTCGAACGTCACCCCGAACACTCAACTAAAATTAAGGGCCCTGGTTAGGAAACTTCCATCTTCCGTCTCGTAACCCGGGCAAAGGAAGTCACACTCCCGACCGGCCAGCTCGCAGATTGACTTCAAAGGCCCTCGACTGTGCCCGACCTCGATTGAAGATCCCCACTTATTCTATGCTCTAAATATATATATATATATATATATATATATTTTTTTTTTTATGTTTGGGCCAAAGGCAATCCTCTTTTATTAATCTGTCCCATCCTTTCGTGTTTAGAGACTCCTGTGGTTTGGCTGAACCTTAGCAGCTTCTGTTCAACATCTAGGTGTACCTTTCTAGAGGTCATCCGTCAGGTGTGAGTGTATTAGGCTCATTGAGAAACAGTTTATTGAATATCCGGAGGTGATTCACTATGCCTCTCCACCTATTCAACCTAATTCCCGAGCATCAAACACCCAATGAATCCTCTTTTAGAGATATACACTGTTTTCCATGATAATAGTGATTCGACCCAAAAGTGATCTTCGACTCTCAAACATGGCAACACACACACAAACTACCTAAACACGACACCACTAAACATAGATATGATCTACCAAAAACACAAACAGGAACTAAACACACGACTCGACAACCTAAAATGAACAAGCGTAAATGAAACTAAACTAAAACACAAACTAACATGCGTAAACGAAACTCAACTACAACACAAAGACGAAAAAAATAAAAATTAGCCATCACAAAACAATACTAATCTAATAAAAACCCGATCACCACCTACACCCCTTCCCAAACAAAAGAACCCAGGGTCCTCACTGGCAATAACAGAACAGGATAAGGTGAAGGGAACTCCCCTGGTGATCGGACAGGTCACTGCGGTGGTGGCGGCGGGTGGTGGTGTGCAAGAAGTCGGGGGCAAGCCGGGCCTTATAGGGACCTTACCGCTAGAGAATAGCAGCATGCCTGCCGTAACCGCACGCATGCTCGCCGGCGGGCCTCCATATCTCCGTAAGTGAGGACTCTGTGCTCCCCCCGGCCTCATCCCGCACGTACCAAAGCTCAAGAAGGGCGAGCACCGAGTCCTCCCGAGGCTGGGCCGAGGTGGTGGGCGGCGGTATGGTGAGTAGAGATCGCCCAATGTCACCATGGACGCCTGCAGAGTCCAAAGTGCCTGGCAGCTTGGGAGTTTGCCCTCGTCCGAGGCTCATGGCCCGACCATACGCCCTCGTGTCGTGGTACACTTGCTTGTTCATGAACCGATATAGCTTTAATCGCGAAGCACGCCTGCTTTTCATCTAAGGGCACTCCTGGCCAAGCCAGACAGGCCGTAAATGAGGAAAGGGTGCCCTAAGTTCATCTTAGCGTCCCGGTTATGGAGGATGGCATCCTCTATAACCTGCCCAACATCGAACGAAATATCCTGAATGATGGCATAATCGGAAAGGTGGCACGCCGCGCCACCTCACACACGCTCGCTGCCTGAATGAGACGCGACGCGATGAAGCGATGCCGCACTTTAGTGGATATGTGCCAAATGCTTGGCCTTCATGCGTGGACTGCCAGGTCTATCATTGCTGAGTCACCACCCCGCCCGGCTTCAGCCAAGACCACGACTAGGTAATCGTGCCACTGTGAGCCGATCGAAAGGCTCCGGGACATGATCAAGATTATAAATCGTTGATAGACTTGGCACTGAAGTCTACCACCCCGCCGCACCGACCTCTGACGCATGTGGGAGGCAAGGTTGGCGTGAGAATTTCAGCACCACACTCATCGTAGCCGGATGAGGTGGAGCCGCAAAGCGCTCGCCATCCTCGTCGCAATAGCCTCGCTAAGAAGTCGTCGGGCGGTGGGAAGCCCTTCGGCTAAAAGACCGATTTCCCATGCATGGTGCCGAACCGATCGGCAGCACCCTCGTTAACAAACCGCGTGACGTCAAAAGTCGGGGTCGGGTCCTCACTAACCCAACCCCGCTTAGTGGGCAACTTTTGCCTCTTACCCAACATAAGCTAAAGTACCTAAGCTCCTAGAGGTCTTTAAATAAATGGCACTAAGGGGGGCCACGCCTGCATGGTTCAGACACAAGTCGAGCACCTAAGGTGCACTATGAAAACTAAGACCAAATAAGCAAACAAAGGTGGAGACACAAACCTTAGGGCAACAATATAACCTACCGGCTCAAACTAGACCAAACATGGAGGACTAGACCTAACAGGAACGATCTAAACTTATCCTAGTCAAGAACACCAAGGTGGAATGTGGAAAGAGTGAGACAGGGACAAGGATCTGTAATGCGGAGTGGTGGCAAGAAATCTACGAGGTAATTAGGAGGGCAAACAATGGGCTCCTGGGAAAGTGGATTCAGTGACCTACTTATGGGGACGCATAAACAGGTAATAGGTTCAGTAAAGAGGTGTGGTAAGAGCAAATGAGGGTGTTATACCTTGAACAGGCAACCGTCGCGACGCGGCGACGCAACGTCACGGACAGTTCAGAGTGATTAAAACTAACGTCGCGATATTCCGTAGAGGAGTGAGTTGTAAAACCGAACGTCGCTAACGCTGAGATCCAACGCCGCGACGCTCTGTAGGAGCATAGTAGACGCCGCGACGTTGGGGATCCAACGCCACACGCCCGCAGGTTTAAAACCAACGCCACGACGTTGAGATCCGTCATAATTGCTCCAAAGGAGGGACAAACGAACGCCGCGGGATGCGAGACGTCGCGACGTTGAAAGCCAACGTCACGACGTGACAAAGAAAGCCCAAAATGCAAAATATTCAACAATGGACTAAGGTAAAAGAGAACTCCCCTAGTGCAATATGTAACTCCCTCGAACTTCTGAAGTAAATTTCTTGAGCGGATCCTCCACAATACTTTCGATCGCGGGTCCTGAAAATAGACATCCAAAATGGGATTCCAATTACGGACAGAAATAGCAAACCGAAATAAACTTAAAACAAACAAAAAAAAAAAAATTGAACCATAAAAGAAAATTTCAAGAAAAACTTTAGTCAGCTTCTTTTCATAAGAATATGTTTAATGTCGTTAGTTCGATTTACTAATCTTAATGTGCCTCGAATCCAGCTCAAGACTTTACTCTGATTTCGTCTGATGCAAATGACTGAACGGTTCCGTTTATCCGCATGGAACTCGCCCCCCAAATAGTTTCCAAACTCATTGTGTGTTAACTGTGAATGTTCCTTTCTCAGGATGCGTAACCTCTGCCCCTCCATGTGGAAAGACCTTGGTCACTGTGAAAGGTCCCGACCATCTAGACTTCAATTTCCCAGGAAAAAGTTTGAGACGGGAATTAAACAAGAGGACTTGTTGCCCCGCCTCGAATTCCTTCCTGGTAATATGTTTGATCGCCAGATTTTGTCCTTCCTCAGAGCATGCGTGCATTTTCATGCTTTCTGCCCGAATCTGCCTAGTTCCACTGAAACAGAAGGCCGCTTCTCACCTACTAGTGTACCGGTCCCAACCTCCGAGTTGCCCAGCAGCTCAATGCTCGATTCCACTTAGCCAGTGGCATAAGCCACATAAACAATCTAAAGGGGCGCATATACCCAAGGGTGTTTTAAATGTCGGTTGTATGCCTGCAGTGCATCTTTCAATCTTTTAGACCCAGCCCTTCCCGAACTGTTAATCAAGCTTTCCGTAATGGGACTTAATTTCTCGATTCGATACCTCTGCTTGCCCATTTGACTGTGGGTGATATGCAAGGGATGTACGATGAAAGCACTCATTACTTTCAAGTAGCACTACTAATCATCTTATTGCGTAAATGAAAATCGCTATTCCATCGTTGCTCGAGGAGGCCGACCGCGAGAATATGTAAATACAAGAAATCGGAGCCACTACATTGGCATCGTTAGTGCGGGTCGGAATTGCTTCAACCCACTTCGAGACATAATCTACCGCCAGCAAAATGTACAGGTTGTTATAAGATGGGGGAAATGGTCCCATGAAATCCATTCCCCATAAATCAAATCAGCTCTACTTCCGTATCGGGATGCATGGGCTGTCAGCCCTTTCTGTAAATGCCCCCATCTGACATTTGTCACATGTGGATACGAAATGATGAGCATCCTCAATAAGGTAGCCGTTAGGTTCCTGACAAGCACTCTCACGCCGCTCACGCCACCAATGTCCACTACATGGTAAAGGCAATGGTTCAAAATATCGCTCATTTCATCTGGGCACACATCTCCTGATCACTTGGTCACGCAATGTCTCAGAGAGAATTGGCCCTCCTAATAGTAGTGTTTCGCAAAGTAAAAACCTATTTTTTCGTTGATAGTTAAATTCCTAGAGGGACTACTCTCGCTACCAAATAATTCACGAATTCGCAAACCACAATCGCCCTCTGTTTCAATAGCTAAGAGTTGCTCATCAAGAAAATCGTCATTCACTTGAACCTCATCACTTGCTCCTTCTAAACGTGAAAGATGATCTGCAACTAGGTTCTCCTTCGTCCCTCTCGTCTTTTAATCTCTGCCGAATTCTTGGCAAAGAAAAGAACCCATCTGATTAGCCTGGCTCAAGGCCTTTTAGTCATCAAGCATTTTACAGAGAATGATCAAGCAGAACTACGACCTTGTTACCAATCAAATAGCAGCCCGACTTGTCGTTAAAAGACAATAGCCAATAGTTCTTTTTCGTATTTATTGCATCTTAATCGAGAAAGCATCATTCAAGGTCTCCGCTCGCATAGTAGATTACTCGAAAATTCTCTCTCGTTTTTGCCCTAACACTGCTCTAATCGCAAAATCACTTGCGTCACACATAAGTTCAAATGGAAAGGACCAATCGGGAGCCACGACAATAGGAGCCGATACCAATTTATCTTTTAACATTGAAAATGCGCGCAAACACTGGGCATTAAACTCAAATGGGGTCCCTTGGACCAAGAGATTGCATAAACGATTTGGGTAACTGGAAAGTCTTCATGAATCGTAGCCTGTAGGAATCCAAACAGTGTACCTAAAAACTTCTATCCCTTTGATCGATGAGGCGGAGGTAACTTTCAATTGCTTCCACCTTTGCTCGCCTACCTCTCTATTCCTCTCACAGAACCGATGTCCTAGTACAATACCCTCTTACTCAAAATGGCACTTCTCCCAATCGAGTATAAGGTTGGTCTCTCGCATCTATCAACACTCGATCTCAAATTCTCCAAACAGTTATCAAATGAATTACCCAAAACCGAAAAATCATCCATGAAGACCTCGATTATCTTTTCAACCATATCTGAGAATATGGCCATCATGCATAGTTGGAAGGTGCCCGGCGCATTGCACAGCCTAAAGGGCATCCGCCTGAATGCTAATGTTCCATAGGGACATGTGAATGTTGTCTTCTCCTGATCTTCAAAATATAGCACGAATCAGAGCTTCAATATCCATCCAAAAAGTTAAATAATATTTATGACCTACTAATCGATCCAGCATCTAATCTAGAAACGGCAATAGGAAATGATCTTTTCGAGTGGCCTTGCCTGGGCCTCCGATAATCAATACAAATTCCACCCTAAGAACTCGCTCGAGAAGGCGCATATGTTATTTTCTGCTCTTATGACAGCTTTTGTTCCTCCCTTCAGTACTATTACTTGAACTGACTTACCTATGCACCAGTTCGAAATAGGATAAATTACCCCAAAGATCTGTTCACTTTAACACTTCCTTCTAGACTACCTTCTTTCATAGTCGGATTCAACCTCCTACGCCTCCACTAAGGGTTTATGACCATCTTCCACCAAAATACGATGTGCATGCACATGGAAGGGCGAATCCTTTTAAATCTAGCTAGAGACCATCCGGGAAATCGCATTTTTATGATCCTAAGGACCCCCTCAATAACTTCTCTTCCTCTAATTCAAATTAAGATGCCGAGATGATCACTCGGTAAAGCGGATGCTATCCCAAGATACGCATACTCAAATGCCCAGGTAAAGGTTTTGCTCCATCTGTGGTTGTTCGACCGATGGTACCGGCGTTTTAAAGACTTTCACCTAGAGATTCGAAGTATTTCCTCTCTACGTGTCTCGAAAGAATCCATCCATTTTACATATTCCTCCGCCTTCAAGCCATTTTCTAGAATCAATATAAATGAAGCAATTTCTCCAAAGGATCGAGGACCACTTTGGCTGTATTAATTATAGCCTCTACTATCTCTCATGAAACATGTATCACTCTCACCTGATGTCTCACACCTTCGAACATGTTGAACTTGGACTTCATCCTCGCACTCACCTAGTTCTCCCCTCCGAACATCAATCATCGCTTCCGCCATTGCAAGAAACGATCTACCAAGATTATGGGTATTTCTATCATCTTCCATATCTAATACAATAAAATCACTGAAGATAAACTTGTCAACCTCACTAAGACATCTTCATCACCCCTCTCGAATGCTTTAAGGACCTCACCGCCAAATTTAAGTGACTCGTAGTCGATGAGCTTCACCTAATCCCAAAAGTTTAAAAATGGACAAGGGCATGAGATTAATACTGGCACCCAAATCACATAATGCTCTCTCAAAGATAGCATTTCCAATGGTGCATGGGATAGTGAAACCGCCCTCGGTCTTTAGCCACAAGCAGCCTTCCTCATATTAAGACTACACTCCCCGGCCTAGTTAACTATTCGAACTGCTAGTCTTCTCTTCTGAGACAAGATGTCCTTCATAAATTTTACATAATCAAGACTGCTTTTAGAGCATCAAGAACTGGATATCGATGTGCGTCAATACTTCCATGAACTCGTGAACTGCTATCCAACTTATGCGTTTCTTTAGACGTCAGGGATACTTTAATCGAGGCCACGGGTTGTGGGTTATCCTTGCTTCCAATTGGGTGGTTTCCTACACCTGCTTCTCTTAGGAATATTCCCTATCCGCATCATCATTCTAATCGGCCGATGACTCTCGCCTCTACCTCCTCCGACATCGGGATCGCCCTCGCATCTCCAATTCTTTACCACTTCACGCGGACTGCTTAACATGTTCATTCCCATCTCTTCTCTGTTTACTGAAAGAGCCAGTAAGGAACCCTACGCCTTTCTATCAATAGATCGCCATTCAATCTACCCATACTCCGTTTCTCAATCAGGTCGCCTTCGATCGTTCAATCGGGTGGCTCGTTGCATATTCGCCTCGTCTCATTCATAAAGGCATAGTGAGGTGAGCATCTACAGAAGGGCTTGTCTCCAAGTCCACCTTTTCAAGAGGTGGTCTGCTTCACTCAAGTTGGTGGTACGTTGTTCTTATTGCTCCTCCATCCATACCCTATCGCCTGACATTCTAATTTCGGGCTATTACGCCCACCTCAAGGCCTTTCGATTCGTTCTGATAGCTGTTTCCATACCGTCCTTATCGGGCCGTGGTCGACTCGATTGGAACCTCGACACATATCGCCTTCGTTTAATTGGTCGGCCGTCCCGACCGACATTCTCTATCAGGCCGTCCCTCCACGCATCCACAAGCAACCCCATCGTCAGGTCTCAGATGGCATTCGCTGCACTACCGTCTAGTTAACCGCTATCACCAACATGAGTAACCAGTTGTCGAGAACCCATTATCCGTGCCACCCACGACTTTTACTGGTGTAGTCTTCTCTGTTAACCATTTGTATTAAGAGGGTAGCATCTTCCAAGACTCATGGCGCTCGGGTCTCGTGGTTTTCCCATTATGCCCCACCAAGGCATCAATCATCGTTTAGTCGCATTCCTCGTAATTCATTATAGAAAGTATGGACTCGCATCCATCCGGGTCGGGCCCCGTGATGTGGGCACTCTCAATAGTTCATGAATCTGGTCCCATGCCTCTCGCCAGTTCTTCCTCTGGGCCAGTCTAAAGTATCGATCTCGCACAAGTCAGGCACTTTCGAGGGTGGAAAACTTGGTCGAACTTCGCACCTGCCGCCCTGGTGAAGTAATGGAATCCGTGGTCGACTTGTTAACCAATGCTTGGCCTCTATCACCTAGTGAGAGTGGGAACAATCTCAACCCGAGTGCCTCTTCGCAACCCCATTGTACTTGATCGTGTCGCTGTACTCGAGGAAGTCAATAAATTCATATTTGGATTCTCATCAGCAATCCATGAAATAAGATGTTCAAGCATTCAGAAGGTTACTAATTTCGCTTGAAGTTGTTTCATCGAATAGTGGTCTTCTGATAGTCAAGGCTCGAACAACTCCAGAAGCAAGTAGGGCAAACTCCTCTAAAGAACATGAATGGATCATCCGCTGGTTAAACTACTGCGCTTGATTCCTTCCGTTATTCCCATTTCGCCCTCTGCGGGCTCAAGGCTTACCAATGCTAAGATCCGCCTTCATCACTCTCCATGATTGCTAGATTTCTAGTCCGTTTTGTCTTCTCGTTCTCTACAGATCATGTAAAGTTCTTTCGGCTCAGATCAAACTGGATAGGTTAACCGATCCCGTCGGCTTACGCGCCAATCGTAACCTCGACTGCAATCACACACGAATCACAAAGACCAAATTACCAAGATTTCTTAAGAACAAATAAAACAAAAATAAAAACTTCCGCAGTAATATCTAATCGCGATTACCTATATCACACAAAACTTATCCACTTGCAAGAATCACTACCAAAAAACTTGATAGGCCAAAAGCGGGGTGTGTATATATGTAATATGTGCGCAAGTGCACGCGTCGCCCCAAGTAATATAGTGTACCTATGGTACGGATATCGATCCATGGGATAAGTGTTAAATACAAGATTGGCTTTGAACATTATCCGGATATGTTTCTGGGGTGACAGAGAGTACTAACAATCGAATTTAAAACTAAGCTAATCGATCTTAATGAATTACTCAGATAATGGAGACTAGCTATGTCTCCCCGCTAATTTTGATGGATTATTTCTAAATAAGTTACTATTCGCTTATTTATAATTTATTGATGGCTACGTGATCGTGTTACGAAATACCCTCTCTCGAGGTGTACCCGCCATCTCGCGGCAGTGTTGGAGTGTATCTCTACCCCAACCTCGATACTAAATGCTTAAATGTTCTAACCTTAATTGCCACCCTCAGGATCGAAATATCTCTATTTACCGAATCAACCGAAGGCTGCTCTACTCAAATCTCGAAAGTATTCCTCATATCTCGAACTTGGATATCCAAGATAATCACTTCCAATGTCACGACATCACCATGTAAATAACTCATAGATATAAAGCAGATGTGAATAAGTTATAAACAACTGAATAATATAAAATACTAATCTTTAATCCATAATCGTGATGTGGTTCAACACCTCTAAGTATAAATCTAGGAACATATTGAATACGAGAACACTAATATTTAATCTATAACCTGTGAACGCTTCTCCAAAATACCCTAGAATTTTTATAATAAAATTTATTATATATTCCGAGATAATGGGCCAACTTCCGGTATTTTTCCGGGAATTGTTAGATGAATAATGATTAAATGGTTATTGAACTTAAATAAACCCAAGTGAAAAAGAGAAAATATGAAATTGTAAAATGGGACCTAAGGGTCAATCAGAAGTAAGTTTATATGTCTAAGTGAAATTAAGAGAAATAAATGAGTAAAGGGAAAGATTTAAAATGAAGAATAATAGAACAGAGGGACCTAAATACAAAAAGAACAAAGAAAAATCAAGGAACGGGTATGTGGCGTAGGAAAAAGGAGGAAGTTTCTCCTTTTTTAAAGTACGATTAAGGGTGATCCATAAGAAAAGGAAAACAGAGAAAAGAGGAGATATTTTAGAGTGAGAAGCTCTCACTTCTCTCTAGATTCCCAACGATCGGACCATAGGTCTCTGGCGAAGCAAGAGGGAAAATCCTTCCTCGTGACAAGAGTTGTGCGGAGACCTAATCTGGGAGTTTCGACAAACTCTAGGAGGTAGTTCTTCTCCTACTTTGATTATTTTCACCCTAAGGGTCACATAGTTATTATCTTGCCTTTTGTGGAATGTTTGGTTGTATTTTAAACCATGGGAAGCTGCCACATTGTGGTAGTGCGCGCTAGCCGGACCTTACAGATGATTTTTGGGTAAGAAATAAAAGGATTTTGGAAGTGAGTCCTTCTTAGTAAATCAGAAATCTCATCAATTAACTTAATGTTAGGCTTTGAATTTCAATTCTGACCTCTCTCAGAGACCAAGTTATGGTCCTTTATCATATTATGCAACAGAGGTCAACACTCATAAAGAGGTCGCATATCTCGCAAAGCAGGGTCGCCAGACCTCATGCAAGGAGGCCAGCCAGATCTTCATCCGGTGGAGGCCCAGGCACCTCATGCAACAAAGGCCAGGCGACCTCGCGCACAGGGGTCGCACACCTCATGTACAGGTCACAGACCTCTGCGCTAGGTCGCCAGACCACGCACAGGCCGCCAGACCTCATCCTCGCGGAGGTCGCAGACCCCATGCACAGAGGTCAAGATCTCATGCAACAGAGGTCGCGAGGACCTCATTCGGGCCAGAGGTCACAGACCTCATTTTGTAGAGGTCACCGTCCTGAAGCCGACCACGAATCGACCTCCAACTCGGGGCGTCATAACTCCCCGGGTCCGAACTCCGATTCTGTGTTCTCGACTCTATGGAAAGCTCATTGAGTCAAGAATTCATCCATATGCCTGAGGATGATAGAATATGTCAGACCAAGGTGTCATACCAAGTTTAACGAGGTCAGTCACAACAATGTAAATTTACTGGTGTGACTACGTATGACCTCCAACTCTAAGGTCATATAACTCCTCTGGTCCGAACTCGATTCAGCTCTCGACTCCTATGGAAAGCTCATTGAGTCAAGAATTCATTCATATGCCTGAGGAGGATAGAATATGTCAGACAGAGGTGTTATACCGAGTTTACCGAGGTTAGGTCAGCTCAGTCCGTCAACTCGGTTGGGTGTGACTACGTATGACCTCCAACTTCAGAAGGTCATAACTCCTTCGTCCGAACTCCGTTTCGGGTATTCTTGGACTCTATGGAAAGCCCATTGAGTCAAGAATCCATCTATATATATCTTGTTGAAATTGGAACTCATATTAAACTACGAGGCCTAATCCTAACTAAAAACTACTAGTACACACAAATAATATTGTTCTTTAGTGGTTTGAATGTGGGACTAACGAGAGGAAAAGCTAAATCAAGATTTGAGATCCCAAGGATTGGAATCAAAGTGCAAAGATTTTTGGGTTTATTCTACCGACTCCTATTCCTCGTTTCAAGTTTTGCATGTTTGTTCTAAAAGCATATTGAATTGATTTAATTGATTTGAGAAAAGTGATTGTGAAATGTTTAAAAGGTAAAATTGCATGATTATTGAAAATAAATCGGTTATACAAGCGCATATGTTGTACTATATTTTGCTATAAAGGATTGAACACCCTTAATAGAATGCTGAACTGCTTAGTTCAGATATGGATATATTTGCAAACAATAGGGTCAAATAGTAGTACGCTAACTATTGTATTTGATGTGGTCATCCGGGATTAGCACCAAATGACCGTGATTCCAGAGTGTTCACTTATTTGATTGCTTATAACCAAATAAAGTTCAACTGACCGCATCAGGTTATAAAACCATTTGATACGGCCGCAAATTTCACGGACCGTGTCTAAGTGACTCGATATCCCGTGATATCAAGACATTGTGTTAAATTGCGGCGGCATAACCGACCGATTAGCATAACCGAATCGGTTTGCATAACTCGACTGATCGGCGTAACCGAATTCGAATTGCAGAATTGAATTGAATTGCGTAACCCGAATTGAATTTGTGAGCATATTTGAATTGATTTGAGATCGTGGAAATATCGACATGAAAATGTATTTTCGGGATGATCAATGAACTATAATCGATTGTATATATATAACAAAGTATATGTATTGTATTTATATCACCATCCAAAAGATTTGAAAGTTCGACTATTAAATTGCATGAATTGGATTTAAGTTTAAACTGAGGAATGGATTTGTATGTAACCACTAAGCATGAAATGCTTAGCGATTGTTTTGCCCAATGCGCAGTGTACCAAAGTGATAGATATGGATCAAAGTTTGCACTCCAAGATCGAGGAGCGTTGAGTCATAAGAAGGAAATTTCGAAAGATGTCTTATTACGTATCTACTATGTTTCTTTCGATATCGATATTTTAAAAACAATTTGAACTCGAACATCTATTTGTAAATCATTTTGAAAAGGCCTGATGCTTCATTGTAAATGTATTTTGTTAAATGTAAATGCTTTCTACGGGTTTGCCCACTTGTGTAATCGCTCAAGAAGATATGATTTTGTTGATTTTAGTGGCATCCCTGACTCATCGTGATCCACCCAACCTGCCTGGGCAGGAAAGGGGTCCCACATCTTGCTGGTATCGTAGGTCCCTGGTTCCCTTGCCTCGGATCCCAACCTGGCCTGGCCAGCTCTGGTCGCCACAATAACACATCAAGATTTCCTATCCGAAAAGAAGAAAATACAAAGTCGCCTTTCGCGATCAGCGTCACCACTGATTTCGCGCCGCAGTTCACGTGACCGATGCCTCACTCGTCCCCTTTGCTTTTAATGATGGAGGCGTAACGCTACCGACATCGCTGACGCTGAGACATCGCGCGACGCCACCGCCATGACTTTTACATTTGTCGATTCAACGCCGCGACGCTTAGGACGCCACGACGTGGGGACGCCGCGACGCTGGGAACGCCGCAAGGTTCCAAATGCACTTTATGCACTTCCACCTCGATCCAAAATGCATCCAAAACCCCTGCTCCAATTCGCAGCTTCACACACTACAAAACAGATGTCGTGCCATAAATAATACTTAATTTAAATATAAAATAAAGCTAAAACGTAAGACGACGCTGGTTTGGTATGAGTGTTTTGTGCACTCATCATCCTTGTTATCGGTTGAGTCGTTTATCGCGATAATGGAAAAAATTTGTCATGACATAATTCGACTGGCTAATCTCATTCTTCTTTGATTCTTTGCCGCGATCGGAAGCTTTCGCCGCAAATGTAATTTAATACCGAGCTTTTATTGTCGTGACGTAGATTACCTTGTCGGCAGATTCGCCAATTCTTTACTATGTCGTAACATGACTTTTCTTTGTTGCCATTCCTCTTGCTTTTCTTTTCAACTTCTTGTCGCGACAGAGAATTCAACTCCCTCATGTTTTGTTTGTTGTGACAGAAATAATCTTTGTCGCGACAGAGATGTTGTTGTTCTATGTTGTGAACTCTGAATGTTATGTCACACAGATTTTCTGGTTTACTTACGGTTCCTCTTCCTCGAGCTGGGCCCATTTAAAACTTCACGCAACATAAAAACACTCTGCCTTACGACCCCGCTATATTTTTGCCACTTTCTTTCAAGGATAGAAACTATATTTTCCGTCACGATATAGCATTGTCACGACAATGTTTCTTTGCCATTTGCCTTGATCATTGTCACGACAAAGTTAAGAGTGTCGTGACAGTAATGTTGACATTCTTCTTCAACAATGTCAGCGAAGACAAAATTCCTTTCACGCGACAGGATTCTTTTTTCGGGCTTCGAACACTTCCGACTTGTTGCGACATACAACTGCTGGTTGCGACATAGTTCTTCTAGTATGCTTGAATTCGCCGCGACAAACAAAATTATACGCGATGTAGAATCACGTGAATCAAGCATTTTTTTTCTTTTTTTACGCTGAATTTTCTCATATTTTTCAATTAAAACTCGCAAAACACAAAGTCAGAATATTCCATAATTTGGCATGAAAATATATCTGAAACTACTAAAAACATGCCAGAAAAATGGATTAAAAATAGATGAGTTTAAGACTCATCAAATTCCCTAAGACTTAAAGTTTTGCTTATTCCTAAGCAAAGAAAATAAAATTTTGTTTGTCCTCAAACAATTTAGCTTTTATTTTTAAGGACATTTTTCTGTTTAAACCTCAATTTAAGCAGAAACATAAGCCGCTGTAAAATATTTAAACATACTTCCAATCTAATCGTAGATTTTCAATTACGTTTCACTAGATGTACCAAATAATTCATAAGGGAAACAATTTAATCATTCAACCTTGATTTGTGAATGTGTGCTGGTCTTCCCTCTTTTTCCTTGGCAGATTAGTTAATCTGCTGGGATAATACTCAGTTAGCATGCTTCTCTTTCATTAATCTCTACTAATGTAGGCATATCACCACCTTCAAGATCAAATAGGTCTTTTAGGCTTGTAATGTGTGGCTTGGGTAATTAGGTAGATTCTTGGACACTTTAGGCTAAATTTGACCCATAATTCACTAACAACTTACACTCTTTCCTTTATCATGCATCCTTGATTTCTCTTGATTTTAAGTTTCTAACCTCCCCACCAGTTTTTGTGCATCTTTCTGCATACTCTCTACTTTGGTATTTTTCTTTTCATTTTCTTCAATTAGAGTATGACTTCTCTTCCTTATCTTCGAAGCTTTTTCACTTTTCATCTGTTATCAAGGCTTTTATAATGGTGTAATGTTTTGTCTTTTTAAGCTTTCTACCCCCCTTAATGAACTTTGGGTCAGTAACTTCCATACCAGTTGGCATTAGGGTACTAAGTGTTGAACACCCCTAAGAACTTAATTGTTCAAAGGAGGAAGACTACAAGACCAAACTCATTCTTCCTTGATGTTTTCCTTTTCCTAGCTTCTTTCTTAATTCTCTTCATCTCTTCTTATATCAATGAATTTTTCTTTCTCAACCCTTTTTATCCTTCTCCATAGTTCTAAATAATATTCCCCCAAACTTGTCCTTTTTTGTCATTGATGTGTTTTGTCTTGTAATCTAGGAAAATAAAGGTTCTTTACTGTAGGATTATGTTTAAGGAAGGAATTGGGCTTCTCATTTGCTGGTTGATGATGAGATCGGCTATAGGCTCAAATAAGGAACTAGTGTGTATGCTTATGCATATCATAAGGGTAGGCTTTGAAAGGCTCAAACTTCCAAGAATGGCCTAAATCATTTCCTGTTAGTGGCATTGCCTAGAATTTTGCCTTAACTAATAATCCAACAAGTTCTAGGACATTGGAGAGATTACTGTGATGGATCCCAGAAGATGTCCCTAATCTTGGAATAATTTGTTTCATAGTTACTATTGACCATGTGCTAAGCTTATCAGGATTTTTATAATCAAACTATGTACAAAAACATAATTATAAGTCTTATATGTTCCATCAATTTGTTGCAATCTTCCTTATTCTTGAAGTTCAACACATTTATTATTATTTTACAACCTTCCCTTCCTTTTCATCTCATCCTACCCCAAAGCATCTATCATATTGTTTGTTTGGTTTTGTGGATATGTTGTGTAATTTAACAGTTAGAATGTTCATTTAGATCAACAATCCAGTTTAGAAAAATGTAACACAACAACAACTCAATTCCATCAACAATTCAGCTTCACCAAACAATTCATAGCTTATTTAGCAATTTCAACCAAGAAATTGGCTTATTTTATTCAACTAAGCTATTTACCACAAGTCAACAAATTCAATTTATTAAACTCAAAGGACATAAAATTTAAACAAAACAAAACAAACAAGAAATAAAAGTGAACACCAAGCTTTGCAAAGAATTTTCTATTCTATTGAATTTTTCAAGGATGGGATATTAGGTACAAAGAGGGAGGAAGAGATGGAACAACAGGCAATGTTCATTTTTTGCTTTTTGAAGCCTTTTCCTTGGCTGCTTCCATTCTTAAATATTCTTCAACCTTTTCTACTGGGTTTAGTTCTTTTTTTCATGTTGCACTAGGGGTTTTATTTTCGAAATGGGTGCTTTACAATCTCAAGGTCTTTCTTCCTCCGGATTCAGTTAGAGAATGGTATTGGTGGGTTTGTTACACCCTGAGGACTACTGTGAAGGCACATAGTCTGAAATTCTGATTTGTGGCAGTGGCACTTTCTTCTTGCTCAGACTGCCTTCATAAAAAGTGCTTCAATCTTAAAATCTTCGTACGCTTTTGTCATTCTTGCTACCTTTTAGCTAATGATTCTAGGAGTGTCCTATTGTTGACTTGCTCATAGGTCATTAGGCAAAAACTGTCTTTGCAATGTGCCAGACTATTCAACCAATTCTTGTCCCTTGATTCCAGGCATGCCTTTAAGGCTTATCTCTATCCTCCAACATTTTTATTAACCCTGACTCATGTTTTCCTATTTCAGTCCAAAAAGCCACTTCTCTATCCCTTATAACTGGTCTCCATTCTGTATCCTTTTTCCACTCGCTTCTTCTGCTCTTCATTCCTGCTTCTAAATGCCTCCTCCGTATTTCCTTGATCCCTTCTTCTAAGCTTTGCATCCATATATTCATCCCTAAGCTTAAGTTGGATTTTTAGCTGATAATCTCTCTTTCATCTCATGTTTCATAGATATCAACATCTCCATAAATTCTGTGTTATTACACTATTGCCCTGAACTTTCAGCTTATTCCTAATGGATTTCTCTTAGGTCTAGAGATACATTCCACGGGCTTCAAGCCTCGAAATTCATACTTAGCGGACTTTCCTAATCGGCCGGCTCATTGCATCTTTCATTCCCCCTTTCTTCTTCCACCTCTATTTCTTTCTCATTTCATTTGTTTTTAGGACCTTTCATTACTCCAGTCAAGGTTAGAGGGGATGCCTTAGGTTATGTTTCTTATTTTCCCCATTCTTTCTCTACTCCCTAAGAAAGCAAGGTCGGGTGATCAGCTAGGTGTGAATCAAGCCCTCGTGATTTCGCTTCCGAGTAGCTCGTGATAGAATTCTCGCTTATCTTCCCACTTTGATTCAGACTCCTTCAAAGAATGCATGCAGACGAGGATCAAGCTGCTCCTTCTCGACCGTACGAGGGGTGCTTTGATGGCAAAAGGACCGAGCTAATAAAATAGAACCATACCTTAGCCTCTTTTGTTAAATCACCTCTGGTAATTGATTCATACAGGATATTCTTTGTTACCTTCCATTTTCCTTTTCCGATCATATATAGTAGTCCACTATCTTCTAAAGACTGCCTCTTTAGTAAATTCGAATTTTTGGTTTCATCTTTCGCACCTTCGTATTGAACAATCCATTTATCTTTTCCTTGCCGAAATCTATCCATTTTCCTCTGACATACACCTTCTTTCCTTCCTCTTCCACCATATTAGCAAAAAATTCTTTAACCAATGCAGCATAGCCAGGTGCCTTGTGCTCGCCCAGTGATTGTCATCCTCTCTTCTCAAGCATTTCAGATAAATGGGAGATGAGCTTTTTGAATCCTCATTCAACTATGAAACCTCTGTCCTACAAACTCTTCTCTATTAAAGCAGATGCTTTGTTTGAGATTAAGATCCTTACGCTTTAATTCCTCTCACAATTATTTCAAATTTTCTTAAATCCCCTCTTCCTTTCTTGATTCTTCCACTAGCGCGCTCATGCTCTTTTCTAGCTTCAAATTCTTTCTTCATCTGCATTTCCTCTTACTGAGTTTCGAACATTTCTTCCTCTTACTTCGTGTATGCTTCCATTATCTCATTCGTGTTCAAAATAAGGTGTGAATTACTAAACATGGTAAGGATAGGGTTTTGGAACTATAGGGTTTTAGAAAGTAAGATGAGAGAGATTTGTTGAAGGAAGCTAAGAGGGTTGATGGTTTATGAGAAAGGTGGCCTTTCAGTTTTCAAAAATTATCTATTTATAAGCTAACCGTTTTGTTGTGCCTTCATTAAATGCAATGACAACAAATGACCTAGGGTTTATTCCATTTTTAATATATTGTCACAATAGGGTTTTGAAATCAATTGGAA
This sequence comes from Tetrastigma voinierianum, assembly GCA_016808115.1. NCBI lineage: Eukaryota > Viridiplantae > Streptophyta > Magnoliopsida > Vitales > Vitaceae > Tetrastigma > Tetrastigma voinierianum. The sequence continues at coordinate 55,425 of JAEQBH010000010.1, read as the reverse complement.
ACTAGGTCAGTCATATGTCGCGACATTGTGAGAAATGTTGCGACATTCTTTCTGATGCTCTTTTGAACTTATGTCACGACAATGAAAAAATTTGTCGTGACATAAATTTTCTCTTCCAGAAACATAGGTCATTTACAACTCTGTAGCGACATAGATAAATTGTGTTGCGACAAACCTACCTGCGACAGAGATAATGTTTGATTTAAACTCTGTCGCGACAAAAAGAAAGTGTCTCCTAACATAATTTCCTACGACTGCGAATGAGGTTTGATTTTTCTTTGTCGCGACAAAAAGAACCAATGTCGCAACCGAAGTTCAAAATTTTGTCGCGACATAACTTTGTATGTCGTGACATAATTCTTTCCTACTTAAATTTTTTTGCATATTTTCATACCTTCAACCATTCAACCCAGATGACATAATGCAATAAAGTCTTTCCACTTAGTTCATACTTGTGAAAACACATTTTACAACAGACAATCTCAATTCAAGTATGAACAACAATTCTCATTCTTCACCCAATATCATTCATCAATAAATCCAACAATGCATACAAGCAATTTGTACAATAAAATTTTCACATTCCCCCAAACTTCAATTATGCATTATCATTAAAAACAAATTTAGTGAAATAGAAATATTCTCCTAGAGCTATTTTCGTATATTTCAACACAGACAAGCAGCTTCCTAATAACATCCATTTCCAAACATCTTCCTTGTCCCTGAAAATTCAGCAAAAACTACACAATAAAATTTCTAACAAAATTTAAACTATAACATCAAGCACAAAATTAAGCTAACTATAAAATTTAAAATTTAGCTTGGGTTGCCTCCCAAGAAGCTACTCAGTTTAATGTCTTTAGCTAGACATTTGCTGCAGAATGTCTTCATTTCAGCAAAACTCTATCCCCTTTTTAGAAGCTGAATCTAAACTTCCTTTATGCTTCCTCTAAGATAATGCTTCAGTCTCTGACCATTTACTTTAAATTCAATTTCAGATCTCAAATTTTTAGTGTTATTTCGCCCAAAGGGTGTACTTCATACCACACTCCAAGGACCACTCCATTCGACTTCAATTTCGAAATGTTTCAGCTTGGAATTCGTGGTAAGAGGACGGTTCTCTTCCAAATTCCTTCCTCATAATCTTTGATCATTCCACTTTGTCTTCTTTTCTTTATAAATTTCGCATTGTCATAAGCTTCATTTCCCAATTCTTCTAGCTCCATTCATTCGAGTAATCTCTTCCCAAGCAGCCTTGAAAGCCAATCTAATTTCGATGGCTCATACCTATGTATTCCAATTTAAAGGAGATGACAAGGCTTTCCAAATACAATTATGTACGGGACATTCCAATGAGAGTTTTGTGGGTAGTTTTATAAGCCCACAGTTGCATTATCTCCAAATTTTATGTACTAACCATTTCGTCAGATTCATTGTTTTCTCCATAATTTTCTTAATCTCCCCATTGGAAATTTTAGCTTGCCCATTTGACTGAGAGTGATAAGCCAATCCCATCATATGTTGGATTCCATATCTACTCATGAGTTTTGCAAAAACTTTATTTTCAAAATGGCTTCCCTCATCTCTTACGATTGTCTCCGTGCTCTAAATCGCCGTATATATATATATATATATATATATATATATATATATATATATATATATATATATATATATATATATATATATATATATATATATATATATATATATTTAATTTTGCGGAACCCAACCACTCGTATGACATCATTTCTAGGACAAGCTGCTGCTCTACCTATTCGATACATAGTCTACATCTAGAGAATGTATATATTCTGTAAATGTGATGATGAGAAATGTCTCATGATGTCTATCCCCCATACATCAAAAATCTACACCACCAAAATTCCTTGCAGGGGCATTTCATTTCTTCTGCTTATATTTCCCATTCTTTGACAAGTATCACAATGTTTTACCCATTCAAAACAATCCTTGAATAGAGTAAGCCAATAAAAACCTAATTGGAGAATTTTCTGGGTTGTTTTATCTCCTACAAATTGTCCTCCATATGATGATGCATGACCTTTTTCCATATCACCACCTCGCTTTGCTTCTCTCGAACACATTCTCGACATCATATCCCCGCCCCTTCTAAAAGTATCACGTAAATATAAAATTTGTAATCAGTTCTCAATTTTCTTCTCTACTGGTAGCTGAACTTAGGTGGCATAACTCCTTAAGATAAGTAATTGACAATATTAGCATACCAGGGTGTTTGAACTGACAACAAAAACAGCTGCTCATTAGGAAAATTTTCTACTATTTCAGTTTCCTTTTCTTTTTCATCAGTCTTTTCCAATCTAGACAAGTGATCAGCTATCACATTGTCACTATCCTTTTTATCTTTGATTTCCAGATCAAACTCATAGCAGGCCACCCATCCGATCGCCTCGCCTGGCCTCCTCTTGTCATTAGATATTTAATCGGCAAAGATGACTGTTGTGTATTATAACATGGGAACCCAATATGTAAGGTTCGACGTTTCACAAGCAAACACCATTACCAACATCCTACTGTGGTAAAGGGTAGTTTTCTTGCGGTTTACATTAGTTTTATTGAATAAAGATACGCCTTTGAATATCTTTTCATTTTTGTGTCCCAATACAGCTTCCATTGCATAATCACTAGCATCACACATAATTTCAAAATCATTGTTCCAGTCAGGTGTCAACATGATGGGAGTTGTCACTAAAATGGATTTAATTTCTTCAAATGTAGATCTGCATGAATCATCAAAATTAAATTTTGCATCTTTTTCCTGCAGTCTACATAATGGTCTGGAGATTTTTTAGAAGTCCTTTATGAATCTTTTGTAAAAACCAGCATGTCCAAGGAAGCTTCTTATCCCCTTGATTGTTGTAGGTGGTAAGAGAATTTTTATGATAGCAACTTTTGCTTGATCTACTTCCAATCCATCGGCAGAAATCTTGTGTTCCAAGACAATACCTTTTGTTACCATGAAGTGACATTTTTCCTAGTTTAAAGCTAAATTTTTGTCTTTAACACCAAGTATCAAGCTTCTAAATTTTCAAACAATTCTCAAACTAGATCCATATACTGAGAAGTCATCCACAAGACTTCATAGTCTCTTCCATCAGATCTATTAAACATAGACATTATAAACCTTGAAAAGTGGTGAGCAATACATAACTAAAAAAACATCTTGCAAAAGCAAAGGTGTCATATGACATGTAAATCTAGTTTTCTCCCTGATCCTCCTGAAATATAGCAATCTGGTTATAAACAGAATATCCATCAAGAAAACAAGTAATGGAGGCCCCCGTTAACCCGTCCAGCCTGGGTCAACGGTGAGAAGGCACATGCAACAAAACCTTTCCGTAGCGCAAGCAGAGCTTAGTTTATATAGTCTATACGCACTCTCCATCACAAGCCACGCTTCAGTGAATCAATTCATTCTTCTCATTTCGATCACTGAATCCTCCCTTCTTCGAACCACATGAACCGGCTCACCTAAGGGTTGTCCGAGATTGAATATAAGGAGCCCGCATTAGCCATTTAAGTACTTCTTCTCGACTAATTTTCATTACTGGATTCACTCTCTTCTCTAATGTTCTATGTAGGTTTTAAATGCTTTCCAACAGATCTCGCGGCATACAGATAAAGAACTAATTCCTTTCAAATCTTCTATAGACCAAGCTATTGCTTCCTTGTATTTTCTGAGAATTTCCAGCAGTTTTTACTCTTCTAACTTAGTCGATCCAGCTAAAATGATGACTGGCTTGGCTTGTTTTGGTTGTAGGAAAGCATACTTTAAATGTTCAGGCAATTCCTTTAAAATCAATCCTTCTAAGCTTATATTTTCTTGAATAGCTTCCTCTTAATAACTGTTGAATTGTTCTACACTATTTTTTTCAACACTGAGTATTGCTTCTTTTATATTAAATTGAGTTCGTAAATTCAACTTCAACATGCTCAAGATATCGGAAATTCATCTCATTCTCATTCATTGAACTCTGAAAATTACAATCATTGATCAATTTTGAACTAATGGGAATTTTTGTTTCTACACTCCCACAATCAACATTAATAAATTTGCCAAGCTAAGTCGTGATTTGTGATTGAAGTGCACCCGCCTCATCTCCAACCCCGAGAGTCAATTCTCCTCTTCACAAAGAATCAAAAGTCGCCTCCCGTTGGCTAGAAAGGTCTTCCTAACAGCAGTGGGACTTATTTGTCTTCTTCTATATCAATAACTATAAAGTCCATCAGAAAATGAATTTTCCCACTCCTCGACGCGACATCTTCTAAAGACGCCTCTCGACGGGCCAATGTTCACCCGCCATCAAAGAAGGTCATGGTTGTGGGAGTAAGCTCCCCCAAACTTAGTCTTTTAACTATTGATGAGTCATAAACTCATCTATTTTTAATCCATTTTTCTGGCATGTTTTTAGTATTTTCAGAGCTATTTTAATGTCAAATTATGGAGTATTTACAAACTTTGTGTTTTGCAAGAGTTAATTCAAAAAGGAGATATTTCCAACAAGAAAGAAGAGAAAATGCAAAGAATCGGCAAATAGCCTTCAAGCCGCGACAGTTCGGCTGGTCGCGACAAACGCTCTTACAAATGGCTAGAAAACTACGTCAGAATAATATTTTATGTGTCGCAACACAAGATCTAGAAATCGCATGAGCTATGTCGCAAAAAGACAAAGATGTCGCGACAGAAAATGTGGAAGAAGGTTATGACAAGGATCGCTTTATGTTGCGACATACCGAAAAGACCGTAAGGAGAATCTATGTCGCGATTATTGCCACTCGTCACGACACTAACTCTTGCAACATGGAGGAGCTGGTTGAGACAGAAGAGAGCACTGAAAGAAGAAGTTCAATCGTGACAAGAAAATTTATGTCGCGACAAATGACGCTCACTTGTTGAATTGGCCTAGTCGTAACAAAGGAACCTAACGTTGTAACATACTTCAAGCTGAGGAGATAAGTCTGTGTCGCGACATGGATCTTGATGTTGCAACACATAAATAAGCTTAACAGAGAGAAACGAGGTTGCGACAAACTTTTCTAGGTCGCGACAAAGGTTTCAACACAATGCAAAGAATTTCTGTATCAACATAACAAATTAGGTCGCGATAGAACGATTGAGTTGAACACAGAAGAGTCTTATCGCGACATGAACATCACGCGACAATGTATATCATAAACACCAAGAAACTATGTCGCAACATCGTAACAAAGCCGCAACAAGCCAAGTTATGACAACAAGCTCATGACACTTTCTGCTATGCATGTAAACTGCATAATACAAGATAAAGGTTGTAACATAACCAACAGAGATGCCGCCGCGACATGAAAACCTGGTCGCGACACCAACTCAGAGAAGCCGCACTCGAAACCGTGTCGGCGACATGATTATCGATGTTGTGACATAATTGTTTGAAGGAATGCACAAAATATTGTCACGAACAAAGGAAACTCTGCCGCGATTAATTATCACATCAAGGAAAGAAGATCAATAAACAAAACAAAAATACAATGTCACAATCAAGCAAGATCGAGCATAAGATCTTCAAGTCGAATGTATGATCATACCGCACAAAGACCTGTAACAAAGACACAAAACTCTGTTGCGACACAACTTCTAGGTTGCGACAGAAGGCAAATCTGGGCCATAAATTTTAGGGATTTACAAATAACCTCAATTTTAGGGCCCAAACTTTTAGGGCTATATAAATAGAAACGATTGCGGAAAGCAAGGTAGTTAGTCGCTGATCGTACCTAACCAGTAATTCGTATTTGCACTCTTGTATTATATTTCTTTTCTATTTTTCATTTTTTCTTTTCTTCTCAGATTAGTTTAAGAGTAGGACTGTTTCATTGAGTTACTGATTCAAACAAGAATCTTTTCTGCTTGAAATTGAAATTTAATGTCAAATTCATTTCATGACATTTGTTAATTCAATGAACCCAGACAAAAGTCGAACTCATTTTTTCGCCTCTGATTGCGCTATAGTGGAATTTTCCGGACAAGATTTGATGTAATAATCGTAATCCAGCTTTAGAGAACACAAATTCTACTGAAAGATCCGATGTTAGTTATGGTCTTTTCGCACAATGAGAAGAAAATTTCCAGCTGAATTTGAATTTATTTGGAATGGTGGTGTTCTTTGAAACACCGTTCTACCTTAGTAGCTTATACCAATGAAAGGACTATTGTTTGGCTCTGATTTCCAGGAGGCCCTCTGAGTGACACAGAGATAGAGATTCCTGATAATATAGACCAGTTACTTGGGGGTATGCTAAACTATTATTTAAGAACTAATAGATCCTCAATTAGATAGATCCTCAATTTGCTCATGGGTTGAGAAAGGGTAGAGTGATATATTAATTTAATCAATTTAATCAATTAGAGACCTCTCCTTGGTTTGGAAGAATGATCTTGATCCCGTGTTAGCATAAGATCTAATCAAGGAAAGAAAAACTTTCTCGTATCTTGTAAAAAGGATGGGACATCATTCATTTTGTGTAAATCTAGCAATCGCACTGTTAAAGCAAGAAATCAATTATAAGAAATGTGGGTATAAAGTATTGGAAAAGAAATACCCAGATCTTACAGAGAAATTTAATTAAAGTAATTGATCGTAATCAAGGATTCGAAATGAACATGAGCCTCTACTCGAAAGTATGGTTAGAGGAGGAATCCAAACTATACTACCTCGCTCTCGACAAATTCGCATTCTAACTCAAGGGAAAATAAAATGCAGAGATTATTCTCAGAGGAATTGATAATTTACACAACAAGGAAATCCTAAGTGTCTACTTCGCCTCTTGACAAATTCGCATTCTAACTCAAGGAAAATAAAATGAGATTATTATGTGAATCTGATAATTTCACAGCAGTGAAATCCTAGTGTCTACTTCCAACACTAACTGATTCACCAGCTTTTATATTTAGGATTTAAATTTTTCCCTATTTTAAATGTAGATTCCACTATTAAAATTCTTATTAGGTTACTAAATTTTCTCTAAACTGGACGTTCAAATAGTATAGAACTTGAGTCGTTGGGGTAGTTGAAGTTTAAATTCTTTTCAATCTTTATGGGAACGATATCCGGACTTATAGGTCCACTTTATTACTTGTACAACCTGTGCACTTGCAGTTTTTAAGACCAAATTAAATCTTTAATTGAGTTTAGTGACAAAAATTATTCTTCTTATGAGCATACAAGTTATATTTGGTAGTAACAAGTTTTTGACGTCGTTGCCAGGGATTAATTTATAGTCTTCTAGTAATGGTTTCATAAATTTGAATATGCACAACATTTGGTTTCAACAAGTTTTTGGCGCCATTGCTGGGGACTGAGTAAGAGTCCTTGGGCAGTAGTGTCACAGACTTGTATACATGCAAAAATGGTCTTAACAACACAGAAAAAGCATGTTGCGACACTTAATTGAAGTTTTCTGAAATTACACCTTTCTCATGTTTTCTCTCATAAAACATTTAAAACAACCTATTTCCACTCATACTCAGTTGACCCTACATGTGAAAACTTGTTTATCCATCAAAAATCTTTACTTCAAGTATTAACACTTATCTCAATTCTTGATTCAATCTTCCTTGCCCAGATATTCAGAATATGTTTTTATTAAAGCAACATAACATTCCCAAAACATTTAGATATGCATTATCCTTAAAGACAAGATTAGGGAATTGGAATTACTCTCCCTTGTAGTCATTTTCTGCATATTTTCTTTTGGAAACAATTTGCTTCTTAAAATGGTTCTTCTTTGAATTTTGCTTCATTTTCCTGAAAAGCAACAACAAATAAAATAAAACTACTAACAAATTAAACTGAAACATTAAATTCTTAAAATTGCACTGAATTAACCAGACTAAACAAAAGCAAAATGAAAATTTCATTGAATAGCTTCCCAAGAAGCCGGTCAACAGAAGTGTCCTCACTTAGACATTTGCTAATTTGTCTTCTTCAAGATCCTTTTCTGCTCCTCTAGTCTGAGCTTTTCTTCATTAGTTTAGTCTCCATGCATGCTTTGTCCTACATTTTCTTACTTCTTTTCATTTCATCACTGCTTCTCATTACAGTTGGTGTGAGATCTTTAGGATTGATCTCAATACTACTGGGAAATGTATTTCTGGATTGGCTTTGCAAGGATAGGGCCAGCTGCCCTACTTGAGTCTCCAAGTTTCTCAATGTAGCATTGATATTTGTTTCAAACACAATTGTGTTAGCTCGAAATTCTCGCTCAGCAAATTTTTTCTCATGCACATTCAGGATCCTTGTTTTTGTCATGAATCGCAAGACCTAATCTTCAAAGGTTCGAGTTCTTTTCGCCCTTGATACTTCCATATCCCTATGTTGTTGCTACTGGCCACAAACCCGTGCTAAGTATAAGCCGATAGTAGTTCCGTCCATGTCTAGGGCCCCGTTGTACCCTACCATATGAAGCTTCATGGTTTCTTAGTGTCTGACTATAAAGGTAGGCAAGTCAAGTTAGGCTTGAAGTGGTAACTTCTCTGCTCATTCATATACTTTGTGTAACACCCCGAAATATACACTAGCCATTTTCAGCATGTTTAGGGTATTTTGTAGGTATAATTTGAATTTTTTGTAATTTAAATTCAAAACGTGAATATTTCGAAACCCGGAATTTGTACAAGATACAAGGAAAAATTTGTAAATTTCCAATTAAGGACCCAAATGACATAAGAAGAAAGATTGTATGCCAAAGTAGGATTTTGATAAGTTAAATAGAGAATCATAAAGAGATGAAGGACCTAAATGCAAAAATAGGGAAAGAATCCAAAAATGAGTTAAGCCAAACATGGCCTTAACACCAAAATGAGTATAAGACCAAATTGGTCTCTCATTTTGGGGGGAGAAGGGCTCCTATGTGAAGAAGAAAGGAAGAGAGAAAGGAGAAGAGAAGAAGAAGAAGAAGAAGAAGAATAAGGGTATGGATTTGTGACCTTATGTATGGAAACTAGTTTTGTATGGAATAGCAAGGATTTGTATGGATTCATATGGGATTTGTATGGATTTCTAGGGTTTAGTTAGGAATTCTTCCCTAACTCCGTAGATGTCTTAAAAAGTCGGGTCTGCAAAACCCTAGTTTGTATAAGATGAGTATGGAATCCTCCCTTTGAGTATGGATTCTTGATTTATGATGTGGGGATACATGTTTAGGTGTTAGGAGGTTAACCTAACTTCCAAGTAATTGAGTTTGAGTTTGGAAAAACCCTAATTAATCTCCATGTTTGGTTTTGGTGAGGTTAGAACCCATTTAGGAGTTGTTTTCAGTGATGCTCTTGGATTATTTGAGGGTTTTGGGTTGAATTTCTGGAAAAATGGACCAAATGACAAAATGGAAGTGCGGGGTCTTACGGAGCGACGTAGTGGTCAGACACCCATGCAGCGGCGATGAAATTTGCAGCGGCGTAGCATTGTTCTCAACATGGCAAATTTCGATGTTTTGTTTTGTTTTGTTATTCCGTTATTCCGAGGACTTGTCTATTGGACTAATGAGGACCCTATAAGTGTATGAAAGGGTCCATTCATGTTTATAAGGCAAAGGAAAAATTATACCGTACCTCGCCACCTTGGCAAGTTCGATGCAGGCAAACTTAATGCCCTTATGATAAGATAGTTGGTTCCTAAACACATATAATTGTAGGATTGCCTATGACCAAATATTGAATGACACGACACTTCTATTACGTGGGAAGGCACGTCTCTAATCGATTGCCGGCACTCCTGCTGGTGCTCGACATACATTGCGTGGCGGGCAAGTCTCGATCGATTAGTAGTAGCCCACCTTAGTGCCACGGCGCTTTGTCGTGGGCGAGGCACGTCTCTAATCGATTAGCCGACCTCGCTGGTGCTATGGAACTTACTGTTGCGGTAAGTAACCAAAATCTGCGATCGGTCTTACTGCATGCACGCTAGTGTTACGATACTTTTGTTGCGTGGGCAGGCACGTCTTTGATCGGTCTTGACATTCTCTGCTTTGATAACTCACATTTCTCCCGATGCTTGTCGTGCCTTAGGTACTTATTGTGTTGTGTCCTACTCATTTCTTGTTCTTGGTCTAGGCATTCAACGGTTTATATGATAGGGTTTGAATAACGAATAAGGTTAAATTATAAAGCTTTGTAGTACATGCAGATTACCTACGTACAAGCATAAGCTCTACGTATTACCCTACAGGTACCTCATTATAAAGAATCTTGTAACTCTGTAAATCTGCATAAGTATGAAGTGCGTATAAATACAAGTATATGTATTAGTTTTCTATGTAATTCATGCAAATTCTGATATACATTCTTTGTATATATATTCTTTGTTATATACTTACTATAAAGAGTATTAATGAATGTGTATATGTATAAGTCATATGTTTCCCACTAAGCGTAAAGCTTAGCACGGGTTTTTAATCAGTGTAGGTACAAATGAGGACGTCCGTGATCTTCCGCATACTGTTAGGCCATCACACTTGTAGGGGACCACCACAGTAGGTTTCGCGCTCTGATTATGCAAATGTAAATGTACAGTTTTTGTATATGTATATGTAAATGGGACTTAAAACTGTATGTATTGACACTATAAACACCACTATGGTGGTAGTTTTATTTTCTATATGATAATTTGATTCAGTTATAAGACTTGAGCCCACCAATGTCTGAAAAAGCAAGTAAAGAGTCCCAGTACAATCTCGCGACCCCCTTCGTCCGCCAAGGCGGGGGAATGGGGGGCGTGACACTTTGTTTCCTCAACTTGGTAGGGCTCTTCTTCCTCATACCCTTCAGCACTATTTCTCCTTCCTTCTCTCACTGCCCCAACTTCATGTGCAGTATACATCATTTTCTCATTGCTACTCAGCTTGTTCATAGCTACATCAAGCTTGGCTTTTATGGTTGTAGTTCTATCCAATCCAATCAGACCATTTCCCCTCATCCTACTGCTGCTCCCTGAAGATTCAGATGGAGTCTTGTAGTTGCATTTGGTAAGGTCTTCAATAACTTGCCTTGGCTCCTGTGTACTTCTTCTTTTAAAACCTCCACAGCAGGATGCATCAATGATACCATTGGAGGTATAATTCATGGCATGGTAGAAAATGTCCATCACGGTGTCGGATCTATCCGCATAGGGCACCTCTTCAGCAATCTCTTGAACCTCTCCCATGTGGTGTAGAGACTCTCATCCTCCCTTGCTTGAACACAATGATTTCTCCTCTTCCCTCAGCAGTGAGATCTGGAGGGAAAAATCTGCTCATGAATGCCTCCACCAGTTCTTCCCAAGTATTCACTGATCCCACTGGCAATCAGTCAAACCATGTGGCTGCCACGTCTCTTAATGAAAATGGGAAGAGTTGAAGCTTGATTACATCTGGTCTTACTCCATTCAATTTCACAGTGTTTGCCATCCTCATAAATCTCCCCAAGTGCTCATTTGGATCTTTAGAAGGGTGGCCAGTGAACTGATGTTGCTGAACCATTGAAATCCAAGTTGGCTTCAGCTCAAAATTGTTTTCTTCAATAGTAGGTTGTCTCACAGCAAAGTATTCTTCTTGGATGATGGGCCTCTAGAATTCCTCCATCGTGTTAGGCCTCTGTTGTCTCTCTGCTTCTTCTTCTTCTGGAATAGTCTGCAATCTTTCTATTTGATTAGCCATACTTCCATCTTCAGCACCAGTAGCTTTTCTTAGATTTTTCAGGGTTCTTTCAATTTTTGTATCTAGAGGCAGCAATTCTGCTTCTGATTTTCTATGCATTTAACACCTTCAGTGAAGCATTGAGATCAAAAGAGAGTCGAGTGGTAACAAAAATTATAAATCTATTAAGCTTCAAGATCGTGGCTTATTCGACCAACTGGCATTAAAAGCTGTTTTTGTTGATTTTCTGAAATTTTTGTCAAACAAAGAAAAATGTCCAAATTTGCATTTCTCTCTTTTGTCAGATATTGATTTTTAAGACCATTTTCCTGGCAACGAGGCTAAAAACTTGCTAAGACCATTTTTGCATGTATACAAATCTATGACACTCTTGTCGAGGACTCTTACTCGATTATTGACGCCCCAATAAGGTGTCCGGGTTGACAACTCCGATCAACTTACGGAATACTCGTGAGCGTCGAGTAATGAGCATTGTTCGCGAATAAAACGAGAGTCTCACATGCGGGGAGATCTACCTAAATACAAACTTGTCCAAACAATCCCAATATGACATATATATGAGTAAAACGGCCACTTGGGCCCACAACCAACACTCATCCAAATAAATCCCAACTATATACAATAGTTCAAAGAGGTAATAAAATTATCCTCGTACATCATATACCAAACTTATAGAGTTCTAATACATGTGTACATAACCAAACCAAAGCCACAACCCGGCTTTCTTCTAAAACGACCTCTAGGATGAGCCGTCTCCTCGAACGCTCCCTGTACCTGAAAATAATATCCCTCGACAGGGTGAGCTATTGCCCAGTAGTGGAATCACCCTAAATGGGTTACTCTCCACCTAAGTGCATATGCAATGCTCTAATGGCGATGCGTTCAAGTAAATGCGTGATCCTACTTGAATGTCTCACCTAACTTCAACTCATACCACAGGAGTCCTCACCCAGAGCTCCCTCACACTTGCCTAAGCCCACGTATGAGAAACATTATTTTCAAAACAAAAGATATTTGTTTTTAATTGTGAACAACCCTCAGATGTAAGTAGTGGACCGACTCAGGTGATCTATTTGGTGGACAATAGATGTATATCAATTGGGCGACTCGACGATTGATATTTTTATATGGACTACTGATTCGTGCCACGATGAGGCTGAGCTGAATCAACAATATTTATATACCCTAAGTTCCTCCCTCTCTTGCCGTAGTCAAGCTGCTGCATTATAGTGAATCTAGGGTCGAACACGGGGATGGGTTTTCATCCACAGAAATGGTTTGCATTAGAGGCGTGAAGGTAAGGCTTTCTGTTGGACTTTTTTTGGTTGTGTCAAAAGGCTGTAAATGGTTTAAAGCTAGGTAAAAGCTGGAAATAGTAAAAACTGAAATTTAAAGTGAAGAAATTAAACTTTGAAGATTTAGGTCACCAACTTGACAAGCTAGGGCAAACATGTCCTCGGGTTTTATCCTCACATGTGAGTCGACACGAGGATGCGATTATGGCCCCTTTTTGTTTTAAAACCTAACATTCCTTTATCATTTTCTAAGGCTAGTAAAGACCATCTAAAGAATCCACGAGCGCATCTCTCACCCAGAACCTTGAACCCTAAAGTATGGAAGTATTGGTAGAAACAATAAAAGTCAATGTTATTTAACCACTAATTTGAAGAACCTAACATGTAAATATTATCTCGGAGGGCTCGTAAGACCATCTAAAGAACAACGGTCCTAAAGCATGGAGGTATTGGCCAAAACAATAACATCCCATGTTATGCAACTGAATTTTGAAAATAAGGGCCATAAATACACTACCCTTGACTTTTAGTACAAGAGGACATGTAACCCCACCATGGTAGCTTCATCATCTTCCAAAGGAAGGAGGCAATAAGCACATCTCTTAAGTTGTCATCTCCAAGAGGTGTGTTTGGCAATAGGAAAGGGAGAGAAAGAAGAGAGAGAAGAAAAGAAATAAAAGCAAGACCTAAAAACTTTATTTACAAAGCGATAAAAGAAAATAACACAAATCACCAAAAGCATGTTCCCTTCTATCCTCCTGCTTTTTATTACAAAACATGAGGTATTTATGAAACCTCCTCAAGGTATGGAAACTACCAAAAACCTAATAACTAGGCTAAGATTATAGGACAATTGGGTAATAAACCAAGTTTGGAAGGCGGTTGCATTAATTCTGAGAGGATGTGAGCTGAGTTCGTAGGGTGAGAATTTCGCTAATTAGCAAATTTGGCAAGGGTTATGAATTTGGCAATAAGCTTAGCGAAATTGGCAAGGCTTTAGCGGGTGTAATGTTGAAATTTCGCTAGCTAGTGAGAATTTCGCTAAGCTAGCGAGTAATCGGTGAGAAGCCAATTTCGCAAATGCGGTCTGAGTTGGCTGCGAATTTCGCGATTTGTCTTGAGATTCATGACTGTTTGCGAACAGTTTGCGAAAAGTCGCTAGGATTGCGAGGTGGTTGCGAAACGAGGGTTGCGAAAATTCTGTTTCTTGTTCTGCATGCCTCTCGTCTGTCTTCAGCGTATCTCATTTCTCACTTTTATTTTGTTTTTAGTGATTTTTGGGCTTGTTGATGTTGAGACTAAACTTCAACCTCATGATTGATCATTGCATTGTGGTTGAAGCCTAGAAGTGCATAAATACCTACAAACAACCAAAAAACATGCTCCAAATGGCATAAGTGTTACTAAAGATGACATGAACACTTCAATTGGTTTATATGACATGATTAATGCACAAAAAGTACTCAAAACCTATCTAATAGGGTTGAAATTGTACTTTTTGGTTTTAATCACCCCAATAGCATTATAGTCCTTAGCGTGCAAAGAAAGGAGATGCATGTGGTGATTTTCAAAAGGTTGTGTTTCAAAGGTTATTGTACTTATATACAAACTAACATTACTTTAAGCTTTAGAAATTGAAATCAAAGTTGTAAGCGGAGTATGAAAGAATCAAAACCTACCAAAGAGAACGATTCGAGGTCAATATTGGATCCATAATTCTCAACTTGAATTTCCACCTAAGTCTAATGGTTCTTTATATAACTTGATTAAGCTAATAAGCGCAAAATTGCCACCTCCCCCAGCCTATGTGACATGGCCTTAAGTTGTTGAGAACCCGACCTAGATAGGGCTAGCTACTCTTTTCCTATTTTATTCATCAACATCATAGAGTGCAATGCTTAAAATCCGACTTCACCAAAGTCCGTGTAACGGGGGTCCACCGATGACTCCCAACCAATTTAAGGTTTAGGGCATCGAAGCCCAGGATCCTTTCGACCACTAACTCTAAAGGCTTCACCGGTTCGAATGACTTGAAAATTAAGTACCCACAAGTCATTAAACTTCACCTATCCACCCGTATAACGAACACTAAATCGATGACTCCCGGTAATTAAGGCAGGAATCGGGTTTCAAGAGCTTTCGCCATACCGCCTCCCGGACCGTGCTCGGAACTGGCAAAATTCACGACTTTATTTTTCTTTTTCTTCTTTTCTTTTTCTTTTTCTTCTTGCTTTTTCTTTTCTTTTTCTTTTCTTTTCCTTTTTAGAAGACAACATTGGTCTTCAAATGTGGGTAACTCAAACCTATCCTAGGTTGCCAACATACCTAAGGCCGGCTATGCAAAGCGAAAGGAGGTACACAATTTCCTGACTATTGGAACAATGCAGGTGCGGAGTGTGAATTAGCATCTGAGGAAATTTTCAAGTTGAGCATCTTTGGAACTTCAAGCCCGACCAAAAGCGCTCTCAAGCATGGAATTTGTGTTTAGCATATAGTGACAATGATTCAATTATCCAACAAAAGCAATTCAATTGTCCAATTGTAGCAATTCAATTGTTCAATTGAAAAGAAAAACATTTACACCTAGTGGAGGCACAAAACATGATATGTACAAAAAGCTGTATATATATAAACTGAATAGCTTTTGATATGGCAAAGTGGCTAATAGCGAATACAAGCCCAGCACAGAAACTATCGCGCCTCTTATAAATGGCGCTAGTTAAAAAATTTTTGAAAACTAACAAAACTAACAAAATTAATTAACTTAAAACAGAAAATAAAATGTGGAGCGCAATTCGGTTTGCGAGCAGAGATTGATTCGATTTAGAATTACTGAGGGGGTCAAGGAGAATGATCTCCTCAACCCATGCATTTCTTGAAATTTGCTCCATGGTTTTTGGGTGACGATTGTTGATGTGGTCCTTGGCGATGGCTTTGGAATTGATCAATTGACTTGCCGGTTGGTGTTGTTAGCAAGACGAAATTTCTTAAATCTCCTGGCCCGATCACTCCACCATTCCTGGGCACTTTGTTTTCCTGCACACTGACCAATTGAAACACTTTCGCCGAAATTTGATTTGGAGTTTCTAACAAATTTTGCTTGTTGTTCATGAAGATCGTTCGCTCGAGGTCATGTTACCAAATGTAAGTTGCATGACTCCGTTTCGGCCAATTTATTATTGCATTGGGTGTGGCGGAAATGGTCTTCCTAAGATGATTGGTACATGATTGGGTTCATTTGCAATTGGCTGGAGTGTCAGCACTAAAATCTTTGGGTAGTAGGAATTTGTCTATTTTCACCAAGACATCCTCAACTATCCCTTTGGGATCTTCAGCGATCCTCATTGATGATAGTGTGATGTTGGTAGGTTTAAGTTCCACCTAAACCTAGATGCTTGTATACGAATCGGCATTAGGTTCTGCGGCTCCTAAATCAAGCAAGGACTTTTCTATGCAATTCCACCCAGTATTGGTGAGGTGTGGGAGATCCAGGATCTTTGTATTTGACAGGGTATTTGCTTTGGATTATGGCACTGACTTGTTCAGTGAGAAATGCCTTCTTCTCAATGCCTAATCCCTTCTTGATTGTGCAAAGATCTTTCAAAAATTTTGCATAAGCAGGCACTTGTTTGATTATGTCCAATAAAGGTATGTTAACCTTCACTTTCCTTAAGACTTCTAAAATGCCTGCTTGCTGAGATGCCTTCTTCTTACCTCTAAGTGCTTGTGGAAATGGAGGTGGTATGCGGTATTTCATTGAGTCCTCCTTCAAGAAAATGTGTTCTGGCTCCAATTCTTCCCTTTTTCTGGTTTCCTTAACAGGCATGGGTGTTGGCTGATCAACCTCTTTTCCGCTGTAGGTAATGTGACACGACTATCCATTTTTGGGAAGTTCCTTTGAATAGCTCGGTTCATGGACTCCCCTTGGATTTGGCGGTGGTGAGAAGGGAACCTCCACGCCTCTTGCGTGATTTTCCATTCTTGTTATGGATGCACATAAGGCTGTCAATTCTTCGGTTAAAGGCTACTTTCCAACCCATACATTCTCTTGTTCAAGGAGCTTTCTACATTTTCAATTTTTTGTTCAGGCGAGCATTGATGCCTTTTGCTCCTCCACAAAATTTCCCACCACCTTTCAGTTCACAATGGCTTGCTCAACGGGAGAGGAGGTGGGTGCTTCTTTGAAAGCTGTGAAATTAATTGGTAGAATCTTCTTCTTTGTGCTCCTGAAATTTTATATCACGAGAGGTTGAGGTTTCCAGCATAAGTTTGGACAATATCTCCAATTAGGGTTATTAGTGTTACCATATGGAGCATCTATGGGTGGTTGATTTTGACTTATGGTATGGGCATTCTCTAGGCAGTGCTCCTCGGGAGGTAATTACTATTTATTGAAGCAAGAAAATTGGGATGAAGATAACTCATTTACTGTTTGTATTTCATGCTGGTTTTTCATTTCAGTCATCGATCTTTGAGTTAAACTAATCCAATTTTGCTTTCATCTCCGTGTCTTGAGGAAATGCGAACTTATGCCTTAGATTAGTTCAATGGCCCCAATCTTTCAACTTCCCTAGGACTAGGTTCATCCCAAGCTTTGGAGGTTTCAGCTACATAGTTGAAAAATCCATAGCTTAAATCGGGATGTTTACTCGAAGTTACCCCACACTAGTTTCCAACAATTGTTCATGGCGAGACATACCACCATAGAAGTGGTTCACCAACATCCATGTGTCAAACCCATGAATTGTGGACATGCACTGATGGTTTCCATAAATGTCCCAAACAACGATAAAATCTCACTATCCCGAGGCTGCCAAGGTATAGAGATTTGTCCTTTTTCAAATTATTGGTTTATGAATCTTGAAAAACTTCTTGGGAATTACACTGCCCGGCTGGCCCAATTTCCTAATGGTTCTAGGCCTCAATGAGTTAGGCCATATCTTAGCTATGTCCTTTGAAGTCCAATGGAAATGCCTTTAGCTTCAGCAAATCCATGTCCATCATACCTTCCTTGAAGGTAGTACAAACCTCCTCAAATCCCTTATGAGTGTATGGATTTTCATTTTCCATACCATGATATGTGGGAGTAGGGTACCAAATAAGGCCTCTTGCCACATCTATCGAAGGAGGAATGATAATCTGAGATGGGGCATTGCTGGGAAGTGGATGCTGATCCCCTCGTAGTTCTATATGCATTTAGTTCATAGGGGTTCTGGTTGACTTTGTTGTTCCTCGGGTATGGGATCCATGGTATCGGTTTACTGCCCGGCTTCACTAAGCTAGGTCAGAGTTGTGTACTTATCCTATACAATCCTACACAGTGTGTCTCTATCCTTTGTTGCATACCACCGGGACA
The DNA here is from genome assembly GCA_016808115.1 of Tetrastigma voinierianum. Lineage (NCBI taxonomy): Eukaryota > Viridiplantae > Streptophyta > Magnoliopsida > Vitales > Vitaceae > Tetrastigma > Tetrastigma voinierianum. Next base: position 37,071 of record JAEQBH010000010.1, on the reverse strand, counting down.
TTTGCACGATTAAAGACCAACCGAAAATGACAAGCAAACACTGCAAAAGGTCCCAAAATTAACTAACAACAATAAAAGTATTGAATGGCTTGAAAGCCAAACAGTGCGATTCTTTGCAAAGTGAAACAATGGCCAGGTTCACACCAGCCCCGAGTTGCAAAGAGGAGTAAAAGGTTACCTTCATGTGATGTGGATCCACAAGTACTCTTCAACCCACCATTTGTAGTTTGGCACCATCCCGAAACACTTGACGCCATTTGATTCGTGCCCACAGTAAATTTATTTGAATCAGCAATATTTATATACCTAAGTTCCTCCTGCTAACATTAGTCAGAAGCTCTTTGCCCAGTATAGTGAATCTAGGGTCGAACACGGGGATGGGTTTTCATCCTAGAAATGGTTTGCATTAGAGCATGAAGGTAAGGCTTTCTATTTGGACTTTTTGGATTTGTGTCAAAAGGCGCCAAATGATTTTAAAGCTGGAAATTGCAAGCGGAAATGGTAAAAATTGGAAATTTAAAGTGAAGAAATTAAACTTTGAAGATTTAGGTCCGCGACTTGACAAGCTAGAGGCAAACACATGTCTCGGGTTTATCCTCCTATGTGAGTCGACACGGGATCTGCAGTTATGGCCCACTTTTTGTTAAAACCACTACTTGTTCATTTATCATTTTCTAAGGCTAGTAAGAACCATCCTAAAGGGTACAATGCATCTCTCACGAGGCATTGAACCCTAAAGTATGATATTAGCGGGAAACAATAAAAAGTCAAATGTTATTTAACCACTATTTGAAGAACCACCAACATGTAAATATTATCTCGAGAGGCTCATAAAGAGACCATCTAAAGAACAACGAGTCCTAAAGCATGGAAATTATTGTGAAGACAACATCCCATGTTATGCAATGAATTTTGAAAATAAGGGCCATAAATACACTACCCGTGACTTTAGTACAAGAGGACAACATGCTTAACCCCCACCACCAAGCTAGCTTCCTTCCTCTTCAAAGGAAGGAGAGCAATAAGCATCTCTGAGTTGTCATCCTCGAGGGTGTGTGTTTAGCGTGAAGGGGAGAGAAAGAAAGAGAGAGAAGAGAGAAGAAAGAAATAAAGCAAGACCTAAAAAACTTTATTTACAAAAGCGATAAAGAAATAACTTACAAATCACCAAAAACTTGTATTCACCTTCTATCCTCCTCTTTTTATTACAAAACATGAGGGGTATTTATAGGCCTCCTCAAGGTATGAAACTACCAAAAACCCTAATAACTAGGCTAAGTTATAGGACAATTGGGTAATAAACCAAGTTTGGAAGGCGGTTGCATTAATTACGAGGGGATGACAAGGCACGCAAATTTAGCTAGAGGTAGAATTTAGCTAATTAAGCGAATTTGGCAAGGGATAGCCAATTTGGCAATGGCTTAGCCAAAATTGGCAAGGCTTTGCGAGGTGTTGTGTGTTGAAATTTCGCTAGCTAGCGAAATTTATTCATTGCGAGTGTCGATGAAGCGAATTTACGCCGTACACGTGCAAGTTGGCTGTGAATTTCGCAATTTGTCTTTGAGATTATGACTTGTTCTGTTCCGGAGTTTCGCGAGAAGTCGCTAGGATTGCGAATTGGTTGCGAACAGGTTGCGAAAATTCTGTTTTCTTTGTTCTGCCATGCCTCTCGTCTGTCTTCAAGCGCATCTCATTTCCTCCACTTTTCCCTTTGTTTTCCATTGATTTTGGGCTTGTTGATGGCTGAGACTAAACTTCTGACCTCATGATTGATCATTTGCGTGTGGTTGAAGCCTAGAGATGCATAAATACCAAACAGCGAAAACATGCTCCAAATGGCATAAGTGTTACTAAGATGACATGAACACTTCAATTGGTTTATATGACATGATTAATGCACAAAAAGTACTCAAAACCTATCTAATATAGGGTTCAAAATTGTACTTTTTGGACACTAATCACTACCCTTCGATAAATATTATTATTAGTCAACCCTCCGAAACCACTCTCTCAATGAACCACCTCATGCACTCACTCCAATCGTTCTAGGGTGCCCCAGTGCATATGGAATGCATGATGCTAATTCCAATAAAATCATATAACACAAGCAAATATATAATCATGAATATATTCACATAATTTAAATCACACAATGATGCAAGGTTGGGACCGTGATGGATGATCCAGAAGTTTAGGTAAGTCAAAATATGGGTTTGGGGTAGTTTTCTTGGGCCAAAATAGGTTATGGACGAATTTTGGAGATTTTCTAAGTTAAGAAGGTGAATTTATGGTATATAAGGAAAGGGGTATTTTAGGAAGGTTTTGGTAGTATGGAACAAGATTTGGAAAGTTTTGGGTTGAGGTTGAATATGGTTATGGAAAGTTTAGAGAGAAAAGATGAGATGGTGATGGAAGTAGAGTTTGCAAGAGTGGTTACTTAGGTTAGTAAACGATCCACACAAGATGGATGATGAAAATTGAAAGCGCCACAATCAAACTATGGGCGGGTTGATTGATAAAAGCCGGTTTCAAGGCTTCACCACCGAGAATCCCACCCGAGAGACCATAGAAAGCCTGAACTACGTCCCCAGGGAATCCACCCAAAGAGATAAAGAGCAAGAGAACTCTTAAAAAGAAATGAAAATATTATTAAAGTTGAATGATTTTTCAAAGACTACATTAGGGGGTATATATGGCCCCATGCTTTAAATCAAAAAAGCAACTTCTACTTTAACTAGGAAGAAGCTTTCCTAAAATTACAAAAAACAGCTTCCTACTTTAGCCCCAGGAAAAGCTTTCACAAAAATTCTGGCATTTCACCAAAGAAAACTTTAAAATAAATAAAACCGTCTTCCCCAAAATAAATAAATGAAACTTCCCAAAATAAATAAAGCGAGCTTTAAGATAAATAAAGCAAACTTTCTAAAATAAATAAACGGAACTTTCTAAAATAAATATGGCGCTCCACATTAGGGGGTTTGTCAGTCGACCACGTTTTTGCCTTCCAAGGCCCAAATGAGGTCAAAGGAGTTTTCACATGTATTCAATGCGTCTTGACCTCCCGATCAATTCTTCAATAATTAGGCTAAATTCCCAATGTTTGGTGTGTTTGAGATGCTCTGCATCCACCTGAAGCATGTCATATAATTCACAATCCATTACATCAAAATTAGCTCCGTGGGCTAATGATCAAACACAAGCAATTCAACTTGAATTACTCAACCAAACATGTTTTCACACAAAAATTTATTTTCGTGTCACTATTCACATGAACAGTAAAACCCTCGGGGTTTTACTGTTCACAACCGCTCTCTTAACGTCGGTTCCACCTTGTGAACCCGAAATCCAATGGCCATTCCGGCCTTATGCATATCGCAACACAATCCATGGCGTAAATTACACCGTAGCCACCCAGCGGTCAGTGAGTAGTCGCGGTGATTTGTAAGATTAGGTTCCATAAATTCAAACAATTCGATCCCAAGTTTTGGGACCGATCAAATGGCCGTTCAAGGCCTCAATCCAACCGAAACATTATAAAACACTTAAATAAAGTGTAAAACCCAAGTAGGATAAATCCCCTACCTCACGAAGTTTGTCGAAACTCCTCAAAACCAGATTCCACGCGTAGGCTTCTCCAGGTAGAACAGCTTTGCTTCTTGTCTCGAAGAATTCCGACGGTCCGATTGCCTGGGATTTTAGAGAGAAGTTGTTCTCTCTCTAAAAAAAAACTCAAAAAATGGTTACTGCATCTCCCGTATCTTAACTTACATTTTTTGGCTCTCTTTAATAAAGGTAGGGAGAGCGACCTTGTCATGTTTTGTCTTTAGTGTCATTTAAAATTTAAATAATGACCATTATGTCCCTAAGCTTGGATTTTCGACATTTGGCACTATCTCGGTCATCCATTTCCATCATCTCTCTACTCATGTAACTTGTGTCACATGAGTACATGTTATAGGTGACTTTCGTCACGTCACATGTCATTTTACGGCACCCGATACACGATGTCTCGAAAAACGTGCCAACTCCGATTGTCTCGGAATTTGACAAAATTCAATGTGCTAGCTAGATTTCATGAGACGATTCCAACGGTGAAATCCGTTTTATCATCCGAGATCTAGAGAATAAATTTCGGATTTTGATCGAGATTACGATTTTGCCCCTTTTGAGAAAAAGTAGATTTTCGGGTTTACTCGAGTCCCGACAATGACTGTAAAAACTTGTTGAGACCAAATTATATATACAAATTTACCACTATTACCCAAAGATTAACAAGATCACAGACATTGGCGCCAAAACTGTTGAGACCAAATGTTGTGCATATTCAATTATGAAACCATTACTAGAAGACTATAAATTAATCACGACATGATAGCTAAAAACTTGTTACTACCAAATATAACACATGCTCATAAGAAGAATAATTTTTGTCCACTAAACTCAGATTAAAGATTTAATTTAGTCTTAACCCAAAAGCGCAAGTGCACGAATTAAGTACAAGTAATAAAGTGGACTGTAAGTCCAGGATATCGTTTCCACGAGAGATTGAAAAGAATTTAAGCTTCAACTACTAGCGACTCAAGTTCCACACTATTTGACCGTCTAGTTTAAGAAAATTTAGTAACCCTAATAAGATTTTAATAACTAGAATCCTACATTTAAAATAAAGGGAAACAAATTTAAATCCTAAATATAAAAAGTGGATGAATCATATTAGTGTTGGAAGTAGACACTAGGATTTCTCCTTTGTGAAATTATCAATTCCTACATAATAATCTCATTTTATTTTCCCTTGAGTTAGAATCTGAATTTGTCAAGAGGCAAGGTAGTAGAGTTTGGATTCACTCCTCAACTCATACTTTTCCTTTGACGAGGCTCATGTTCATTTCTGAATCATGATTCTAATCAATTACTTGTAATTATAATTTCTCTGTAAGATCTGGGTATTTTTCTTTTCCAATACTTCATACCCATTTCTTATGACTAAATATTTCTTGCTTCCCAAGACAAGGCAGTTGCTAGATTTCTACAAAATGAATGATGTTCCATCCTTAAGATCTGAAAGAGTTTTCTCTTTCCTTGATTAGATCTCATGCTAACACGGGATCAAGATCATTCTTCGAGACCAAGGAGAGATCTCTAATTGATTAAATTGATATATCACTCAACCCATTCTCAAGCCATGAGCAAATTGAGGATTTATCTAAGTAACCTTTTATTATTAGTTCTTGATAATAATAGTCAGCATACCCAATAGCGGTCTGCTCTTAGGAATCTCCATCTCTATGTCACTCAGAGGGCCTCTTGGAAATCAGAGCCAGACAATAGTCATTCCATGGGTATAAACTACTAAAATTAGGAATTAATTAATTTCCAGAGTTTCTTCTGTTCAAATAAATTCAAAATTCAACTCAAGAAATTTAATTCTCATTGTGCAAAAAATACCATAACTAACATCAGATCTTTCCAAGCAGAAGTTGTGTTCTCGAAAACTTGATTATAGTGTACCTAAAATGCGATCGGGGAAAATTCCTTGTAGTACAATCAACTAAAGAGAGCTGAGTTCGACTTTTGTGCGGGTTCTGTTGAATTCAAACAATAATCGTAAATGAATTTCGACATTAAATTTCCAACTTCCAAAACTTAAGACAATTCTTCATTTCAGATCAGTAAACAAATGAAAGCAGTCCACACTCTTAATCTAATCTACGAAGAAAGAAAAATAAGAAAAAGAAAAGAAAGAAATATAATACAAAAGAGTCCTCGCCTTCCTGTGCACTTTAGTTCATCCGATCGACCGACAACCTCTTTCGCAATCATTTCTATTTATAGAGCCCTAAAAGTTTGGGCCCTAAAATTGAGATTATTTGTGAAACCCTAAAATTTGTGGCCCATATTTGCCTTCTGTCGCGACCTAGAAGTTGTGTCACGATAGAGTTTTGTGTCTTTGCTATGTCTTTGTTGCATGGGCCTTTCTATCGCGACTCTGAAGATCTCAGGCTCATTCTTCGTCAACATGACAACATATTTTTTGTTATGACAATCTTTCTTTCCTTTAGAATGATAACCTATCACGATAGAGTTTCCTTGTCGCGTATTACATTTTAGCATTTCTTCAAACAAATATAAATGAACATCGATAATCACGTCGCAACGTCATAAAGGCACTTCCAGAAAGTTGGTGTCATGATGTGATTCCTCGTTTCAAAGTTATGTTGCAACACTGTCTTATATTATCTACATTTTACCACGATCTAAAGTCTGGTTTCATGATACAGAGGCTTGCTGTCTTAGTTGACTCCCCGGCGCAACTTTATTCATGTTGCAAATACGGTTTCTTAGTGTTGTCAATATTTGCTGTCAATGTACCAAAGGTTCATGTTCGCAGCGACTCCATGTTCACTAATCGCTCGTCACGACCACTTGTTATACTGACGCACTTTTTCATTGTGTTGAACCTTATTCACTCCAGAAAGTCCTGTCACGCACTTGTCATTTCTCTCGTTCTCAGCTTTTTATGCAAGCAACATCAAGATCCAGGCTGTTAGAACAGATCTATCTCCTAGCAGAGTCAGTGCATGTCAAGAACGTTAGGTTCCTTTGTTACAATTTGTGCCGCCTTCTTCAACATGTGAAAGGCTATCGTTTTAATACAGATTTTCTTGTCGCCAATCAACTCTTTTCAAATATTTTCCGTCTCTACTAGCTCTTCCATGTTGTAGAGTAGTGTCGCGATGCAGTAAATTCCGTCGCGACAGATTCTCGTTTTTTATGGTCTTTATTATGTCGTAACATAATCGATCCGTCTCAACTCGGCTTCCCATTTCCTGTCGCGACATGTTGTCTTTTGTTGCAACATAGCTCATCGGCCAATTTCTAGATCTTGTGTTATGACACATAAAATATTGTTTTTACAATAGTTTTCTAGCTATTTGATTTAGATCGTTGTCATGACTTAACTCCACAATATAGAGATCACATGAATTGCTGCTTTTTCTCTTTCTTCTTTCTTAAATTCTCCTTTTGAATTAACTCCCGCAAACACAAAGTTTGTAAATACTCTTATACTTTAGCAAAGTAAATAGCTCAAAATACTTCAAAATATGCCAAAAATGGATTAAAATATATGAGTTTAAGACTCATCAAATTTCAACTTAAAGTTTTACTATCCTTACAAAGAAAAGAAGATTTTGCTCATTCCTCAAACAATTTAGCTTTATTTTTAAGGACATTTTTCTGTTTTGCACTGCAATCTTTTTTTTTTTAATCAGCCTCCTGAATTGAAACTAGTTAGTTATAGTTGTTTTCAAATTTAGTTTTAAATTCAGACTCAGGAAAATTTTTCATTTACTATCACAAAATAGAACTGATGACTTCTGAAATGTAAACAATTCAATCAATTAATCTTGATCTGTGTTGGTGTGATGGTTTTCTTTCCCTTCCTCCTTGGCAAGATTACCTAATTCAGGAATTTGCACACAAGGATCGCACTTTTAGCTCTTCAAAGTCTCATATGCTTGTTTTTCATATTAGTCTCCAATAATGTAGGCAAGTACAACCTTCAAGATCAAGTAGGCCTTTTAGGCTTGTAGAGTTTGGCTGGGTAATTGGGATAAGTGGAGAATTTAGATCAAAATTTACCCATTCCACTCTTCAAGGTGTATCTTTGCCTCTCATCCTCATCATTTGCTTAACAATGTCTCAAAACATATTCCCCCAAACTCTGTCTCTCGATGTATCATACCGCATATCTCTGTGCCTTGCATCTTTAGAGAGAAGTCCCTTTGCTTTTACTTAAGACAAAATTTTAGGATTTAGGCAAATGTCTTGCCTTCTTGAAGCTTTCTACTACTTTAGAGAACTTTAAAGTTAGTAGCTCTCCCATACCGGGCTGGGTATTAAGGTACTAGGTGTTGAAACACCCCTAAGAACTAATTGTTCAAGAGAAGGCCACAAGACGACTTAATCCCCATTTTGACAATTTACAATTTGTGACTTCTTCTTTGCATTCTTTCCATTTCTCTATTTGTTTTTCTTTTTCATCCTCTGATTTTGTTTCAAATAATATAACATTCCCCTTCAAACTTTTTCATTTTCTAGATTAGTTCTGCCTGAAACTGGGCAACAAGGGTTCTTTACTTAGGATTGTATCAAAGGAAGGGTTCTATTTAATTGATTAGTTTAAATGAAGAAACTAGACAATTTGGCTCAACTTGAACTAGAAAAAGATAATTTCATGATATTATGGAGGGTAGTGTTTGAAAAGACTCAAACTTCCAAGGATGGTCATATCACTTCTGTTAGTAGGGCATAAGCTCATAGATTTCGCTCAGACTGGCCAATCTAACAAGTTCTGACCTTGAACTCTGCTTGACTGGTGATCAATCTAGAAGATGTCCCCAATCCTTCATAATTTGTTATGAATTACTTTCTCAATTACGTTATTGTTTTCAGACTTTCACTAACTTTTATTGTTATACAAAGCAGTTTCAAAAGTCTTATTTGTGTTGTCACATTTAATACATTTTCTTAAATCTGAACCTTAAACTCATGTGAGCTACACATGCAACTTCCTTTCCAATTCATCGAGGCTCACCATAATTTCAATTACACTTATTCGGTTGGCTGCGAGGTTTGTTGTCAGTTGTTCTACTAAGAAAAGAGTTCTCATTTGATCATGCATTCAGCTCAAACAATACAACACACCAACAATTATAATAAGTTCATTTCATCCAAATATGTCGCAAATTAATAAATAATAATAGATCTAGGTAGTCGTTTTCTTTTTTATTCAAAAAAAAAATGTACATGGCAATCATGAAGCAAAGAAATTAACTAAAAACACACCAATCAAGCAAAACACGGATGAACACAAAATTTAGCTAAAATTTTTATTTTATTCAGAGGAATGGCCTTGAGTACAAAGATGAGGAATTGAGGAGGTGGAATACTGTTCATTTTTTATTCAAATTCTCCCCGTCGCCCATCCCAGATATTCTTCTCTACCTCCTCTACTAGGTGTCTTTTCTCCTTGATGTGTTCAGAGTTTTATCTTTTGTGCTTTAAAATAAGGTGTAGAAGTGCCTGCTCCCACTGAATCCAAGCGTATAGGCATAGTGTGGTCCTGGACACCCCTGGGGACCATGTGTGGTTTGCGCCCCGAGATTCGAATTTGCTGTGAGTATCTTCTTTTCTGTTGGAAAATGTCTTCACAGCTCAGTTCAGGATTCAAGCATTGCGCCTCTAGTTCTCGTCATCATAGCTAGAGATTCGTGAGGTTCCATATTTTTAACCTCATAGCTCATCATGCTTAAAATCATGATAATGTCCGATCATCATACTATTATTCTTGAATCCATAAGCTTGTTTCAATGCATTGTCTCATTCTCAAAATTGTTCTCCACTCTACGCCTTTCATTTCGCTCTCCACTCTTCATCCATTTCTTCAATCCTGTTTTAGTTGTTGCTTCAAACCTTGCCTATTTGATTCTCCACTAGTGTACCCTTCCATGACTCGTGAGGCTCTGGAATCGTGTAGATCTTATATGGTGTTAGGTTTAAATCACTAGGGTTTTAGAGAGTGAGATGAGAGAGACTAGTAAAGAAACTAAGAATTAAAGGAGAGTTTATGAGAAAGGTGGTTATTCAAGCTTTCAAGAATTTTCCATTTATGTCAACTATCTATTGTGTATATTAAATGTCATGGTAAATACTGCCTCGGTCTAGAGGAAGACACTTTCTATCACACATACGTAAAGTTTATCGCTGATGAGTTTCAAATATTATTTGTAGACAAAAGCCTAACAATGTCGCTAACAACATGGTATGTCATAAATACTTTTTAGGCAATTTGAATTTATGTCGCAACTGAATAGACTTATGTTGCGAAAAAATTTTCTTTTTTTTTTTCAATTTGCTTCCTAATTCAACCTGTCGCGACACGTAAACGAATAAGCTGTGACATGACAAAGGCATCAAGTCGATACTACTAGAATCAGACAATATTTTCATATCAAATGGCCACAATTTTGATAGATATAGTGAAGCTACTCGATCCTGAATTCTCTGGTAAAGACTTCTTAATCATCAAGACCGTTGTGTTGCTATCGCCATCATTCCTTCTTCGTGAATCTTCTTTGCTCAATATATCTTTCATGAATTTTTAGCATAATGAGGCATTCGAGTCAATGCCTCCCAAAGTGACATTGATTTCATTTTCTGAATATGTTCACACTTAAAAATTGTTTTTTTGCTTTCTGTTCTTTGTAAACTTTCAGAGGAATGGATCCTGAGGATTGTAAAGCTTTAACCCTTCCATTTTCCCCGGATTTCCTTGCTCCACTCTGTCGCTCTGCTACTTGCTTATCTTCTTCGCCAGCTGAACCGCTCGCTCAATTTCTTCTCCAATCCCTGCATGTTTCTTTTCCTCAGTGTCCTTCTTTAAACTCCTCCTTCCTTCCAGTTCACACTCTAGAGTGATAGCCATGTGTAGTCCGATTCTTCCTGTGGTCATCAAAGAATGCATCTTGGTCGATGCCTCGCACGCAAGTGTGGCCACCGCCTCCCACCCAAGTCTCTGATTTTCAAAGAGGTGTTGGTATTTCCTTGAAAACACAGTTGTGTTTTTCCTGAATAAGCAATAGCTCAACAAACTTCTCCGTCGTGTATGTTCAAGAAATTTCTTATTTTCCCTCCTATGAAAGCAAGCATTCGGGTCCTCAAAGAACAATAGATTCTCCGCCTGATTCTTCGTTTTCCATTCCGCTTAGCTGGCACAAAAAGAAGAGTGAACCCCATGGAGGCATGACATTGCTGCACTCCATCCAAGTCTGACATGCTCCTCCTCCATATGCTAGTCTCTCATGTACCTGTGCTACAGAAGGAGTGGGCAAGTCGATGTCACTTCAAAGTGTAACCCATTGGCATTAGAGGTACTGTGCCTCCTCAACTTGGTAGGGACCTCATGTGGAACCTGGTAGGACCCTCATGGTTTGATCCTCAAAGACTCTTTCTTCTTCTCTTCCTTCATCTACTATCCCCACTTTAAGCTGCTTCAGACTTTCTCTTCATTGTTTCCTATCTTGTTCATCAATGTGTCTAACTTTGCTTCAATGGAAGTCATTCGATTAAGCTTGATTACACCACTCCCTTAGTCTCAAGCACGCTTCCCAAGTTTTGATGGAGCTTTGTAGTTCATTCGCAAGAATCTTATCAGGGAGCCGTCACAATTTACACTTTCTCAAAGCCCTACAAAGAAAGTTGCATCAATTATGCCCTTTGAGGCATCATTCATGGAATGGTAGAAAATATCCATCTGAGTGGTAAGATTTATTTCATGCATAGGATCTTTGAATAGGTCTCTAAATCTTTCTCCTGCGCGCCAGTAGAGACTTTCTCTTCATCCTCCCTGCTTAAAGATCAATCTCGTCTCTTTACGAAGTCAAGGCTGGAGGGAAGAATCTATCCATATAAGCTTCAACCAAATTTCTCAATTTGTCATGATCCAATGTGTGCAATGACTCAAACTGTTATCGCCACATCTCCTCAACGAGAAAGGGAAAAGATTAGCACTGATCACTGATGGTTTCACCCCACACCTGATCATCGGGCATCCTCACACCTTCCCATGCGCTCATTAGGTCTTCGATGATGACCAAGAACTGTGCCTTCGGTACTCATGGTGATCAAGGCCGGCTTCAGCTTCAAAATTATTTACTGCGGCAAAGGCCTACACAGATCTATCTGAATAGAAGGCTCAAAAAATCTTCCACAGTCATTTGCTTTGAGGTTTTTTTATTTCTTCTTCTCCTCTCCTCGAATAGCTTCAGTCTTCTTGATTTCCATACATACTTCAGATTCCGCACTTGTAATCTTCCTCAAATTTCTAATGTTCTATTTGACTATGCAAGAATCGTCGGTTTTCTATGCATTTGATCATTTCCTAAATAAAAACACACTGAGATCAAATGAAATATGTGGGAAACAATTATCTCATTTAAGTCAAATAAAATTTTCAAGAGGCATCACGCCATCACATTAAAATTGTTTTGTGATTTTCCTCAAATTTATGATAAAATAAAGAAAAAGAAAGAAAAATGTCCAAATTAGTAAATTTTTTTGTTAGAACATTATCTTTAAATTCTCAATCATCTATCCCCATAACAACCACAAAACTTGTTAAGACCTTTTTGTTAAGATAAACAAACTGCTCAAACAAAAGTTATGACCAATTTGACAACAAGATCGAGCATATACAAATTTATGCAACTATTACCAAGGATTGATATTCTTAACGGCGCCAACTGTTAAGACCTTTGTTATATGACCAAACTATTCAAACAAATTACAGACCAAGACAAACAAAGATCATATATGAGCAAATAAATTCTATAACTATTACTAAGGACTATTATCTAACCCCCAAGAATCCACGCCAAAACTTCTTGTTAAGGCCTTTCAGATGATGAGATCAAAGGTGTGCCAAACTTCGCATCGTCACCTAAGAAATTTTTAATCCCCAACAATGGTGCCAAAAACTTGTTGACCAATTTTCCGACATGGCTACCAAAGACTAAACTAAGTCCTCGATAACGGGGCCAAAAATTTTGTTAACCAAAATGTGATGAAAATATGGGTTTATCCTTTTGTAAATCGGATTCATTAAAGATTTTTTTTTGAGTGGTCTTAATCACTACAAGGGCACATATCGCATGCTAACAAAAAGTGGATTTTCATTAAGTCCATGGCTATCGTTCCACGAGGATAGATAGACAGAACTATAAACCAATACCCTGTATCCACTTCAGATCTCTACTATTCGAACCCAATATTGGGATGATTGGAAAAAGAATGAAATAATACTAAAGTAATTTCACTAGTGTACATAAATACACAAGAATGGAGTTGAGAGTGCTCACCGAGGAGACAACACTAGAACATAGACCAATGAATAATTGTCAATTTCAGATCATTTAATCTAGCTAAGCCATAAGTTGGAGCCGAATTTGTCAAAGATGTATCAGGTGTATAGTTCGATTTCCTCAACCACAATAGTTTCACTTAATTAGAGATTCATGTTCATTTTTTACTCATGAATTTAATCAACTACTTGTAAGATATATAATCTTTTATAAGATTTGGTTTTTCGTGACTTACACCTAGATCTTGTGACTAGAGAAACTGGTGCCCACAGATATCAAGCCTCTTCTTCCAATTTGATATAACTCATCCTTTCATCATCATGAAATTCTCCATCTCCCTTATTAGATCTTTGCTAACACGGGATCATAATCCTCTTCATCATAGAGAGAGAAACCCGAGTGATTAAATCGATACTTCATCAAAACCATCTCCTCAAACACGATGAGTGTTAAGATTCATTCCAGTAATCTTCAGAGTTTAGTTCCAAGTATTAGTCATCATACTCATACAAAGAACCGGCTTACACCCTCAGGATTCTTCTTTGTGTCACACGAGAGCTCTCCTAGAAATCGTAGCAAGATACAATACTTGCTTAACACAATACTAGCATCAGAACAATTAAGTTAAAAATAATACCAATCAAATAAATTCAAGAATTCTAACTAAGGTATTCTTCCACTTTAGAAACACTTATCATCATCACCATTCCTAGAGGGAGCTCAACCTCTTCAAACTGCTCACTCATATCAATGACCACAACTGATCATGAAAACACTGAAGTAGAACGAACCTAAATGAATGAAATCCGGGAATTTTCCGAACTCCATTTTAGTTCAAAATAAAGAATGTGAAAGAGGAAAATCTAAAAAGAAATTTCAACTGGTTTGACTACGCTCATTACTCAACCTAAGAATCAAAAGAAAACTAATTAAAAACAACACTCAAACTAAATCTACTAAAACGGAAATAAAAGAAAAATAAAAGAAAAATAAAAGAAAATTAAAAGAAAATTAAAAGAAAAATAAAAGAAAAAAAAGTAAAAGAAAAATAATATACAGAGTGTCTTCAACTACCAAAAGTCCGAATTGCTTAGTTAATATCAAGGTTCTAGATGCGTTTATTTAAAGATTCTCCAAGGGGGATCACCTTCAAGATAGTGTTGTGGATCCCCACCTTTCGCCTAATTTGGTCAAGCCTGTCACATATGTGTCTTGTCAGAGAGTTTTTGTCTCTATCGCTGACAATCCCTCTTCTCCCCTCCCAAAACCCCAGCTTTTTCTCCCTCTCATCTCTCTCAAACCGCTTTGCTCAAATGAGCATTCTACACCAAATGTGACCAATACTCACTTATTCAATATAAGGCTATGTTTGATTCAAAATGCATTTTCCATTTTTCTCTACTCAATTTACTAGCTCTATTTATAACATTCAATTTATCATTTATTTCAACATTACATTTAAGTTTACATTATTTGACCTTGAACCTTCATTTTATATAAATTTCCATTTTGTCTCTTTACACTTTAGGTTATTTTCTGTTCGATCATTTTAATCACTTAGTATATCATTCAATCATATACTCATGTTTTGATCATATAACATTTAACATTTCATTTAATCAAAATTCAATTTCGAAAAATCCCCCGTGAGCTTGGCTCAATTTATACCATAAATATTATAATAAAATTATTATAAAAATTCTAGGTATTTTTGGGGCGTTACACTCTCTCGCTCCAAAACCATTTCAGTTCAGAATGGAGTCTCTTGTCCCACACTGATCTTAATTCTCATTTTCCTCACATAAGCCTTGTTTAAGCTGCCTATTAAATCTCATTTTCCATTTTTCACTTAAAGTTTAATAGTCTCCCCATGGTAACATTCACTTATCATTTGTTTCATTAGCATTGCTTTATCATTTTATGACTTAGGTTCTCATTTTACAAATTTCTATTTGCCCTTTACCCTCAAGGCTTCCTGTTCAATCACTTAATCACTTAGTGCATATCACATTCAATCATATATCATTTTCAATTTGACATTTAGTCATTAATCATATAATACGAACAAATTCCTTAAACCCAAGTTTATTTATAATCTTAGAAATATATAATAGAATTATTAATAAAAATTTAGGTATTTTGGGGCGTTATGAACGGTGGTACTTGACTCATCAAATCTAACTAAGGATAACTCAATCTCCTCTGACTTCAAACGGTGGTTGAGCCTGGGCTCACAATCTTTGCCTTCACTAAGCATTACCAACAATTTCACCTTGTCAGTTTGTAGATCCTACTTGAATCCATTATTCAACTTCATTTAAGTTGTCACATCTGACGGAGGCACTGCTCTCTTAGCCCGCAAAGGGCAATGCTCGATCGCCTATTTTAATTACAAAACATGTCATCTTTAATAAGATCGACATATATAACTGGTTACCTCGGCGACTCTGATGCCTTATGTTAATAAGACTCTTACCACTCTATTGTCTCCAAATTGGACCATGCAAAAGACTTTAACCTTGCGCTGACTAGTTTTCGATCACATTCAAGCATGCCTAGTCTTCGCCTTGAAACTGGGATCGGGTTTATCCTCATTCATCTGAATTCTCAAGGATCGCTTTGGCTCCTTGCTCCTCTACATCAATGCTGCCTCGGTCCCCTATGTGCAATCAAACTAAATCCTAGATCGCTCGAGGTCTTCATAAGACTAACACCCCAAGTCTAGGAAATCGGAGGTGATGCTCCCACCTCCTCCCTTTACATGATTCCACCTCTGCCCTAACACCATAGCCTCCTTAAGCTACACCCGACTTGACTTCTCCCACGTCTATGGACCATGCCTCCCTACTTGCATATCTCCTGCGTTCAAACAAAGATCGACAGGCTTCTGTCACTGCTACCCTTGCCACACTTTATTCTAATGCTCCCACCAGCACTTTCCTGTTCCTCCGGTTCACGTTGACTCCACTCAACCCGTGGTCAGTGGTGATACTGAACCTTTAGATTTTTAAAATTCCAAGCTTTAGACTTCCCTCCTTTGGCCTTCTTTAGCAAAGAGGGAGATGGTTTCTCTTTTGATATGGTGATTTGATATGGCATACTCTAAACACTCTTCTCTGTTTGTGTTTTTTTACTGTGGTACCCTACTCTCTGGCTGGATGTTTGTTCACTATCACATGATTTGATTGGTACTCTACTCCTTGTATGTTTTTTTATCTGTCTTCGATATGGCGAACTACACATCGTCTGGTTATGGATGGTTATTTGATGTGTGATTATGTTTTTGGTTTACTAGCATAATCGCCTAATTTTATTTTTGCCAAAGCATGCCAAATGGGGAGATTGTTGGCATATCATTATTGGTAGAACCCTTGTCAAAAATAAAATCATAAAGTGCCTCAACTGCTGACACAGTAAATGTTGTAGCAAATCATCTAACACACCAGTCTAGAGCCGTGTCTGTCTCTCTTGCTGATAGAGCATAAGGAAAGGTGAACCTTACCTTAGCTAGGTACCAACTGCATTGGAAAGATTCTTCGCAAATCAGGCAAGATATTCAAAAAAACTGGTTTTATTCTCTACGTGTTAGGAATGAAGAATAAAAGGAATACTGTGATTATTCCGAATCATAAAAAATCTCAACAGTAGTAGATCTCATCACTCATCAATAGGAGCCTAGTTGGAAAAGAAGATATCCTACTCCATGTATAAGGAAAAAATCAATTAGTGATGGTAAACATCTAACACGGTTTTGGAAATGTGTGGATTTGATTCAAACGAAGAATCCCGTCTTCATGCTTAAAAATGAGTAGAAGAGACCTTTGCAAATCATCGATTAAGGACACAAAGGCTGTTTCACTAGAGGAGCTGTTTTCGCAGAAAGAGCAGCTATAGGTACTGCACGAAAGCTTGATGGTGAGCAATACGCCTACTCCACTTAGGATGGAGTGATTGGGCACTAATGAACCCAAACGCGTTTGGGAAATAGGGGAGTTTATTTCAATGTTTCTCTATGGGATGGTTAAGAGAAGACAACTATGAGAAAGAGGGAGCCTTGTCTCACTTCAGTCTAACTGTAACCTTATTGATATATAGTGAAACACCTACATCTGGGCTTAGCCCCGTGGACGTAAACAATTGCCAAACCGGGTAACCAATCCCTATCTCCCTCTGTGTGTGTGTGCATAATCTTTCGCATAATCCTTTTTTATCTTATTACTTTGTACACATCTTAACTCTGCACACCGTTAATCATAAAAGAGTTAACTGCTATACTTATGACAGTGTCTCATACAAGTAGAGAGCTCAACTAAAAAGTGTAATTCTTAGAGCAAAGGCAAGTCCCCAAGCTTTGCTTAAAGGGTATAGTGTATGCCTTGCACCACATGTGCAACCTACGGTTGAGACAACCTTATCAACAATCGTCAAGTTTGCTAATGGAATCGTATGTTGGAAACTCGCCAAGTTCCATACTTACAAATATATAATTTTTGAAAATAATTTTAATTATATTTGATTTTTTTCTTAAAAAAAATTATAGGGCAATTGAATATATATATATATAATCATTTTTCTTTATCTTTATTTTCTTTATTTTACCTTAGTATTTTCATAAAATAAATACAATATTCTACATAGCATTTGTAAATTCATGTAAAGCAAGAAAATTTTTTGAAGATGGTCAACTAACACAAACCATTTAATCTCTTTTTTCATTGGGTGCAAACTTAACCCTTTGTTTTATCAAAAGGCAAGCCAACATAGTAGCTCTCATTGTGGCTAGAGTGGGTTGTTATAATGCTAGTCTTGCCTATTAGCTTGAGGCTTCTCCTTCCATTGCGGAAGCTCTTGCCGGTGATTGTTTTTCTTATTGATCCTTAATACAAAGGTTTTATTCCAAAAAAAAAAAAAAAAACACCAACCATTTGATTTTATCATGTAATTTGTGGGTTAAATTAGACATGGAAGAAGCTATGTTAGCAATAAAAAAAGGATGGACTTTCACCAAGAGTTGTGGGTCAAATTAACCTTTCCTAAAATCTTTAAAGTAAATATACCTTTTCCAAACTTATTTTTCAAAAATAACCCTTTTTTTCTACACGTAGGCAAACCCTAAGAAAACCCTTTTGACTCCTTTCTCTTCAACTTCCTCTTCCTTCCTTTCCCGTCTACCCCCTTTATCTCTGAAAACCCTAACATCCTTCATCCTTCCCTTCTGTCTCAATGTGATGAAGATAATGTGAAGTTAAGCTTGGAGAGACTCAAAAATATAGGTAAGTTTCTTTCTTTCTTTTTTCATTTTTCTTTGTTTATTTCTTTCTTTCTTTCTTTCCAAACACAATTGTCGAGCTCGGGAAAATGGGAGTTCCATCCAACTCCCTGATATGCAAACCCCCTCTTCCATTGAAACGATCCTGCACCGAATTCCCGACATGGGATAGCTTCCTTCTTCTTCTTCTACAAAGCAGATCCTGGGAATCCACTGTTGATCGGCCAATGCTTACATTCAACGCTCGGATTTTGCTCGTCTTCATGATGACATCCATGAAATAAGGCACACCCAAGATGTTTGATGTTTTGCCGCTGAGATCAAAATCAGAAACAAAAGCCAAGGCGTTGATATAAACATTGAAGAACAGCTTCCTAGGAGTTGGACTAACAACATCACAGAAATAAAACTGAACCAGATACTCAAATTCAAGATCGACATCAGCCAAGTCACATTCTCGCCAAAAATTTTTGGCCTGGCTCACCATGTGCCATAGATCGATCGCAGAGCAATCTCCGGCGTCCTCCTTCGACACAAAGATGCCAAGATTATTGTGTTTCAAATAACTGGAATCCGAAATCCAGAGTCTCCACAACATATCGTTTTGGAAATTCTTGACAGAAACCGAGAATTTCACTTTTCTCATATCGAATTCTCGGGAAACAAACAGAAAGAAATGGAGGCGAATCCAGTGCCACCCAGGGGTCTTGATTGAAAAAGCGTAGTGGGTCGTTTCGTTGAGGATTCGAGTTGTTCGATACAGAGACTAACCGTAGACGGAAGAGATGGAATCGCAGTTTAAGGCGGCGAAAGCTGCTTTCTGGTTTGAAATGGTGTAGGAAGTAGAATTATCAAACACAAAAGTGCGATTACCCACAGAAGTATTTTGGTTTTAGAAAAGAGAGTTTTCTCATAACTGAGTTTTTGGGGATTTTTTTTTTTTAGAAAAGAGAGGTTTAGAAAATATTGAGTTTTCTCATGGCCATTAAAATAACATATTTTTTTTGTTTGTATCATTGAGAAGCCAAATGCATTTTATTTTTCTTTTTGCTGGTTTTTATTTATTTAATTTTTTTTTTGAAGAGTTTTGCTGATTCATCCATTGGACACGGACTCTCCCCGCATATGATCAACTATTAGAGTGTTTGACTGCTTTTGGTTTCTTCCTTCAGAGTTCAAGGTTTGTACTTTGTGTTGGACTGGTTGCACCAAATGCTTTAGTCATAGTATAAAATTTATTTCTTTCTTGCTTTTGTGGAGAAAAAACGAATTTCCTTTTATTTTATGGTATGAAATGCAAGTAAAAGGCTTTAGAGTAAAGAAAATAGAAAAACATAACTTTTGGGAAATAATCATATAATTTTTGTAGGTTTAAAAAAAAAAAAAAACCAGGATCTTATTTATTCATGTGGAGACTTAAAAGAAGCTTCAATGATGGACTTGCTCCTGTGGGACTTGGGAAAAACTTTAGGAAGTGTGATCTTATTTATTTATAACGTCTATTTATTGCTTAAAGCAATCACTAAGAACATGGTTTGAAAATTTTATTAGATCTATTCGAAGAAGGGAATATTTGCAAAGTTAGGCCAATAATTTTATTTTATTTTATTTTTGGTAAGCACATTGAATAAGGTAAAGTTATTATTCTTATTGTGTATGTTAATGATATTATAGTGATCGGAGATGTGTTTGAGGTAGATAAATTAAAAGAATTGCTTGCTTGTGAATTTGAGATAAAAAGTTTGGGAAACTTGATATTCATTCTTGGTATAGAAGTTGCTAGATCATGATAAAGAGTACTCAGTAACAAAGAACATATGCTAACAATAACTTCCATATTACTTGATTTGTGAAACATGAACAAAAAAAGACCCTTAGATTTGGGAAAGGTTGAAAGCCTTATTTGCTTCATAATGAAGGTACTTGAGGTACACGGAAGATGTCTTTCTCACTTCCATCAAAGTGCACACAACTTATGTGTAAGATTAGAAAATTAATTGATTTTAAAGTCAATTTTCAACCAAATACTCTTTTTTCCTTTTTCCCTTGTGGTTGTTTGTTAGCTAATGTACTTATTGAAAGCAGGGAAAGTGATAGGACTAGTGTAATTAAGGGTCTTTATTTAATGATGTGACTCAATTCTTTTTCCATACACTTACAACATAATCTATTACTTAGTTGTTAAAATCTATTTGAAAACTTGTCATAATCCATTACTAATCCTTCAACATTTTCTATTTATAAAATTATTATTATATTAGAAAATTTGTTATATTTGAATGTTAGTTGTGCTCATTTATTTATTTTTGGTTTTGTTGATTAAGCTTATTGTTGATATTTTATTATTATTTGTGAAGGCAATATGACTGATTCTACTGTGGATGTATTATGTTATTGGAACGGAACAATTTTGAGGACAGAAACAGATTTGAGATATATCGAAAAGGATGTGGAGGTTGTACCTATCGATGTACCTGTTCAAACGACATTTATGCAATTGTTGAATATGATATATGATATTTTTGGTGTTGACGAAGAATCTCAATTGATATTAAAATGTCGTTATCCAGCTGGAGTAAACAAATTTCAACCAATAGTGGTTAGAAATGATCAAACAGTAGCACGTATGGTAGCAGTGTCATCGAAGCATGAAATTTCACTAATTGAATTATTCATAGAGCATACTCCTAGTCTCAATTTGAATAATGAAAATGATCATTCCATGCAATTGTCTATAAACAATATTGATGTTGATGAGGAAAATTATGAAGACAAGGAAGATGACATACATGATGTAATTCATATTGATGAGGTTGTTTTGCCTAATGATGATGAATATTGTGCTCAAAGAGAAAGCTCTGATTTGATGCTAGTCCAACAAGTTATGGAATCTGAAAGTACAAGATACGTGAACTTTGAAGTTAGTGCTAGGTCAAATGATCCTAATGTTGAAATTGAGGTTGAAAATACATCACCAGTTGTCTCCCCACATGGAACCCAAGTCAATATCTTCAATGACAATGTAGAGCCAACAATTGCACCTGTTTCATACCATATGCCACCTACACCACAATTTTTTAATATGGATGGGGCAATTAATTGTGTCAGGTGATCGACTCCACGGAAAAAGCTAACTTTAGGAAATATTGATGGAATCACAATCGCTGTAGATATTTCTCAAAGGCATATTTATAAAGATGCCTTGAAGTTGCATTCCATAAGGTCACACCATGAGTTTAATGTTTATAAATCAAATGCAAATGTATTGGTTCTCAAATGTAAAAAAGCGCCGAATTGTCAATGGCGACTAAGGGCAATGGTCGTGAAAGATACAACCATGTTTAAAATCACAAAGTATATGAGTCCTCATACATGTGTTAATCCATGCATTAATCAAGCATCATTCACGCTTGATTCTAGCTTTGTATCCAGTTTATCAAAACATTGGTGAAGGCACAAATGACTATTACCGTTGCTGGAATTCAAGCTGTTGTTGTAGAACAATTTGGTTATCATATTTCATATCAAAAAGCAATGAAAGCAAAAAGGAAAGCAATGGCGCGATTATTTGGTGATTGGTATAAGTCTTATGCAAAGTTACCACGTTTTTTTCTTGTTTTAGAGCAATAAAATCCTGGATGCATTGTGTATACCAAAACAATTTCTGGAAACAAACCAAATGAAGAAATTTTTCATCGTGTTTTTTGGGCATTCTCTCCATCAATTAAAGGCTTTCCACACTGTCGACCACTTCTTAGTATTGATGGAACACATATGTATGGAAAATATAAAGGGACATTGATGATTTTTAAGGGTTGTGATGGTAACACCGGCTATTTCTTCCTTGTTGCTTAATGCGCAGAGGAAAATACAGATATTTGTAGTTGGTTTTTGGCATGTATTAGAGCTGGTGTGACACAAAGGAAAGGCTTATGTTTGATATCCGATCGTCATCTTGGCATCATAGCTGCTGTAAATGACACTCATTCAGGATGGACTGTGTCACACCCCGATTCCCGGTCCGACCCGATTGGCGGATCCGAACCGAGTTCTGAGGCGTGAGACCATATACTGGGACTCTTTACCTGATTTTTTTTTTTTTTTAAAACCGATCTGGTACCTGTGGGTATGGCCCACATCTTATAACAGAATCAAAATATTATATACAAATCAAAAGAACTACCACCGGAGTGGTGTCCATCAAAATCTAGACACATATAACTGAGTCCCATTTACTTATACATATACTAAAACAACTTTACATTCCAATTTCATTCGTAGCGCAGACTGATGAACCTCATCGGTGTGCTGGGCCCAACTCGTATGCGGATGTTTTCAGATGTCTTCTCCTGTACCTACACTGATTAAAAACCCGTGCTAAGCTTTACGCTTAGTGGGAAACATTTCTTAAGGCGTAAAACACAAATCACATAAAAACAAGAATGTATATCTAATCTTCAAGAATTCATATAATGTACTACAATACGTATACTTGTTATCATATAACAATTTGCATACATTCTAACCCTGGCAACAAACCCTATGCCATTCACATCTCTCGTATGCGGGACTCCGAACTTTTACTTATACTTATAACAAATTTATACTTACTGGGTCTTACACTTATAGCAAACTTATTCTTATGATCTTATACTCATAAAGTGTGTTTAATCTTTATCTCTAGATCTTATACTTATAGCATTCAGATCTTCTACTTATAGCAGACTTATTCTTATTCCAATCTCTCGTAGGACACATACTTATTCAGATTCCTAGTATCAGACGTATACTTATTAAAATCTCCCAAATGACATATATTGCGGACTTATACTGTTACTTGTCTCGGACTTATAATTATTCAGATATCCCAAAGGACATCTACTTGAACTTCTGTCAGACTGATACTTATCCAGATCTCTCGTAGGAGTTACAGAACTTATGCTTATACGAAAGTACTCGTGGGTATTACTGAGTTTAATCAGGTACAGAGGTACTCGTAGGTACTGTAGAACTTATTTTAGTACTTCGTATCTTATACTTGTACTACAGAGCCTATCCTTGTTTTACGGATCTTCTACTTGTACTTCAGAGTTTATTCTGATATTTCGGATCTTATCCTGATATTACGGAGCATATACATGTGCTTCTGGATTTTATAATGTGATTACGTAACTTATACACGATTTCCGATCTTATACATGTCTTACGTAGTATATACTTGTCTTACTCTGATCTTTATTCTCAGGCGAAGGTACCCGTAGGTACGATGAGCTCCACGTGACGATCATATCACATACAAGGTCGATCGTAATTTCTGCGTATACGACATTAGTCTTTCGTAGGTACAGATCGGCCAGATTCATTATACTAAGTAACTGTGAGTTACGACCGGACTTATACTTATTTTACGTAACTTCAGACTTATTTTACCGATACGAGTACCTTTAGTACCATGCAGATTAATCGATACAGGAGTGACCAGAAAATGCTGCAACGTATATTGAGGTACATCTCGGATCGCATTTTATTCTTTATTCAAGAGCCATCATATGGTCAGTTCGACTACCTTGACCAATCATAAGAAATGAGTATGGACGCAATATAATAAGTACCCGAAGGTACACATGTAATCGTGAGTGCCGTAGCACCAATGTGAGTGGACGGCTAATCGTCAGATGTGCCCGCGCCTGTCGCAATAGGAGTGTCGTGAGCACCGCAGGGAGTGCTCGAGCACCGATCGTGACGTGGCCCTCGTTTCATCGTGAATAGAGTGCTGAAGACTGCCAGGAGTGCCGGAGCACCAATCAAAACGTGGCTAACCACGCAGCAGGAGTGTCGTAGCACCAATAGGAGTGCCGAAGCACCAACAGGACGTCCACTCATTCATTTTTCGGTCCTAGGTAGTCATATGATCATATGTATTTCAGAACTCATAACCTATATTAATCACATTATGTGTTCATGACATATTGCTTTTCATGTTATACGTTTCATATTACTTTCACTTTCATGCCTGTAAATACCAAAGAAGCGGATTTAAACTATGAAGGGCCCGAAGGCATCAGAATCAATGCATTTAAACAAGTGGTCTATAGCGGGCCCTGAGGCGCTCGTTATCGTTGTACGAGACAATGACCATCTATAAAGGGCCCGAAGGCGCTGTTATCATTGTTCAAGACAATGACCATCTATGAAGGGCCCGAAGGCGCTGTTATCATTGTTCAAGACAATGACCATCTATGAAGGGCCCGAAGGCGCTATGGTGACCCTTTCAGGGCCACCGATATCAGGAATGTTGCAAACTTATTCTCTAATGGCATGCCACTTATCCTCTACTTGGTCGATATGCAATCCGCTGATACATTTTCTGCATATCTCAAGGGGCAGCGAATAATTGTTGTTATCATGATTGCTTATGCAATATATACTATCATTACTTGAATCTATATTCGCTTCATATCTGTAGCTCATAATACGGTTCTTTCATATTTCTTATAATACATATATTCCTATATTTTTCTCATGCATACATTCATTCCAAAAATTGTAATTCACATCAGGTGGTTTGTCATCTTTTTACTCGCTCTATCATTCTTAGCATTTACTTATTTCTATCATTTGTTCTTATATTTTGTTCTATCTATTCATTTAGGCATATCTATCATACAATCCTATATTCATGTCGTATTCATGTTTTATGAATATTTCATGAACACATCTATACCTATTGCATTTTCTATATTTTCCTTGTTTCATGCCTCTTACATATGGCATTTCATATACTTATACTTATACAGGAATACTTACATATTCACACATCATTCATGTATTCTTGTTCCTCTATGAATCAACTTTACTTAGAAATTAGAACCATTCCAATCGGATCATCCAAACTCAAGTTATGGCATTTTCATGCCAACTAGTCGGTTTGTTGATTTTACCGAGGGACAGTTTGCAATATTCATTTTCCAGTGCCTTGTCTCCATATTTGACACTGGTTCTTTGTACTCCTTTAAAACTAAGACGCTAAGGGTTCTCCTCCAACTGGAATCACCCAAATCGGAGCACCGGAACTCAAGATACGTCCTAAACAACTCGGACTACTCTATGATCAAACTGATGCAGGAATTGGCTTGCACATGGCCCCACTTTAAGTGAATTTTGGGCAACTAGAGTCAGACTAGAAGGTATCTATTTCTATATGTTTGGTTCTCCTTGAAGTCTATTTTAATTAACCACTTGAATCACTCAAATTGGATAAGAAATGAGCAAGTTATGACTAAAATACGAAAACTGGTCGAAATAGGAAACAGAGCATCACATGTACCTAAGACACTCTCGACATGTACTCTAAGACATGTCAGCCCAAAATGACTAGAACCTAACATGTACCGGTACATGTTCAAGGTGTACCGGTACATGTCACTGAAAAGTGCCCAGATTGTTTGTTTTTCTTCCATTTTTCCATATTTTTCCACCCAATTCAACTCTATAGTCCATATACACTTCAAAACCATTTCATATTCATCTTGACATCTCTTTTCTACTCAATTCCTCTTTCAATACTTATCTTATCTCAAAAACATATCATGAAATCCTTCCAAAATACTCCTAATATGGGTCACAACCCATACATGATCCAAATGATAGAGTTGTTAGGTTTTGTTCTAAACCCTAACTCCATTACATACAATTTAATCCATGAATTCAACCTAAAAGGGGGATTCCATACTTATCTTGTTCCTCAGGTTTTACCAACCATACTCTCAAGAAATCTAAGGTTAGGATGCAATCTATCAAAACCCTAGATTTGGAGACAAGCTATTAATCATACAAAGCCTTAAAATTCCATAGATTCATACAATCCCATGATCAAGATTAGTTTCCATACCTTTTTGGCTTGGCTTCTCTTCTTCTTCTCTTCCTCTTCCTCTTCTTCTTCTTATCTCCTTCTTTTCTCTCCCTCTCTACGATTCTCTCTTTTTGGAGACCAATTTTGGCCTTAAATCCCATGTTTTGTTAAGGCCATGTTTGGCCAAGTCAAAAACTCATTTTTGTTTTAAGTTTTCATAATTGCATCTTGGTCCCCCCATTTCTCTCTTATCTCTATTCCATCTTTTCTCTATTTGCCTTTAATCCCATCTCTTCATCTTATAACACTTAAGTCCTTAAGTGGTAAATGACTAATTTACCCTTGGCTTTATTGTTATTTCCGGGTCTCTCGTTTTATTTCCCGAAAATTTCTATTTAACTTTTAATATACCCTAAACAAGTCCAAAAACGACTAGGGTATATTTTGGGGTGTTACAGACTGAGCCAGATGCTTATCATAGATTCTGTATGCGTCATTTAGCCAGTAACTTCAACACAAGGTTCAAAGATAAGACTTTAAAGAATCTCTTGTGTAGGGCTGCAATGAAGAGCAAAGTTAAAAAATTTAGTACTCACATGGATACAATTGGACGGATAAATGTTGATGCTAGAAATTGGTTGGAGCAGATTCCTCTTGAAAAATGGGCACTTTCACATGATGGGGGAAGGAGATATGGGATTATGACAACTAACATGTCTGAAGTTTTTACGGTGTCCTTAGAAGGTGCTCAGAATCTACTAAATAACAACTTTGGTCCAATTAACCTTTTATCTAAGTTATCAACTACTCTTCACAATGACAGAGCATGGTGAAAGCCGACTTGCTTATAGTGAAGAATTCACTCATATATCGATCGCCAAAATAAAGGCTAAGGTCATATAGCCGGTCTTACATGAAGTGCTTTGTGAAGGATCAATCGCAAGGACTTTTTCATGTTAAAGTAAGACGCTTTGTTGGAAGTGAAGTAATAGAAACCTCGCACTACCATGTTAACCTTCGAACAGGGTCTTGCACATGTACCAAAACTCTTTTGTTAGGATTCCCATGTTCACACATTCTTGCTGCTTGTCATTGTCGTTCGATTGATTTTCGACAATTTGTGCACAATTATTATACCATACGATATTATTTATCGACATGGGCTCCCTTGTTTTATCCCATATTTGATGAGAGTGATTGGCCTCAATATAATGGAGCGGTCATTGTACCCTCTGATTCAATGAAGCGTGCAACTTCTGGTCGACCAAAACCGTTGTCTCGTGATAATGAGATGGATGTAAAGGAAGCCGAAAACTCAACAAACATGTGGACTATGCAAGCAATTAGGTCACACTAATGCCGCCCCAATTAGAGGAACACATGATAGGAGTTGATGCACTATATTGAACATCTTATTGTATTGTTATTTTTATCTTTCATTAGTTTTAAGACATTGTTATAATTTATATGTAATGACCTCGTATTGAATGCTTTAATGATGTGTGTTTGTTTTTTTTAATGATGTTTGTTTGTTAAAAATATTATTTGTTGATGACGTGCTTGTTGGAAACTTTTGTAACTCCCATTTTTAGGGAGATGTCACGAAATTTAGGGTTACTTAAACATATTTGTATAACCGTATGTAAGCACA
The DNA here is from genome assembly GCA_016808115.1 of Tetrastigma voinierianum. Classification (NCBI taxonomy): domain Eukaryota; kingdom Viridiplantae; phylum Streptophyta; class Magnoliopsida; order Vitales; family Vitaceae; genus Tetrastigma; species Tetrastigma voinierianum. Next base: position 9,379 of record JAEQBH010000010.1, on the reverse strand, counting down.
TCTTATTGAACACTTTAATGATGTTTGTTTATTAAAATTTGTTGTTCGTTAATAAAGTATCTGCATTTCTGTCTATATCGTGCTGTTCGAAACTTTTAATGATACTGTTTATTTGTTAAAAATATTACTTGTTGGATATCGTGCTGGTTGGAAACTTTGAAATCTCCTATTTTGGGGAGATGTCAATAAATTTAGGTTATTTAAACATATTTTATAACCGTATGTGTTAACATCTATTGAACACTTTGAATGATGTTTGTTTATTAAAATTTGTTGTTCAAGCACAAAGTATCCATACTTGTCTATATCAAAGCTACTTGAAACTTTAATGATGTTTATTTGTTAAAAATATTATTCCTTGTTGACATCGTTTGTTGAACTTGGAATCTCCCATTTTGGGGAGATGTCAATAAATTTAGGTTACTTAAACATATTTTTATAAACTCCGTATGTGTTTTAACATCTTATTGAACAATTTTAATTGATGTTTGTTTATTAAAATTTGTTGTTCGTTAATAAAGTATTCATACTTGCTCATATCAAAGTTACTTGGAAACTTAATGATGTTTATTTGTTAAAAATATTATTTGTTGATATTATAAGGTTTATTGAAACTTTGGAATCTCCCATTTATGGGGAGATGCTCAAGTGGAAATTTAGGGTTACTTAAATGATATATTTTTATAAATCAGAGTGTGTTAACATCTTATTGAAACAATTTCATGATGTCGTCATTTCAAAATTCTGATGTCATTAATAAAAGCATCTGATTTTGTCCTACATCACTGCTTATTTGAAACTCTTTAATGATGTTTATTTGTTAAAAAATATTATTTGTTGATACGATTTTGTTGGAAACTTTGGAATCTCCCATTTTTAGGGGAGACGCTGCTGAAATTTAGGTTACTTAAACATATTTCCTTTTTATAAAACTGTATGTGTTAACTCTATTGAACACTTTAATGATGTTGTTTATTAAAATTTGTTGTTCGTTAATAAAGTATCCGTACTTGTCTATATCAAAGTTACTGGAAACTCTTAATGTATGTTTGTTTGTTAAAAATATTATTTGTTGTGATATCAGGTTTGTTGGAAACTTTGGAATCTCCCATTTTTAGGGGAGACGCTGCTGAAATTTAGGTTACTTAAACATATTTTTATAAACTGTATGTGTTAACATCTTATTGAACACTTTAATGATGTTTGTTTATTAAAATTTGTTGTTCGTTAATAAAGTATCCGTACTTGTCTATATCAGGTTCCTTGGAAACTTTAATGATGTTTGTTTGTTAAAATTTGTTGTTCGTTAATGCAACAATGGACACCCAATCATTCCCTTACCTGCCGACCCTCGAGGATGCATCCTCCGCATAAGCCTTCAACATCGACATCGATCATCTACCATATCTAGTGCTCCGCATATTGATAAGATTTCACTTCACGACACAAGTTCCTTTCGAGATTGAAATCGATGATCGTTCACCATATATCGGCGGGAATCCGGTTTTATACCTTTCACCGAGCCTGCTATATTAAGCTTGATCGCCACTGACATCGCACCAGAGAGATGGCGCCTGCAGACACATACATTCCACATGCACTTGGTGAGATGATGCTGATGCTTCCAGATGTTGCTATCTTATTGGATTGCGCAGGCTTTCGGTCTTCCAATCACTGGTACTACGGATATTGATCGTATGCACTTTTGTGAGGAATTATTAGGTGTTCACCAACGTAGGAATCTGATATTTGGGAGCATCTATTAGAGTACGTTTCATTACTACTCATTTCTCACATTTACCTCCAGGGGTTTCAGATGAAGTCACCTTACAGCGTCATGCGAGAGCATACCTTCTATTACTATTGGGTAGTTCATTATTCCAAGATAAGAAGGGTCTTCATGTCCAATTAGCAATTTTACCCATGTTACGAAATTTTCAGCTATAGATTCGCACAATATAGTCAGTATGCAACATTGGCATGTCTTTATAGAGAGTTATGTCGAGCAAGCCTAGATAGTATAGAAACTATTGCGGGACCATGACAGATGTTACAGGTATAATTACTAATCTTATTAGTAATTTTTCACCATTTCTGTCATTTAAACATACCTCTTGTTTTAATTTCCGCTATGGTCATGGGAGCGATTACATGTGGGTCAGCCCCAGTAGAGATCACATCGATACGCACTCAAGATTTACATGATGGACTTCCGACATACATGCATTAGGAGTAGGTGGAGGGTTCCATCGTCTGCAGACACTCTCATTGTGTGTCTTGATCACATACGTAGATGAGATCGATAGACAACAATCCGCTCTCGGGTTTGTAGTAAATACTAATTTTATAAAGATGTTAATACTATGATATTTAGTTATATTAATATGATGATTTTTAAACTTATTATATACATGCTAAAATTTGAATATAATATGGGCCGTGGCAGCTCTTTACACGAAGGATGTACTAGCATCACTACCTGAGATTTGTTTAATTGATCAAGATATCAGGCTTAACAATGTCACCACTAATATTTTGATATTGTTGAGTGGCATCGTCCGAAGGCAGCTGCGACAATTTGGACTTATGTAGAATTCCACCGATTGATGCTCCATAGATATTGAGCTTCACTCCATAGATCGACGTGGTCGCCCCGCATGATTAGAGGTCAGATCATGAACATTATGTGGAATTATGGAATACTGTGACGTGAGCGTATTGTCACTGCAGATCCTATAGAGCCTCACATAGACTATCATGCTCCATACATGATATGGTATCGTCGTATCACACACTTTTTCTATCACTCCCATGGACAATGGCTGACCTATGCGACACTGTAGTTACTCGCCTATCTACTTTCACCCATTTATTTGTACTTTTTAATGTTATTTATATTGGGTATATAATATTTATTTTTAACAAATAAATTATATATTATTTTGTGTAGTGACATGTTGAAACCATGACATCGATCGTATCTCGAGGGACGCCATGTGTTAGTAGATTCCTAACGATGATGCTCGTCGCAATGCATATAGCTGGATATTATCTCGTATGGCGACGGGATGTTCCCACGTGATTATTCGAGAGGATTATCGCCTTCCCACCATCGCTGCAACCGTCTTTTCACCTACCATCATGCAACCTCCTACCTTTCTAAGTAACCGGCCTCACATTTTCAAACTCACCTTTAAATAACCTCCTACCTTTCAAACCCACCATCGCAGCTTTCTACCTTTTAGTACAACCTCCTAGTTGTACCTTTTTAGATTCACCTTTAGTGCAACCTCCTATCTTTTCAAACCCATCATCAGTGCAACTTTCTACATTTTCAGACCCACCTTCAGAGTCTATCCCTGTACTTATAGAGACTATCATATCTACTCAGCTAGATTTACCTCCAATCCTTCCGAGAGGTAGACGTGGACTACGTCGACCTAGATTATTGCCTCCACCACCTTTATTTCCAGTTCCATCACATGTAATACCTGCTACAGTTAGACAGGAGCGACCAAAAAGGAAGAGAGTACCAGTTATACATAAGTTCTCTCCTTGTGGAGGCATTTGAGATTATATATATTTTGTTATATAAATGTTGAAGGGTAATTTTTGTTACTTTATGAAACTATTGGATATCATATTTTTGTAGTGAAATTTTGTAATTAACTTCATTAACTAATTTCAAAATGTTCTTTTTTTATTTTATGTTGTGTGTATGAATATTGACTTTTTTAACATGAAATTATAAACATGTCTTTACAATAGTTAAAACTCTTAATATGGAAACTCTTGAGAATATAATGTTAGTTTGACGCAAAGATCAAAATATCGGTAAACACGGATATATCGCACTGGATTTTACTTGATATATCGAAAATATCGGTAAATATCGGGCGGATATTTTTACAAAAATATCGATGATTTAAAATTATATATATATATATATATATATATATATATATATATATATATATATATATATATATATATATATATATATTAAATTTTTAACATTTACGTTCATTTAAGATTATTAATAAATTTAGAATTAAGATTAAAATTTTAAAAATTAAAATTACTTTCATTAAATGAAATTAAAAATAATATTAAAATCAAATGGGTAACGTTTTATAATTACTAAATTAAATATATAATTTAATATTTTTCTTAGAATTAATGAGTTTTTATTTTAATTTATACACTTATAATAATTTATACGAATACATTTATATGAATAATGAAACAATTTATAACACATATCTTAATTAAGATAGATTAAAATCAAATGGATTCAATAACTATTAAATTAAAAATGTTATATTTAATAAATTATTAAGATATTATGATGTTAAAGATATATTATTAAGATATTACAAATATTAAGTTACAATGAAAAGATTCTATATTATAATATTAACTTTTAAAATGAGATATTATTTTATTTTTGTTTTCCTTTTATCAAATTAATTTTTGATTAAAAATATTGTAAATTTATTGATGATTTTAAAATTTTAAATTTTTTGAAAAGGTGAAAGGATTTTATGAAAAAATAAAATGAAGTGTTAATATTAAAACAATAATGTAAAATAGTAAAAATATTCATAAATAATAAAAGAATATAACAAATATTTGCACCTTATATAACATGGGCAATCGTTGGCCCGATGGTCGCAGCGGACGCTCACACTTTGGCGGTTCGAAACCCCCAACCAGCATAAAAAATTGAAAAACAATATTTTGGTAATAGAAAACAAGTGGATTGGGCTGAAATATCGGCTAAAATTTGATAAATCGCTGAAATATCGGTGTGATATCCTATCGACCTCCACTGATAACCGAAATATCGGCGATACTTCGACAGAAAATTTGGTCCCTAGTTTAACGGGTTAATTTTTATTTATTAAAATGTTATCAAATAATGATTTCATAGAATCATAAATCCCATATTTTAAATTAATATATTGTTTGATTTTTAAATCATATTTGATTATGTTTCTTAAATTAATAAATTATGACATTTAATTTTGTTATTTCTACTATTAGAAATTTATTTAATTGAAGTAATACTAAATCCTTAAAAATAATTTATTATTATAATTAAAGAATTTATTTTAAATTTTACCAATTATTATTATTAAAGAATTTATTTTAAATTTTAATGAAAGCCGCAGTTGGGAATTGCGGTTTTGGTATATATATTAAAAGCCGCAGTTGGGAACTGCGGCTTTAGTACAAATATGAAAGCCGGGGAGGTAGCTGGGAATCGCGCTTGGTGCAAATATTGCCGCTAGCCTCCCAACTGCCATTTTGGTTCAAATATTAAAAAGCCGCAGTTCCCAACTGCGGCTTTGGTACAAATATGAAAGCTGCAGTTGGGAACCGCGGCTTTGGTTCAAATATTAAAAAGCCGCAGTTTCCAACTGCGGCTTTGGTACAAATACAGTGCCGCAGCCGGGAATTGCGCTTTCGGCTCAAATATTGTTTCAAATTCCCAACTACGACTTTGGTTCAAAATGGAGACTCTCTCTTACGTGGCGTTCTACATGGCATCAAAATAGTCAAATTGAACAAAAGTTTGAAAAATGGGTTTAAATCAATTTTTTTTTTAAATTAAGGGTTATTTGGACACAAAACTCCTTTCACAAGCTATGTTAGCATTTTGTACAAATTTCGATTTTAATTAATTAAAGAGAAAGAAAAAAAAACGAAGTGCAATTAACCCCGGAGCAAGTTGCATTGTTCTTACACCATTTCCAATCACAAATCTTCATTTCCAATTTCAATTGAAGATGATGGGGCCCATTTTTTGGAGTTCTAACTCTAATCAATAATTTTCATTTTTATTTTTAAATTACTATTCATTTTTCAAATCTTTATTTTATCAAATTAGAATACTTTTAGAAATATGATATATGAAATTTTTTTAATCATGTGATGTATTGTTTAATCTTTATATTCTTTTTTATTTCTAATTTGAAATTTTATTTTTGTTTTTAAGAAATTATTAAATTTGTTAATTAAAATCTTAATGCCTTATATTTACAATATAAATAAAAATATATTATATCAATATCAAAAAATAATTTTAATAAAAAAATTAAATTATTTAAATTTATTAAAAATATATGAAAAGTAATTTAAAATTAATAAAATAATAAATAATAAAAATAAAAATATCTTAAAAATAAAATATATTATAAAAATAGTTATTTTATTATTATAAGAATAAAATAATGAGAGAATAATAGTATTATATTAAAATAATATGAGAATGATAGTTACTATTTACATCTCCAAATATGAAAATGGAAATAGAAGTTAGTTAGAGTATATTTTATGGGTCTAAATAGGAGTGGACATGGTTCGGTTAACCAAACCATGACACAAAATAAAAACCGACCATCGGTTTTTGGTTTGTTATTTATATAAACCAAAAACCTAACCATTAATATGGTTAATCAAATCTTCGCGCATCCATTTGTCTTCGCTTAACTATATATCGCTGTTAACCATACTTAAAAAAATAAATTCTCTATAATTCCATAATCATATATTAGAGTTCAAATTACAATAATTATTATAAATACATTAAAAATACAAAGAAAAAAAATGAATACAATATATTCATTTGCTAATCTATATGACACTTGTGCATTTATAATACATCCATAAATAGTATATGAAACGCATGAAATTAGATAATTTAGTCACGATTTTGTAATAAACAACATGTCTTAACAACCCAATAGAAAACCAATCTAAAGAAATCACAACCTATATGCTTTGCTTTAGAGAAAAATGGTAAAAACTTGGTTTTAAGAAAAAAATTAAAAACAACGAATAAAAATGAGAAAAGCCACAACTCAGACAACTAAGAAAACCTATTTTATATATAGAGTATATAGGTATATATATATATATATATATATATATATATATATATTCGTTGGTTAATCGAAACCATGATTTTTATATTTTGTAAATCAAAACCGAGATTTGTGTAAAATAGAAATCAAAACCGAATCGTTCTTGGTTTCGATTTGATTTTTTTATCGGATCGATTTCTTAGGTTTTTTTTACTCATCTAAATTTGTAAGGTAGTAAAAAACGAAGAATGGGAGATGCTGATAGATTTAGTATCTTTTAAATGGTAATTGATATTTCTACGTTCTAGAGCTACCCCTGGTCTCGCCGTGAACAAACCATATTTTCCCAGTCATCTGACGGCCGGCAAGGCTTCCATGGCAAGAATAGCGGCAGAGTCGGTGGCTGTGTCCGTACAATGAGCTCCATTTAGCTCCAAGTGGCAAGGTTCAAGAAGGAGCAAGTTGCATACGCAGGTTCGAGCTTCTCAATCCATGGATGACAAGAACAAGGTCTTCAAAGAACTGGGTCTGTCTCCATATTCTTTCCTGTTCTCATACTGCTGCAATTTTTTTGATAACTATGGTTGCCGCGTTCCGGTGCCAAAATTTTGAATTGGGTTGTACCACAGTGCTAAACGCAGTTGTTTTAAATGCCGAACTATTACTTATTATTGTTTAAATCCGTTCTGGATGTTCAAATCTGGAACGTGTAGGACTTGTTTTTCTGTAAGTTTTTAGCCCGTCAGATGTATGAGAAAATTTCTCTAAGGCTTTTGACAGTGGGTTCTCGACTTCTCGTTGTCTATGGTTGCAAATAGCTGAGGTGATTATCATATATAACTATAGTAACATATGCTTAAGAAACCATCCAAGGAATTGAGAATGAGTGAAGGTAACATGGAACATTTGGTGACAAAGTTCATGAGAAATTGATGGTGCATTTGAATTACTAAATTTATGAGTTAAAAGCATCCATCTTGTATTGGGTTGCTTGCACTCAATGATACAGACCAGACAGATAGCTTTCTCGGTTAGTCTCATGAGCAAGTTTGAGCTTGAATAATTGAACCTGATCAAGCTTCATGTCTGGTGCTTCATCTAAATTTCTCCTAATGATTGAAGAATGAATACTAGGCTTGAATTTGTTTGCCAATTATAGAGAAGAGGTATAGAGGAAAGCATGGACAGTTAACTACAGGTACAAGCATAAATGCATATAAACTGGCAGATGCTTGTGGACTTAAATACTATTCTCCAATGGGTAAAGATTATTCAATATGCATAAATGGTGGGGATGAAAATTTTGTTTTCCTTTTTCATAATGAACGAACATATTAGAACTAAATGATGAATTGTGATTATTTGTTTACAAAAGTGAATGTTTGCTTTTCTATAATAGTGAATATTTTGCTATACAAGGAAATCATGTTCTGCTGCCATTCATTACTTATATGTTATTGGAAGTAATATTTGTTTTTTCTTATAGGTCTGTTTTCATTAAGAAAGAAGATTGAAGATGTAGTTCTCCAAGCTGATATGTTAGCACTAGCAGCATTGGAACTAGAAGAATCAAGGAGGATTAGGCAGGAAGAGATGATACGGAAATATAACTTATGGGATGATGTGACTAAATCAAATGAAATTCTTGTCAAGTTGGCTGATAGTTCCAAAGTGGTTGATGCTCTTAAAGACCTAACTTAAAAGGTAATGCGGTATTTACTAGCAGGATTTAACCAGTAATTTTTGTTTCTTTGTTTCTTTCTTTCTCTGTGGGGCAACCTGTGGACCTCCAACCCAACCTGTCTGTGCAGATTTTCATGGAGGTCTTATCAAAAGAATATGCATTTTCTTTTACAGGACTCTGGCATTAAGAGTTTGGCATTTTGTTGATTATGCCAGGTACATGCCATCAGATGCATGCATAGGGCCTGAAATCCTAGCCTGCCTCAATCATAATCATCATTTTTAGTCTATTCCTGTCTGCCATGGGCCTCTGCATGTGTACCTATGTCTGCCTACATGACTGAATTCATCTGTATCTCCATTCACATAAATGGCTTCATAAGTAAACACATCTCTTTTAATTTTTTTCCCTATGCGAAACATTGTCAATGGTTTGCATTTCTTTGATGGTGGTCTTATTTTGTAAAATCAAGGTGAAGAGGATGCAGCTGTATTTTTTTGCTTGATTATGTTTGCAAATTGGTTCAGTCGAATAGCAAAGCTGATCACACAGCTGATGAGATGATAATAAATTCTGGGCTTTTCAAGCAAGCATACAATGCTTCTGTAGATGTAAGCAAGTTCTTGTATCAGTACGAGATGTCCAAACTTCTCAGGGGCCAATATGACATGGATGGAGCATGCTTGATTATTAAAGCGGGGTCTGCAGGCATTTACTCTGAGGTTTGGGAGCCTTGCTCTGATTTTAGATTTAAACAAGAAAAAAATAATGATAATGGAATGCTGGAGTGGGGATTTGGTGCATTCACTGTGGCTTAACTTCCTAT